>CM056051.1:344786448-345327851 GCA_029574335.1 Rana kukunoris
GGTCTCCTGTGAGATTGATGCCCATATGCATCCTGTCACTCTATGGTGGGGGAAGTTGTCTTCTCTTACACATGTGATTGCTTTAGTTGATACTGGAGCTGAAGTTACATGTTTGCAAGGGAATTCTTTACATCACAAATGAGAATTACTTTATGAAGAAGGTTTGGGAGGGCAAACCACACCAGCAGTTAGGACACAGGTGAAATTTGGCTATTTTCTTTTTTTTTTTTAATTGTTTATTTATTCAGAACAGAAAACTGGTCCACACGAACCGCAACAGTAACAATACATAATAGTACATAAAGGGTTAGCACCGATTCCAGTGTTCATAAACATGAGTGCAGACGTACAGTACCATACGTCGCTTGAAGCCTGCGGGTAGGCGGCACAGAACATTTCTTTAACCCACTTCTAACTGTACCCACACATAACACTGCTCCTGCGGGGTCCCAGGTGAGGGCCCCATCTTACTAAGGTGCAACAATAAGGCAGTAGTCCGCGGGCCCAGTCCACTGATTTTTCCTATTTCCAAAGACAAATAAGTGAGAGAAAAGGAAGAGGTAAGAGAAAGAAGGTCGAAGATAGGAGAGGATAGAAGGGGGAGAAGATGGAGGGGGGTGTGGGGAGCCACGAGCATGTTCAGTCAGCAGAGTTCAACGAGTCGCGTCTTAAGATCAGGTTAAAGTGTCCCTCTAGAGGGTAGCATGAAACGCCGTCCGGCATTCATAGCTAAGGTGTATTTCTGAGGGCTTGGCCCTCGTCTGAATATTTAAAAACATTCCAAAGAGACCATGTTTGGGAGTATTGCTCATTTCTGTCTTGCTTTGTCAGAATCAGGTCTTCCATTGTGTTGATGTCATCCACCTTTTTCAGCCACATGGCCAACGTTGGTGGGTTCGGGGATTTCCAGCACAGTGGAATACATGCTTTCGCCGCATCTAGCAAGTGTCGGATCACCGTTTTTTTGTATGTTCGTGTCGGTGTGTCGCTCATGTGTAATAGGAAGTACGCAGGGTCATCTGGGACCTCTCGGTCCGAAAATTTTTGTGTCACGCGTCTGACTCCTTCCCAGTATGTTCGCAAGCGTGAGCAGGACCAGAAAATATGGAGAAGAGTGCCCCTGTCCTCCTGGCATCTCCAGCAAATTGGCTATTTACAAGGGACAATATTTTGGTATCCGAGTTACCCGAGGTACATTCACATTTGGGTATCCTGATAAAGCGTATATAGTTAGGGACATAGGCATGCGCAGCCTATTACATTAGAGTGTGCACTCCAAAGCTCAAACACACGTGTGTATATATGCCTCCAGAGTAATGGACTGGTCGCAGTGCAGCAATGTTGAGGGAACGGCGTGAAAGCAGCTTTCCACTAATACTTGGAAACTACAGACCAGGTTCTAGTTAAATGCAGAAGTAGCCGAGCATGCGTGGCATGTAAATAAACTTAACGGCAAAGTCCACAAAGTAATAGGCAGTATATGTGCACACAGTAACATTTGAGAAGGAGGTACATAGGCATGAAAGACTTCCGTTTATACTTGGTGACTTTAGAATGTAGAAATCATGGCAAGATCCTTATTAGAAGTACCAAACATAGGGAGACTATGGCTGCAGTAATTCCTGGTATAGCTAGCATACATAACTTAGCAGGCAGGGCAGTTCACAGGATAGCAATGCATAACAACATCAGGGTACTTGCGATACTGAAGTGAACGATGCAGGCATGGGAGTTCACAGAATAGCAATGCATAACAACATCAGGGTACTTGCGATACTGAAGTGAACGATGCAGGCATGGGAGTTCACAGAATAGCAATGCATAACAACATCAGGGTACTTGCGATACTGAAGTGAACGATGCAGGCACAGGAGTTCACAGAATAGCAATGCATAACAACATCAGGGTACTTGCGATACTGAAGTGAACGATGCAGGCATAAGGTCAGGCTCCAAGGGTCCAGACAGGTAAGGCTGGTGAAGCAGACAGTGGAGTCTCCTGGTCCAGGTCAGGAAGCTGAAGTTCAGAGCAGGTGCGTCTGGACACCCAACCAACAGAGGGGTTATGTCAGCCAAAATAAAGGAACACTTCCTGGTTAGTGCTAGGAGCTTAAATAGGCCGCCCACCAACTTAACAGGAAGTCACAGGCTAATCAGAAAGAAAGAAGTAACTATAGTTGAACTTGGAAGTGAGAGGCTCTTCAGGAAGGAGGTTTGGGAAGGAAGTAACGGATGAGAGTTAACTAGGGAAGAACTAAGTATAATTGTACTTAGTGAAAAAGTCACTCGAGAGACGTTACAGCTACATGCATACAATTGCTATTGTTCTCATATTAATACCACAGGCAGTGGCTGATCAGCAAGTATTATCACTTGGTGTACTGTATCCTCTGCACAGTGTGCACCTAAAGCTACATGCATACAATTGCTATTGTTCTCAAATTTATACTACAGGCAGTGGCTGATCAGCAAGTATTATCACTTGGTGTACTGTGTCCTCTGCAGAGAGGGCACCTAAAGCTCTGTGAATACATTTGCTGGTGTTCTCATATTAATACCACAGGCAGTGACTGATCAGCAAGTATTTTCACTTGGTGTACTGTATCCTCTGCACAGTGTTCACCTAAAGCTACATGAATACAATTGCTGTTGTTATCATATTAATACCACAAACAGTGGCTGATCAGCAAGTATTTTCACCTGGTGCACTGTGTCCTCTGCACAGTGTGCACCTAAAGCTACATGCATACAATTGCTATTGTTCTCAAATTAATACCACAGGCAGTGGCTGATCAGCAAGTATTATCACTTGGTGTACTGTGTCCTCTGCAGAGAGGGCACCTAAAGCTCTGTGAATACATTTGCTGGTGTTCTCATATTAATACCACAGGCAGTGACTGATCAGCAAGTATTTTCACTTGGTGTACTGTATCCTCTACACAGTGTGCACCTAAAGCTACGTGAATACAATTGCTGTTGTTCTCGTTAATACCACAGTCAGTGGCTGATCAGCAATTGTTCTCACTTGGTGTACTGTGTCCTCTGAACAGTGTGCACCTAAAGCTACTTGAATACAATTGCTGTTGTTCTCATATTAATACCACAGGCAGTGGCTGATCAGCAATTCTTTTTACTTGGTGTACTGTGTCCTCTGCACAGTGTGCAACTAAAGCTATGTCAATACAATTGCTGGTGTTCTCATATTAATAACACAGTCAGTGAATGATCAGCAAGTATTTTTTTGGTGTACTGTGTCCTCTGCACAGTGTGCACCTAAAGCTACGTGAAAACAATTGCTGTTGTGCTCATATTGATACCACAGGCAGTGACGGATCAGCAAGTATTTTCACTTGTTGCACTGTGTCCTCTGCACAGTGTGCACCAAAAGCCAAGTGAATACAATTGCTGTTGTTCTCATAATAATACCACAGGCAGTGGCTGATCAGCAAGTATTCTCACTTGTTGCACTGTGTCCTCTGCACAGTGTGCACCAAAAGCCAAGTGAATACAATTGCTGTTTTTCTCATAATAATACCACAGGCAGTGACTGATCAGCAAGTATTTTCACTAGGTGTACTGTGTCCTCTGCACAGTGTGCACCTAAAGCTACGTGAATACATTTTCTTGTGTTCTCTTATTAATACCACAGGCAGTGACTGATCAGCAAGTGTTCTTACTTGGTGAACTGTGTCCTCTGCAAGGTGTGCACCAAATGCCACGTGAATACAATTGCTGGTGTTTTCATATAAATACCACAGGCAGTGACTGATCCACAAGTATTTTTGCTTGTGGTACTGTGTTATCTGCACAGTGTGCATCTAAAGCTACGTGAATACAATTGCTGTTCTCATCTTAATACCACAGGCAGTGACTGATCAGCAAGTATTTTTACTTGGTATACTGTGTCCTCTGCACAGTGTGCACATAAAAGGGAAAATGTTATACTTACCTAATGGTAATTTTCCTTTCCTGATGCAAGCATGACAGCATATACGTATGGGAAGGCTCCGCCCCCCTGCCCAATCAGGACCGGTTATACTATAAAAGTAGGTCTCCTCCCCTACCCCAGCATTCTCATAGTTTATTATCGCTGCGGAAGGCCTTACTTTAAATATTTCAGGCCCCATATATGCCATTTCTTTCTCTTTTCTTTTTTTTTTTTTTTAGGGGAGGGAACCTATATGCTGTCATGCTTGCATCAGGAAAGGAAAATTACCGTTAGGTAAGTATAACATTTTCCCTTTTCCTGACACAGCATGACAGCATATACGTATGGGATGTACCAAATCACCAGAACAAGGGTGGGTACTGCTCAAGTGTTTAAGAGGATTAGATCCAGGGCCGCTGTTAGAAATCATGGGGCCCCGTACAGCCTACCCGATGGGGCCCCCCAACCCCCACCCTTGACCAAAAAAGTGATATTTATCTTTGTTCAGGCTAATCACATTCCTTCTAATGAATGAGCGTGCTGCAGCTGACTTTAAGGATTACATTTTCCTTAAGCCAGCACATCTATTATGCCTTTAAATCAGCTAAGGCATACACTCCTATAATTATTTAAAACCTGTATGAGCTAATTCACACTAGCATTGCTCTCTGAAGAGTGATCTGCATGCGGATTGCTCTTCTGACAGAATTTGACTGGTGGTGAACAGGCATTGTATCACTTCCTCACAACCTGTTTTAACCATTTAAAAACCCTGACAGTAGTTGAAAAGTAAAATGCTCAGCAGGAAACTGGCGGGTGGTTACAGTAGTTGTTTTGCAAAAAGCATTGTGGTTGCAGCATATGTACTTTCCGCACCACTACCTTTCCAGCACGAGGGCTCTTTCAAACAGTGCTGCTCCACTCAACAAGGGATCAGTGAGTGGATTCTCTGCAGAAATGGAGATAAATGGGACAGATGTGTTCTGATTTCCGGGTCTGTTCAGTTTGCATCTGCATACAATGCACAGCCAACAGGGGAAGACTTGTGATGTCTATGGGTGGCCAAATGAAAATTTGGACTTGTGTCCACTCACAACAGGCACAACACTCCCAGCCACAGAAAAAAATAGCTTTAATGTCCACAAAGAAAAGCATCACAAACTCACAATACAGAGAGATAGCAACATTCTTTTTTTTACCTGAATTCCACCTTATATAGAGCTTTCATACAGATCCACATGAAAAAATGGCAGGCAGACGACTTGCTACTTCTTTGGATGAAATTATGTAGTAGGAACATGCAGCTGAGCTGTATTTTTTAACCAACCACCCCTCCTTAACCACTTGTCATCTGCCCGCCGTCAAATGACGGCGGGCAGACGACTCCATTGTTCTGACATCACGTCATATGACGTGATGTCCCTTTAAAGCCGCGGGCGGGCGCGCGCGCGTCGCCGGCGGCGTGCGCGCGCACCCGCCGCTCCGCAGGGATCCCGTGCGAGTGCCCGGCGGCAACGATCGCCGCCGGGCACACGCGATTGCTCTGTAAGTGAGCTGGGACGTGCCGCTCGGTATGTAAACACAGAGCTGCACGTCCCTGTCAGGGAGAGAGGTGACAGATTGTGTTCCTTGTACATAGGGACACAATCGGTCACCTCCCCCAGTCACCCCCCCCTCCCCCTACAGTTAGAACACTCATAGGACACACATTTAACCCCTTCCCCGCCCCCTAGTGGTTAACCCCTTCACTGCCAGTCACATTTATACAGTAATCAATGCATATTTATAGCATTTTTCACTGTATAAATGTAAATGGTCCCAAAAATGTCAGAAAAGTGTCCGAAATGTCCGCCATAACGTCGCAGTCCCAATAAAAAAATCGCAGATCGCCGCCATTAATAGTAAAAAAAAAAAAAAAAAAAATGCCATAAACTATCCCCTATTTTGTAAACGCTATAAATTTTGCGCAAACCAACCGATAAACGCTTATTGCATTTTTTTTTTACCAAAAATATGTAGAAGAATACGTATCGGCCTAAACTGAGGGAAAAAATATTTTTTTTATATATTTTTTGGGGTTATTTATTATAGCAAAAAGGAAAAAATATTGCATTTTTTTAAAAATTGACGCTCCATTTTTGTTTATAGCGCAAAAAATAAAAACCGCAGAGGTGATCAAATACCACCAAAAGAAAGCTCTATTTGTGGGAAAAAAAGGACGCCAATTTTGTTTGGGAGCCACGTCGCACGACCGCGCAATTGTCAGTTAAAGCGACGCAGTGCGGGAAGCTTATATTTTGTCTGGGCAGGAAGGGGGTGTAGGTGCACAGTAGGTAAGTGGTTAAAGAAGCTTTCAACCAAACCTTACAATTGTAAGGTTTGGTTGAAAACTTCTTTAACCACTTAAGACCCGGACCAATACGCTGGTAAATGACCCAAGGTGTTTTTGCGATTCGGCACTGCGTCGCTTTAACAGACAATTGCGCGGTCGTGCGACGTGGCTCCCAAACAAAATTTGCGTCCTTTTCTTCCCACAAATAGAGCTTTCTTTTGGTGGTATTTGATCACCTCTGCGATTTTTATTTTTTGCGCTATATACAAAAATAGAGCGACATTTTTGAAAAAAAAACACTATTTTTTACTTTTTGTTAAAAAAAAATCAAATAAACTAAATTTTAGTCAAACATTTAGGCCAAAATTTATTTAGCCACATGTCTTTAGTAAAAAAAAAAAATCGCAATAAAAAAAAATAGCTACCTAGCGGGAACAGCGACACTAATACAGCGATCAGAAAAATGATCGCTTAGTGACGCTGGCAATAGGGAGTGAAAGGGTTAACTAGGGCGGTGATCAGGGGGTTAAAACTTTATTAGGGGGGGTGGGGGGGCTATCCTGAACCTAACACTAACTGTTTTTTACAGTGCCTGTCACACTGACACTAAATGCAGTGATTAAATCACTGCATTCAGTAACACTGTGACAGGGGGGTGGGGGGGGGGCGATCACAAGGGGTTAATATGCCTATGTGAGTGTGTGTCAGTGTTGTGTTGGTGCACACTTACTTGTGATGTCTTCTCTCATCAGCAGCGCTGGGAAACAGCGCTGCGATGAGAGAATACATCATTTCCTCCTTCCTGTGTAAACACAGGAGGAGGAAGTGACAGGCTGGGAGCGCGCTCCCATTGGCTGGGAGCGATCGCGGGGGGGGGGCGGATATCACAGACATCCGCCCGCAGATCCCGGATCGCTCCCAGAGGTAGGGAGACCCCCGCACGCCGCGGAGGGGGTCCCGATGGGACCCCCGAACCGCACTCAGGCGGGGACGTAAATTTACGCCCTTGTTCCTGTACGAGCCATGTTGTGGCCGTATATGTGCGTGCGGGGGTCTTTAAGTGGTTAAGGAGGGGTGGTTGGTTAAAAAATACATCTCAGCTGCATGTTCCTACTACATAATTTCATCCAAAGAAGTAGCAAGTCGTCATTTTGATGATCACAGAACTTTAGATCCTACTTCCACAGTGTCACATGGCTATTGGTTGCTGACTTTGTTATGGCTCTATTGTGTGACAGTCTGTACACACTCAGACCCAATAGCCATGTGACACTGTGGAAGAGCAATAGAGGATCTAAAGTGCTGTGATCATCACAATGACGATAATCACAAACACAGTGGGGAGTCAGGGGGCTGTACCTTCTTTCCATGGTAGCTGGTGTGACTGTGTGCCGCACCTTGCCTGTAGCTGTGCACCGCTGCTGGATTAAGTTTCCTGCATCCTCTCAGCCACATGCCTCTCTCACTCCCACAGAGAGCACTTACAGAGGGAGGCTGTACACATAAATCACTCCGCCGGGGATGGTACAAGCAGAGGGCAGCCGGAACTAGAAGATGTGCAGCGCATTATGCGACCAGGCTTTATCTACCTGCGCCCCCCGAAAATGGAAATAAAGTCCCTTCAGTTATTTCACTTCCTGGGCCCCTCTGTTGCCCTAATGGGGCCCAGGATTATGTAAGTACACCCTGAAAAGCAAGCAGGAGCAGGGGTGCTTTAGAAAAACAGTTTAATTTATTCTTTCAGAATTTAACCATAAAGCTTCCCGGGCCCCCTTGCTGAGCTGATGGGGCCGGGCCCGGTACACCAGGGCTGGCTGTACTGCCCTATCAGCGGCCCTGATTAGATCTATCCCCTCTAACGACTGAGATGTATTGTAGTTACGACTGCTGGGTCCGCCAGAATGGACCCCCAACATGTTAAATGTAGACCAGGTCATAGTTTAGATATTAACTCTGGAGGAACTATTTTGGAGTTCCGTGAATGGATGCATCACCAGCTTGGAGGAGCTGTCTCTGCCCTCATCTGATGGACTTGTCCTCTCCATCTAGAGTTTGACTAATTGTATCCGTACAACTGCGATGGTCTTCGTTGGACAGCGGGATTGTCCTTTTCCGATGCAATAAGGCCTGATGAGTTTAGGAGTAGAAGAAGGGCCAATTCTATGTCTCTTCAACCTTGAATCTCTTTTCCAAGTTTGTGGAACTTCAAACACTTCCGTCTGTTCTAACTCAGGTTGCCCAGATACCAACCTTTGTATAGTGCTGAGGAAGAGACTAGATCCATTTTGCCTGATCATTTCAGCAACAAGGTAGTTTATGGTATGACACTTGGATGTTTGAGATTCTTCTAGATCTACTTTACCTACTGTATTTGCCAAAAGGAATACTTATTCCCATGTTCCTGGCCATATTTAGGATGTTTTGTCCCTTTAAATGGAGAGTGAGATAATGTGTCTCACACTATTTGGAAGACCCCATGGGGAAAGAATAACCTGCCTAGGTCTTTCAGACTTGGTTGCTGGGATATGCAACCCAGAGAGTGAAGAATAGATACGACTGCGTTTCAGTATCCTTTAATGCCGTCTCTAGGCTCTCTTGTATACAATTCATTCCTTCCAGTAAGGAACAGAGCATTCCATCCTTTAAATTCTGTAGGTTCTTCTCTTAGCTAGGTTCTTCTCTTAGCTAAGGTACTTGTAGTCTGGAATAGACACTCCGACCTCCATTAGATTTCAAACACTAACGGTGAGACCTCCACATCTTGGTCTCCTGTATCTAGATATAATTTGTATGAACTTGGAAGATACTGTTGGCACACTGTATGAGGTGTTGAATCTCAGGAAAGAGAATAGGGAGTTCTCAGATCTGAGACTGTACCCGTGGGCATCATTGCCTGCAAGCTACAGGGTAATTATCGTCATCACCACCGAACGGCTGCAGATCCGGATAGGCCTCCTGGAGACTCTTAGGTTTGTTAAATATATACGTATTGGCTAATCTGCCAACCCAGTTGGCTGTCCTTAGTTTATCTGCTTCCACCTCTGGGAAGCCACCCAGGTTACGGTCAGACCAATAACTTGATAGCCTTGCTCGTTGCCGATCCCTTGACTGTCTTTTGTTTGAGACTGTCCCTTGTCATCCAACAGCTTTTGTATGTTACGCCCTCTGGCTGTCAGTTCTAGAAAACCCTAACATGCTGGGAGATACCTCTGACAGAAGTTGACTAGTTTTGCATTCCTTATTGCCAGTGAGGCTAGGCCTTCCCCATTTTGCCGAGTCCTTTCAGCATAGTTGAGGCTCCCTCTGTTGTGTTTCCGAAAGACTTTAGTCTGTGACCGCTGTAGCTTTGGCTTTTGGACACCTTGTCCTTCATTGGCATGACTACCCCACGAGTAACAACTTGTGATGATTGGTATGCTGAAAGATTAGCTTAGCTACCTCCCCAATAGGGGACTTTTCTCCTCTGTGGAGTCATTGTTTCTCACGTGGGAAGTAAGTCTCTCTTTACTAAAGTTAATACAGTTGTCAACCCTGCTTGGGCCCCCCTCGGACCACATAGGTTATTACAGGGTACTTTATCGCTTTTGCGATCGTGGGATGCAACCAATAGGAAAGAGCATCTGTTCAAATGGGATACTTATACTGTTTCTCTGAGTGTAACTTAATTTTTTGTTCATTAACTTTTTCCACATTCAGAATTACCTTCCAGTAGGTGATTACTGTGATGAGACTAGTTTGTCTCTCGATGATGGCTCCTCCTGACTTGATTAGAGTCTGTACTGGGACCTTTCCCAGAACTTGGAAGCCATTGTGCCACAACTCTTCTGAAGGATTAGCACGACTCTGGATACAAAGCGCCTTGAGGCGATTTGGTTCGCATTTGTCAGCGCTATACAAGTTACTCACTTTTCTGTTCAAACAAGACTTACCAGTAGTCCTTGTGCCCGCAAGTCGGCCTGAACGACCACAACATACAGGGTATACCAAGGTAACTACCCCTATCACACCACCAGGTTGGACTTAATGGACTAGGTTTCCAGTATTACGGCATAAAATTGTGCGATTTTACTGTGATTCCTATGCGTCTTGAATCAATGCCTGTGTATTCTTGATGTCCACGGCCCCCAGTTAGACCACAGTGGGATCAAACGTAGTGTAGGGACTACCTTGAAGTCGCAGCACTGCTATGAACAATACTCCTTAAAAATCCTGGAGTAGGATTTGTGGAGGTCAGGCTTTACTGACGACTGGAGAGATTAATTGCCACGCTGGCCTATGCCATCCTTTTGGACCCTCTTGTTATCCAAGCTTTACTATGACCAACGCCCATGTGATCATAGCCCTTGTGCTCTGATGCATCATGGAGGGAATGCAATGAATTGGTAGAGGAATGAAACAATTCTATTGGCTTCCTAATGCACAGGACTCATGGATCCTTCGCTGAAATTTACATCCAACTGTCAGCTGACCCTATTGGGCGACTTGGGTTTAGGCTAATAAAGATTATCGATTCTTTATTCTCCGCCATAGTTCTCCACGTTTAACTTGTCAATCTTTCGGCTATCCTCTGGTCTTTGGTGATTAACATAAGGAATTAATCTTCCTTCTAGATATTGCCAGATCCAACTTGAACAGTCACCACTCTGACTAAAGCGGCATGTGTTCACTTGTGGGAGGGGCCATAAGGGTTCACTCACCACAATGATTTCTGGAGAAACAGCATACAGTCTTGTATCCACAGTGACTGAACTGCATCATTGGCTATTACCTTTCAATCTAGGATCTGCCATAGAGAGCTTATCACTGACCAGAGCTCTGCTTCCATCCTGCCTCATCGCAGGTCACAACAACACTACTTAACAGTAGTATGAATCTTGTTGATCTCCAGATCTATTTGCTGTCACAGGGTCTCTGCAAGGATATTGTTTCCTCTGTTTGGAAGAATGGTACCCTTGGTTAATCTGCTGAAGCCTGTTTTGGCTGGCTGCTCTTTGATACCAAAGGAGACAGGAACAACAAGCACCAGAGGCGATTCAGTTCGCATGTGCCGCGCTATATAAGTTTTCATTCATTCATGTTCTAGAGGCAGAGGTACCCTTTAGCTGATTTTGCTTGAATAGCTTAGTACCTGAGTTCCACATAGTCAGTTTGGACGGGGTTAAAGTCGCCGTCTCTTGCTTCTGATATGCCAACTAGTCAGAGCAATTTTTCATAAGCAAGCTCTCAGGTAGAGGTTGCCTTTAAACAAGCACGGTTGTTTGATTAGGCTTGGTATGGAACCATTAGTGACTTTAGGCCTTCTCAGTCTCTGCCCCTTTGTCACTGTCTTTGGCCTGCAACCTTGTTTTGCATTCTGGCCGTCACACCAGTTACACCCGACCACTATGATTCCTGTAGCGATTTCTGGCAGTTAGCTACATAGTGGGATCTTTTCAGGGTTGAAGAGGATCTGTCCCTTGTTGCAGAAGCAGGTAGACTGGTGTTTGGTGTTGAGGGCTTGAGATGTACACTCATTATGCCCATAAAGGAAGCTCCGCAGCGAGGTGGAACCTTAGCGCAGGTGCGCATGACTGGGGGGACCCTGAGCAGGGGGACAGGATAAGGAAGGGGCCGCAAATCGTGGCTGCACAGGGGGCGGGGCTTATGCCTCGAGGCAAGCTCCCTTAAAAGGTCTGGGGGGCGGAGCCATCCATTCGGGTGCCATCTACAGTGAGGCATCACACAGGCAGTTTTTCTCTGTGCTGCTGCCTCACTTATGGATCGTTTGGAAGGGATGGTGGAGCGCCTGAGGGCTGCTGCTAGGATCCATGGAGCAGACTGGTATGCAGAGCAGCTGCTGGAGCTGTTCCCTCCCCCCCCCTGCCCCCCCCCTCACCACGTCCGGCCAGGCGTTCGCGGCCCCCGGTCAGGTACAGCCCGGGTGGGTCTCCAGGGGGGTCTCCGGCGGGGGATCGGCGCGATGAGAGCCCGTTTGCTGACCCTCCAGGGTCCAGGAAGAGGCTGGCTGGGGAGGCTCCCAGGGATGCTGGCAAGAGGCCTAGGCCACAGCGAGGATCGGGTCGGCGGGTGGCGTCTCCGTCGCCTGCTAGACCCGTGGCGGGACCATCCGGAACGGTAGCGCGGGCGGGTCCATCCGCTCCGCATGGCACTTCGCGGCGGGGGAGATCGGTGGGCACGGCTGGGAGCTCAGCAGCCAGGGCGGCTCTGGCTGGTCGCGGAGGAAGTGGAGGTCCAGTGAGGGGTGACGACGGCGTATCGCGAGCGGCTACTGCTGTTTCGCAGGGGGCTCGGCGAAGGAGAACGATGGACACGGTACGGCCAGACTCAGGGGCTCACAGCATCTCTTCGGGCAGCAGTTCCATGGCCTTGCCTGCGGGCTCAACGTCCCTTGCCGGGCAAGGGGACCAACGGTCTGAGGGTGAGATCTCGGATACGGACTCTGATGGTCCAGAGGAGGTGGCGGGGCTCCAACGCGGATCCGGATCGGCGGCTGGTCGGACTGTTTCTGCTGGGCAGCCGGGTAAGAGCGCTTCTGTGTCTGTTTCTGTATCTTCTCCTTCTGTGTTTTCTCCCCCCCTCCCCCTCCCTTTCTTCCTCCTGCACCCTCTCTGCCTCTTTCCAGTCCCTCTGCTGGGGCGGGTTCTTTCATGTTGGGGACTTCTTCGGTTAGTGGTGGGAAGGGGGGGGGGGTGTCTTGGATGTCGGGTCACTCATGTTGCAGCAGTTGCTTTCGTCCATGTTGCAGGGATGTAGGGCCATGGCCGGGGGGGGGGGGGGGCGGTCGTTCCCCCTCCGGCTGCTTCGGGGCCTCCCACGGCTGCGTGGTTGGTCCCTCCGGTTGCTGGTACAGTTGAAGCAGTGTCTGCGGCTGTGCCGCTTGCGGGTGGGAGTGGGGGTTTGTCCCCCGCTGGCCAGTCAGTGGTGCCGACCCCGGTGCTTGGGGAGTCGGTGGCAGGTGCTGTGGTTAGCGGGTCTCCTTCTGGGGTGGCGCAAGTTAGTGCGCAGTCGGGTTCGGCGTCGGGTTTGACGGCTGATGGTGTTTGGTTGTCTGACTCGGCCCGTTGCGAGGTGTACGTGTGTTATGATGCACCCTTGGGTTCACACTTGAAGCAGGAGGTGCGGGAACGTATCTGGAGGGGGGAGTTTGTGGAAATATTTTCACTACTTCCCCTGGAGAAGTTCAAATTGGACAAGGGGAAGCCCGATGAGAGTAAGAAGGAGGAAGAGGAAAAACGGCGCTTCCGCCTTATTCCCCGGACTTTCGCGAACTGGGCTCAGGCGTTTTATATCTTGGCTAGCGTGATCGGGGAGAAAGACCCGCATCAGTGTACGGGCTTGTTCAGTTATATTGATTCTATCAGCGAGGCGCAGAGGGTGTATGGGGGGGGGGAGCCTGGTTGCGATATGATGAGCAGTTCAGGCAGAAGAAGGCATGGAGGCCTGAGATAAAATGGAATCAGAAGGATATCGCCTTGTGGATGAGGCTCATGTCTCAGGCCAGGGTAGTGCCTCAGCCCTTTCGTGAAGGGGCCGGGGGAGCTCAGTCCTCCCCATTGTCAGCCGCAAAACAAAAAGGTTTTTGCTGGCAGTTCAATGAGAGCTCCTGTAAGTTCGGGAGCTCTTGTTGCTTCCGGCACGAGTGTTCAGGTTGTGGCGGGGCCCACCCCTTGTCAAAGTGTTTCAAGAAGGGCAGGAAGGCAGGTGACACTGGAAAAAGGGAAGACGCCGGTGAGGGTGGAAAAGATGGCGCCGTACCTAAGTAGGTACCCGAACAGGGTAGCTGCACGGGCCTTGTGGTTGGGCTTTAAGGAGGGTTTCCCAATTCCAAGTGATTTGGCCGTCATCCCTCCTTTGACGGCTAACCTGAAGTCTGCCTATGAGCACCCAGAGGTGGTGTCTGACAAGCTCCGGAAGGAGGTGGGTTTGGGTAGGATGGCGGGCCCATTTGATGTCCCGCCTGTGGATGGCCTTGTGGTGTCACCTCTTGGGGTGGTTCCGAAACGGGAGCCGAATCAGTTTCGGGTCATTCATCATCTCTCTTACCCTAAAGGGGGGTCGGTGAATGACGCCATTGACCCGGCATTATGTACGGTGTCCTACGCATCGTTTGATGAGGCCGTGCACTGGGTTCAGCGCTTTGGGCGCGGGGCCTTGTTGGCCAAGACCGATATCGAATCGGCGTTTCGGCTTCTGCCAGTTCATCCGGAGAGCGTGCGGTTGTTGGGGTGTTTTTGGGACGGGAAGTTTTTTGTGGATAGGTGCTTGCCCATGGGTTGCGCCATCTCGTGTTCGTATTTTGAGTTGTTTAGTTCCTTTTTGGAGTGGGTGGTGAAGGACTTGTCTGGTTTGGCGTCGGTGTTACATTATCTCGATGATTTCTTGATGGTAGGACCGCCTAATGACCGGGCTTGCATGATCTTGCTGGCCACGGTTCAGCACGTTTGCGAGGTATTCGGGGTCCCGCTGGCGCGCGACAAGACGGAGGGGCCCGTCACGGAGCTGGAGTTTTTGGGCATTGTTATTGATTCAGGGCGGATGGAATGCCGGCTCCCGGAAGACAAGTTGGTGGACTTGCGGGAGTCCGTCGCAAGGGCGGCCGGTAGTTCAAAGTTGAAGTTACGGGAGTTGCAGTCGTTGTTAGGGAAGCTCAACTTCGCCTGTCGCATAATGCCAATGGGGAGGGTTTTTTGCTGCCGGTTGTCGGCGGCCACAGCGGGGGTTAGGGCTTCTCATCATTCTGTGCGGTTGGGTCGCGAGCATAGGGAGGATCTTAGAGTGTGGGACTCCTTTCTGGAAAACTACAATGGTAGATCCCTTTGGTTGGCCCCGGTGGTCCCAGCCAGTGCATTGGAGCTCTTTACCGATGCGGCGGGTTCGGTGGGTTTCGGGGCCTATTTTCGGGGACAGTGGTGTGCTGGGCGGTGGCCACAGCAGGTAGTGGAGTCGCCGTTGATTCGGAATTTAATGTTGCTGGAGTTGTTCCCTATTGTGTTGGCGGTGGAACTGTGGGGTCAGGAGTTCAAGGATCGGAGAGTGAGGTTTCACTGCGACAATTTGGGTGTGGTGCAAGCCATTACTTCTTTGTCGGCTTCGTCATTGCCGGTGGTTCGTCTGCTGCGTGCGTTAGTGCTAAAATGTTTGGATTTGAACATTGTGGTTTGTGCAGTGCATATTCCCGGGGTTGAAAATGAGGTGGCTGATGCCCTTTCTCGTTTGCAGTGGGATCGGTTCCGGCGTCTGGCTCCGGAGGCGGAGCAGGAAGGGGTGCCGTGCCCCAGTGGCTTGTGGGACCTCGTTTTGGCCGAGTGATGGCATTGGTGAAAAGGTCAGTAGCTGAATCCACGTGGAGGGCTTATGAGCGGGTGTGGCGGGAATGGCACGGCCTGGTAAGTGATCTGGGGGTTGGTTCCTCGGCTGAGGAACGGTTACATTTGCTGTTGTACTTTTTGGGTAGATGTTGTGAAGATGGGGTGTCGGTCTCTGCGCTGTCCACAAAAATGGCGGCATTGGCTTTCCTCTTCCAAATCAACGGGGTGGAGGACGTTACTAAGTCGTTCGTGGTCCGCAAGGCTTTGCGGGGATACAGGAAGGGCCGCGTTCGGCCGGATACCAGGAGGCCGGTTTCGCTGCTTATGTTGGAATCTTTGGTTGGAATGTTGCCTCAGGTGTGCTCATCATCGTTTGAGGTTGGGTTGTTTAGAACAGTGTTCATCTTGGCCTTTTTTGGGGCCTTTCGCGTAGGGGAACTGGTCAGCCCCTCTAAGGCGGTGGCTGGGGGGCTGCAGGTGTCTGACGTGATCGTACTTTCTGATTCGATCTCAATATGGCTCCGTAGGTTAAAAACTGACCAGGCGGGGAGGGGGTCTAAGGTGGTGCTGGGTAAGGTGCCGAATCTTGGGGTCTGCCCGGTGGAGGGGGTACGGGTGCGGCTTGGCGACAGGCCTCCTGTCGCCGGTCCGCTGTTGGTCCATGAGAACGGGATTCCACTGACGAGGTACCAATTTTCGGCTGTTTTTAAGCGGTGTTTGGTGGCAGGCGGATTCAACGCCAGGGACTACTCTTCCCATTCGTTTAGGATTGGGGCAGCTACGGAAGCCTCGCGCTGGGGCTTAAGCGATGATATCCTGCAGCGGATAGGTCGCTGGGAGTCTCGGCAGTTCAGGTTATATGTTCGGCCACAGTTGTTGTAGGGGGTCGTAGTGGGCCGTAGTTTTGAGCACGTTCAGTGGGGGTTTCTGGGGTTTTTGGGAAAAAAGGGGGAGTGTTTCTGTCTGAAGTCAACTCTCTCTCTCTCTCTCTCTGGATGTGTGATGTGTTCTGTGTGTTTGGTTTTCTCTTGTATGTAATTTCTTGTTGTTGTCCCCACTCTTTTCGTTACAGGCCCCATTGGCTTGATTTGGATTTTGGGCCACTCTTATGTTCACTGGGGGGCTAAGAGGGCTCTGGTCAGGAGAGAGGGCAGACAGTTGGGCTTTGCCAGGGAGGAAGCCACGGTCCGATGGATCGGTATCCCCGGCATGCTTTGGGCCAGAGTGATGCCGGAGGTACAGCATTACGCCAGGTTGGACAGGCCCCCGGATGTGCTCTTGTTGCACGTTGGGGGCAACGATCACTGCTTAAGGGCTGCTCGCGAGTTGATTCGCGACATCAAATGGGACTTCATGCGCCTGCGCAGTGCTTTTCCAGACACTGTCCTGGTGTGGTCTGAAATGGTGGGGAGGTTAGCTTGGAGGGGTGCTCGTTCCGTGGACAGGGTCAATAGGGCCCGGATTAAGGCCAATAAGGCAGTGTCCAAATTTGTCATTCAGAACGGTGGGTTGGTGGTTCGCCATTGCGAACTCGAGAGTGACTTCGGCCTTTATTTAAGGGGTGATGGGGTGCACCTTTCCCAGGTTGGGATAGACATGTGGGTCTTGGGGCTCCAGGACGGTCTACAACGGGCCTTAGGGCTGTGGCGGGCCGCCCACGTGTGAGGTGTCACCGTGGGCGTCTGTGGCGTTTGTTCAGGGTTCCTGAGAATTGGGTGGGGTTTGGTACATACATATTAGATGTGTGTACCTTAGTTGTTGGTAGGAGTTGGGGCCCGTCATGGGATAGGCACCTTCCCTATCTGGTTAGGTGGATAGTGGTATATCGTGCTGAAGAATCAAACGAAGGAGGAAGTCATGGCCTTGTGAGCTGATGGGAGCGCGGCTAGAGGTCCGAAGACTTTCTATGGGGTACAGCCGATTACCGGGCACTTTTTCTTTCCCTTTCTCAGGAACCTCGTGTCTACAACTGTTTGGGGTTAATTGTTTTTTGTTAGGTTAATTTATTGCGTAATGGTTAAAAATATATATTTAATGTTAAAAAATAAGTTTTATATTTAAAAGTTGGTTATTTTTATAAAGTTATTTAATTTTACCTTTTGGATTTTAAATAAAAGGGGCCTTTGGTGGCCATTTAATCCAGAAGGTGTTGCGTGATTTCTATGGGTGGGTTTAAGGTTTTAGGGGTGGGTTTTTGTTTTCTCCCAAGCACTAGGCATACACCAGTCATGTGCACTCTTTTTTTAGGATATAGCATATACTTACCTGCCCTCACCTTCATTCAAAGTTGCTGGTCTCTAGGAAGGCTGATTGCTACTGGTTCACAGATCCCTGGGATTATTTTCCCATAAATAGTAACCACTGCAAACCCCATATCTTTCAGTGGGGTACCCCAAATAACCCAAGCAATTACCTATTGCTAACAAGTGACTAAACAGATCCTGACATTTTAGCACCAAGGTCAACATGTAAATGCATAGAAGTAAACACATCATGAAAGGGCTCTCAATATCACCTGATATCAGTTTAAACCTCAGCAATGCTGCAAACACATCCTTTAGTCTGTTTAATATTAGTAAACAGAGTTACACTACAGACATCCAGTTACATTCACATGTGTGGTATATGCTTTACAGAAATGCAAATGAACCACAAACCTGCAGGAAATAAATCAAGACTGTAGAGCCAGGCTTATTCAGTTAAATGGAAGGCTTCAGCCCAGCACAGCACCTGTTATCATCGTTAGCAGTATTGCAGACACAACCACAGCCCTTCAGTAATGCAAGTTTAACCACATACTTGCCTATACTTGCAGCAGTAACTGAATAGAATTGTGTGCACCATGTGGTGCCTTACCACCTGCATGCTTCATGTCAAAAGTCCAATGAATGTCCATACACGGCGTCATGATAAATGAGCAATCCCTAGAGACCAGATGCCTTCACCCCCATCTTCCTGGATCCTGCTGGGGTGAGGCCTCCCCCATTAGGCGTTGAGGTCTGCCTGTACAGCGGGGAGCTTCGTCACAGGAGAGGCTTTGAACCTGTGCGGCTTGGCGGGAAGTGTCCGGCCAGGTGAGGGAAAAATAAAAATGTCTGCTTTCTTTAGCAGTAGTATAACCGCCTGTAGCAGTGAAGGAAAAAACAGAGAATGCTGGGGTAGGGGAGGAGACCTACTTTTATAGTATAACCGGTCCTGATTGGGCAGGGGGGCGGAGCCTTCCCATACGTATATGCTGTCATGCTGTGTCAGGAAAGTTACATTTGCTGATGTTCTCATATTAATACCACAGGCAGTGACTGATCAGCAAGTATTATGACTTGGTGTATTGTGTCCTCTGCACAGTGTTCACCTAAAGGTACGTGAATACAATTGCTGTTGTTCTCATATTAATACCACAGGCAGTGGCTGATCAGCAAGTTTTCTCACTTGGTGTACGGTGTCCTCTGCACAGTGTGCACCTAAATCTATGTGAATACAATTGCTGTTCTCATATTAATACCACAGGCAGAGACCGATCAGCAAGTATTTTCACTTGGTGTACTGTGTCCTCTGCACATTATGCACCTAAAGCTACGTGAATACATTTTCTGGTGTTCTCATATTAATACAGGCAGTAAATGATCAGCAAGTTTTTTCCTTGTCAAAATATCTTTATTTATGTGATAAAGAATGTACAAGTGCATTAACAACAATGAGAGAAGAAAAAAGGGTACAATAGATGGTATACATCATAAGAGAAACTTCTTGACTTGTAAACCTAAATATCTTTGGTTACAAGAGAGACAATTTACAGGTAATTAAACAATGCATACAAAGTCATTGGTGGCAAAGTGAATAAGCAAATATAGTAACTGACTAACTAAATGACTAGCTGACTAGCTATGTGACTAACTAACTATCGACCCTGGATCGCTTAAGGGATAAGCCATGTAACCAGTCTGATCTGGGCTAAATCCAGGGTTATGTCCTGTTCTAGGGTTCTGCTATATAGGTTCAAGAAATTTCAACAATATACAACTTTGTATCAACAAACATGAACATAGGAATTGTCAATTTGAGAACAAGAGTTCAAAGGAGGGGGAGAGAAAGGGAAGAAGGGGTAGGGGAGGGGAATCCGCAGGAGCGACCTGATCTCCGCCGCCGGAGAGAGGCTTGAGCGTGGGGGTGCCAGTTTGGCTGGACTACCATGGCAATACAACTTCATTATTAAATGCGTTCGGAAAAGCATATGTTATCCAGGGTTTCCATAGACTCTCAAATCCGGTGGTCGTGTCAATGTCAATAGCCACCATCTTGGCGTGGGACATTGCTGTGTTCATTCTATTTGTGACTTCATTTAGTGATAAATTAGGGGTTTTCCATGCTCTCGCAAGGGTTTGTTTTGCAGCAGTAAGAAGTTGTATGATTAGTTTGAACTGTTTGTGTGGGAGATTATCAGGTTTTAGATTTAATAACGCTGTTTTAGGATCTAAGGGGATTGTTTTCCCCGAGATAATGGAGATAATTTGAAAAATTTCCGACCAAAATGATAGGGCTTTTGGGCACGACCACCAAACGTGAAGGTATGTCCCTGGAGTTGAACAACCCCTGAAGCAAAGATCAGGGTAATTCGGTACGTATTTCGCAACCTGGCGGGTACTAGGTACCATCTAGTGAGTACTTTGTAATTCGTTTCAATGGCTGATTCGTTCATGGATGCTGATTTAGTGCTGTTCCAGATCTGTTTCCACTCAGAAGGTACTAGTTCTTGTTCTAGGTCCCTCTCCCATTTACTCACATAAGGAAGCTTCCCACTGATAGAGCAAGCTGTTAATTGGGAGTATAAGGAGGATATTATTCCTCTAGCGTGGGGGTCATTCTTACAGAAATTCTTAAAGGTGGATATACATATTGGCGTGGGTGAAGCATCAACAAATGGCTTAAAGAAATTTTTAATTTGTAGATGCCTAAATATTTCGGTCTGTGGTATGTCGTGCGCTGCACTGATGGTGGTGAAGGATAAAAATGAAGAAGAGTCTATAAAGTCATGTAAGCATGTACATCCTTTTGACACCCACTCTTTAAAGGTATTGGGATAGATCCAAGCAGGGTAGAACGCAGGGTTTTTATGAAACGATAAAAGAGGAACATGGGGGGATTGGAGAAGATATTTAGTCTTTACTGTGTCCCAGAGGGAGAGTGAGTGTTTGGTGATGGGGTTCAGTAAGTGTTTACGAGCTTTAGGGGGGATCCATAGTACATTAGAAATTGCGATGGGGTCAGACTCTACCGCTTCAATTGATACCCAAAGAGGGGGCTCACATTTGTCGTGGTATTTTACTAGGTTTGCAAGTTGTGCCGCTTTATAGTAGTTTATAAAGTTGGGCAGCCCCATTCCACCATTATCCTTAGATAGATGCAGGATTTGAGGTTTTATTCTAGGCCTAGTGGATCCCCACGTAAAGGCGGAAACTCTTCTTTGTAATATCCTGAAGTAATATGATGGGATTGGGATGGGGAGCACTCTAAATAAATATAATAATTTCGGTAATATAGTCATTTTGACCGCGTTGATTCTGCCAAACCATGATAGGGGTAGATGGGCCCAGGAATTCAGGAGGCTTGATATCTGTTTTAGGAGAATAGGGTAGTTGGAAGAGAATAGATCCGTTATTGATGTTGTAAGGTGTGTTCCTAAATAGGGAATACTCTTAGTTGCCCATACGAAAGGTAGACCGGATTTGGCTGCATTTAACTCTAAGGAAGTAAGCGAAATGCTTAGTGCGAGACATTTTTTAGGGTTAACGACTAGTCCTGAAATGGATGCAAATTTTTTAAGAATTAGCATAAGGTTGGGTCCTGTTACCTGGGGCGATGCAAGAAAAAGGAGGATGTCGTCAGCGAACATGCATAGTTTATGCTTGTGTCCGCCTATTTCTATGCCCACTATTGTCGGGTCTGACCTGATCTTTTGTGCAAGCGGTTCTATGAGGAGGGCAAATAATAAGGGGGAGAGAGGACATCCCTGTCTCGTGCCCCTGTTAATGGAGAAGGTGTCCGATCTATATCCTGCATACTTTACATATGCCTTCGGGCTATTGTATAATTCTAGGATCCATTTCATGAAGTTGGGGCCAAAGCCCCATTTTTGAAGGGTATACTTCAAGTAGGACCAGGATACAGAGTCAAACGCCTGTTTTATGTCGAGAGAGAGGAAGCAACCAGGGATTCCTCTCTTCTTGGCAATGTGAGCCAATAGGCTCGCCCTTCTGATATTATCTCCTGCCTGCCGGTTGGGGATGAAACCTACCTGATCGCGATGGATCAGGGTTCCAATTATGTTGTTTAACCACTTCCCCACCGCGCCATAAGCATTTTACTGCTACGGCGCGGTGGAGTTGCTTATACACGACGTCCCTGGGACGTCCTCGTGCACTTCCGCGATTGCGCGTCCCCTGGGACGCGCTCGCGAAAGTGTCCGTGTTTGCCGGGTCTAGAAGACCCGGCGCATCACGGATCACGGTAAATTGCCGCTGATAGCGGCCGTTTACCACGTGATCGCGCCGTCGAATGACGGCGCGATCACTTGTAAACAAACCGGCGTCATTTGATGACGCCGGTTCCTCCCTCTCCTCGCTCTCCTCTCTGTACAGTGTGCGAGGAGAGGGGGGGGAGCGGGGTGTCAGCAGCTGAGCTGTGGCTGGATCTGTGACAAATGCAGTCACAGATCCAGCCATCCCTCAAAACATCCCAGCTCTGCAATCCCCTAGTACCCTGCAATCCCCTAGTACCCTGCAATCCCCTAGTACCCTGCAATCCCCAGTACCCAGCAATCCCCCAGTACCCAACAATACCCCACAATACCCCAGTACCCAACAATACCCCACAATACCCCAGTACCCAACAATACCCCACAATACCCCAGTACCCAACAATACCCCAGTACCCAACAATACCCCAGTACCCAATAATACCCCAGTACCCAACAATACCCCACAATACCCCACAATACCCCAGTACCCAACAATACCCCAGTACCCAACAATACCCCAGTACCCCACAATACCCCAGTACCCCACAATACCCCAGTACCCGGCAATACCCCAGTACCTGGCAATGCCCCAGTACTCGGCAATGCCCCAGTACCCAACAATACCCCAGTACCCAACAATACACCACAATACCCCAATACTCAGCAATGCCCCAGTACTCAACAATACCCCAATACCCCAATACTCAACAATACCCCAATACTCAACAATACCCCAATACTCGGCAATACCCCAATACTCGGCAATACCCCAATACTTGGCAATACCCCAATATTCGGCAATACCCCAATACTCTGCATGATACTTTGCAATACCCCAATACTCGGCAATACCCCAATACTCGGCAATACCCCAGTACTCAACAATACCCCAATACTCGGCAATACCCCCAATACTCGGCAATACCCCAATACTCTGCATGATACTTTGCAATACCCCAATACTTGTCAATACCCCAATACTCGGCAATATCCCAATACTCGACAATACCCCAATACCCTGCATGATACTTTGCAATACCCCAATACTCTGCAATACCCTGCGCGATACTCTGCAATACCGCCTATGGGGATTTTTAAGTAGCGAGGTTTGGCGCCATTCCACGAGTGTGCGCAATTTTGAAGGGTGACATGTTGGGTATCTATTTATTGGGCTAACTTTACTGTTTTGTTTTGTTTTAAGCACAAAACAGTTTTTTAAAAAACTCTTTGCTAAAAAAGAATATATAATGTTTTGGGGTTCTATGTAATTTTCTAGCAAATAAATTATGATTTTTCCATGTAGGAGAGAAGTGTCAGAATTGGTCTGGGTGTTCCAGAACGCCTGATGGCGCTCCCTGCATGTTGGGCCTCTGTATGTGGCCACGCTGTGTAAAAGTCTCACACATGGGGTATAGCCATACTCGGGAGGAATAGCAGAATGTGTTTTGGGGTGTAATTTGTGGTATGCATATGCTGTGTGTGAGAAATAACCCACTAATATGACAGAAACAAGTTTTTTTTTTTTTACAGAATTTTCAGTCGTTTTTCTTTTATAGCGCAAAAAATAAAAAACCCAGAAGTGATCAAATACCACCAAAAGAAAGCTCTATTTGTGTGAAAAAAAGGACAAAAATTTCAAATGGGTAGAATGTTGTATGACTGAGTAATTGTCATTCAAATTGTGAAAGCACCGAAAGCTGAAAATTGGTCTGGTTAGGAAGGGGGTTTAAGTGCCCAGTGGTCAAGTGGTTAAGCGATTCGCCAGAATTTTACCTAGAAGTTTGATATCCGTATTTAGCATAGATATGGGCCGGTAATTTTCACTGAGTATTGTCTGTCTGTCTGTGGCTTGGGAATCATGCAGATTGTGGCCAAAAGTGATTCCTGTCTAAATGATTTCAGTTTTAAAAGGTCGTTAAAGGCCTCCGCGAGCCTCGGGGAGATTAGTTCAGAGAGTGCTTTATAGTATCGGGCTGTGAATCCATCAGGTCCGGGCCGCTTGTTTAATTTGAGTTCCTTGATTGCTCTAGTTACGTCTTCTTGCGAAATAGGCGCATCTAGTTGTGTCTTTTGGGAATCAGACATTCGGGGCAATTGGAATTGCGAGAAAAAGGTGTCGGCTACCGATTCGTCAAATGTATTAGTTTCCGCATATAGTTTTTTCAGATGAGTACTGAATTTCTGCACAATTTTAAGTGGGTTGCTGGAGATAACGTTGTTAGCTAGTTTCAGTTTTATTGGTGTATAAGATTTGTTGATTGAATTAAGTGTCCTAGCTAGGTTTGCACCAGTTTTATTAGCTGTTTTGTAGAATGTGTGCTTGGATCTGTCTAAAGCTTTATTTGCCGAGTCCGTGAGAAATAGGTCAAATTCGAGGCGTGCTTTATCTAGGCGATTTTTAGCGTGGGGGGAGTGGTTATTTTGAAAGGCTAGGTGGGCAAGGTTGAATTCCGTTTCCAATTTCAGTGCTAATTGTCTACGTGCCTTTTTGAGGATCCCAAGTTGTCTTTGAATTACCCCTCTCAGTACCGGTTTATGGGCTTCCCAAAGCGTGAGAGCAGATATTTCTGGGGACATATTGAGATCTAAGTAATCTTTTAGGGACTGCTCGATTTCCAGACAGTAGGAGGGATGTTTGAGCAAAATATCAGGCATATACCAGGTCGGGTCGGTCTTTTTAGGAATAGTTGATGCTATTGTTGTGTATACAGCATCGTGATCTGACCAGGGAATGGGTATTATAACAGAATTGAGAGCTTCTGGCAGCATTCCAATTGACAATAATATGTGGTCTATCCGGCTATGTGATTGGTGGGGGTTAGAAAAGTAGGTGTAGTTACGTTTCGTGGGGTTCAGTTCTCTCCAGGAATCCACTAAGTTATATTTAGACAGGAGAGTGGACAGAGTCCATTTGGTCTGATATTTCGGTGGTACGTAAGGAGATCTGTCAAGAAAGGGAAGCAGAACCTGATTCGAGTCCCCGCATATTAGGAGAGAGCCCATTTTATGGGCATTGATAGTTTGAAGAAGGTGTGATAAGAACGGCATGGGGTTAAGGTTAGGGGCATAGTATGATACTACCGTTACCGGTGTGTCTAGGATGTATCCTGTTAGGATCAGGTATCGACCTTCAGGGTCTCTGAGTACCGTGTTCAAGGTAAATGGGGTAGATCGGTGGAAGTCAATCAGGGTACCTCTCTTCTTAACTGGGGCTGAAGCCGTATATACTTGTGGGTATGCAGCGTTGAAGTATTTAGGAGTGGTGTTAGGGGTAAAATGTGTCTCCTGTAGGCAGACAATGTGAGCCTTTTTGGATTGAAAGAGCCTAAAGGCCTTCGTACGTTTTTGCGGTATGTTCAACCCTTGTACATTAAGTGAAATCAAGTTTAAGGGTGCCATGGCAGCCAAACCAAAAGTTTTATCTTACCTTGCCTCCTCGGACGGGGATGGCCCAGGTCGCTCCATGCGGATGGGGTGAGGGAAAGGAAAGATGAGGATCCAGGATAGGTAGACTCAAATGAAAGAGAGAATATATTGTAGATTAATGCATATTTGAACAACAAATCACTGAATAAGCATTCGGGGTGTGCCCGTAGTGAGGGAAAAGATCCCTCACCAAGGGATAGAGGGTCCCTCCCAAATCCCCACATATTAGTTTGGGGATCTGAGGTGGACTGGTTGAGACGCGTGTTTTTTCCACGAGTCAGAAAGCCGCATTCAATAATATAGAAGTGTATTTTAAATGCAGAGGGATTCCTATGCCTATGTAAAATCTCGGAATTTGGCAGGGCCTTTTTTAGTGTCTTGCAGGGTATGCAATTCAGGGGGGAAGATGTCAAGTCCATAGGGTCACTCCAGGTGATAGCCAACAGATTAGTACATATGATCAGGGGTTTAAATAAGGGCCTCAAATAGTGTTTTAGACGGAAGTATGCAAGAGTGACAATAGGGCACCTGGGCATTTGTGAGGAAGAGTTTATAGTGGTCCATGCGGAAAGGAGAGGCAATACCAGGTTATCATCATAGGCAATCGCCTGTGACATGTAATATGCGACAACTAGGAGTAAACATTTCATACTAAGGACAAGACATAAGCACTCATTTCTGCCGAGGTTATAATAAATGATTGATCAGGAAGGTGTTTATATCACCTTTACTGGTGTCAAGACCTAATATAAAGAGAAAAGGAAAAAGAGGTGGGATTGTCTACAGGGGAATAGGGCCAACACAGTACCTGTTGACAGACAATTACTTAGCCTAAATTGAGAGGAAGAGTTAAGTGGCAGTGTGAGAAGTTCAGTCCATTGTGTCTTCTTGATCCTGGGTCTGTGGTGCGAATCTGCCGCGCTTGGTGGATTGGTGGGGTCCGCCATTCGGTTCTTGTTGGATGGAGTGGTTGTTAGAAGAGGTTGGTGCTGATCTTCTGCGTGAGGTGGAAGCCGAGGAGAGTTGATCAATGATTTTAAAGTCTACTAGGACCTGGTGTAGTTGGTCGGGTGTTCTGCAGACTATCTTGGTCCCTTGAATCGTGAAACGGAGGGAGAAAGGGAAGCCCCATTGATATTTTATGTTACGCTGCTGTAATTCGATCAAGAGAGGTTTCATTGCTCTTCTCTTGGCAATGGTTAGTTGTGATATGTCTGCAAAAATTTGATAATTGTAGCCTTGGAAAGACAGGATCCCTTTCTCCCTTGCTGTCGCCAAAATTTGCTCCTTGGTTTTGTAGAAATGGAACTTCGCTATTATGTCTCTGGGGGGGCCATCTACCTTTTTAGGGGAGAGTGCCCTATGTATTCTGTATTCTAATCTCCAAACGTTCCACTGCAATGCCTGGAAGTAGTTCCTGACATAGAGCCATTATGGTGGACTGAAGGTCCACCACAGACTCTGGGATGCCCCTAAATCTTAAGTTAGATCTCCTGGCACGGTTTTCAAATTCTTCTAATCTGCACTGTAGCATTAGGTTCTCTTCTTTTAGGGAGTCTATTTCTGTTAGGCATTCATGGGTGTAGGTTTCAATGTCCTCCACTTTAGTTTCCAGTGCTTCTGTACGAGTACCCAATTCCCTAATCTCCTTGGTGAGATTTGAGGTAATCTGGTCAGATGTCTGCTTTAATGCTTTGCGGAGCATTTTTTCAAATTGATTAATTAATCCCGCAGAAACTGTGTTGTCTTGTGGTACAGTTTGTGAAATAGCAGCCGTGTCTTCATCCTCACTATCTGAGGTGGGGTTAGTCAGAGAAGCCATGGGTTTGGCTGTTTTAGCTGTTTGTTTCTTCCCCTTACCTGAGGGGAGCCTCTCTGAGGTGACTGGTGCCTTAACTGAGCCTTTGGTCTGCTGCACGCTGCTGACAAGTGTCGTTTTAGCTCTATTTCTTGAGCCACCCAGCACCATTATACATTAAAATGTTCCCCTCACCTTCCTGTAGTTAATGACTGGGTTTTTGTCCAGTTGTGACCAGTTAGGAAGCGAGTTATCCGCGGCTTTCTTTCCTCATGAAGCAGAGCACTAGGCTGACATGACTGTCCTGCTAGAGCCTGCACACGCCCCTCCCAGCAAGTTTTTTCACTTGGTGTACTGTGTCCTCTGCACAGTGTGCACCTAAAGCCAAGTGAACACAATTGCTGTTTTTCTCATATTAATTCCACAGGCAGTGGCTGATTAGCAAGTATTTCCACTTGGTGTACTGTGTCCTCTACACAATGTGCACTTAAAACTACATGAATACATTTGCTGGTGTTCTCATATTAATACCACAGACAGTAACTTGACTAGTGTAGTTCAAATAGACCAACCCTCTCACGACCCTTTATATTAACCCCCCCAGCCCCCCTTTTAGCTTAACCTCCCAACCTTTTCCCATTAACGAGAGCGACACAGATATTGGAGTAAAATTGGCCACAACAGCCATTTATTTTATAACCAAATTAAATATATATATATTAACCAAATTTAAATAATTTCCAATAAAATCTAACTTTTATTCTTTAACAGTAATTATAACACTTTTATTATTAACACTGGTCTCTTGGTCTTTTGACAGTAACCCCATTAACCTTTTTCCACCACCACACTGCTGTACCATTACCATATCCGGCCTCCAGCCGACTCCAGCTCAGAGACACCCACTTTTTAACCCGCAGTGTACCACAACCGTATTACAGCGGACACCGCTCCACTGCAACTAACCCCATAATGGGCCCATCCCAAGATGAGCCCCCAACCATTTTTCCATTCCATCTGTCAACTGTCACCATCCAGAGACCAAGGACACCGCCACAGCTGTCATGACAACCCGTACTTCTACCTGAAAGAAAAGAAAACAAACGCACAACACCAAACACATAACCAACGGGGAGGGTGGGTGGGAAAAACTTGCCTCCCTGTAAAATTCCTCCCAACTTGTGCCTCGTGGGTTCCCCCGCCCCCATATATATAGGGCTCCTCCCCCCTGACTATTTCAGCCACTGGACACTCCCCTGAAAGCACCTCCTTCCAGAGTTAACCCTCTGTTGGCCATCTTCCACCCCAGTCATGGCCGGCCCTCCATTATCCTTTTGTCCTGTCACTCCGGGCCTTTCTTGACTAGTGTAGTTCAAATAGACCAACCCTCTCACGACCCTTTATATTAACCCCCCCAGCCCCCCTTTTAGCTTAACCTCCCAACCTTTTCCCATTAACGAGAGCGACACAGATATTGGAGTAAAATTGGCCACAACAGCCATTTATTTTATAACCAAATTAAATATATATATATTAACCAAATTTAAATAATTTCCAATAAAATCCAACTTTTATTCTTTAACAGTAATTATAACACTTTTATTATTAACACTGGTCTCTTGGTCTTTTGACAGTAACCCCATTAACCTTTTTCCACCACCACACTGCTGTACCATTACCATATCCGGCCTCCAGCCGACTCCAGCTCAAAGACACCCACTTTTTAACCCGCAGTGTACCACAATCGTATTACAGCGGACACCATTCCACTGCAACTAACCCCATAATGGGCCCATCCCAAGATGAGCCCCCAACCATTTTTCCATTCCATCTGTCAACTGTCACCATCCAGAGACCAAGGACACCGCCACAGCCCGAAAGGGAAAAACCTTTTCCTTAAGGGCCCCTCCACACCCGCAGGGCCCTCTGGATACCCTCCTGTATCCCCATTAACCACAAATCTATACCCACATCAGTTAGGTGAACACCATCCCTGAGCAGGTATAGCCCCACGTTTAACTCCAACTCTCTGTGCCTCACTACCAACCCCCCATGCTGTGCCACAAACCGTCCCAAAACCTTGTTAACTTTAATCCTCCCCTTGTTGAGCCGATCCACTGACCTTGCCATACGCCAATTAGTACGTGCCACAATGTCAGACCACACCAGCAGCATCCCTGGGAAAGACGCCCGGAATGTCAAGACATCCGCCTTAACAGCCGAGATCAAGTCCCCTATAGGCCGTATCCCCAAGTCGTTCCCCCCGACGTGTAACACCAACACATCCGGGGGACGATCGAGCAGAGCATAGCGCTGCATCTCCGGCAGCACCCTGCACCACCCCATCCCAGGGATACCCAACCACCTCAACGTTGCCTCCCGCCTGGAAATCCCCAACTGCCTACCATTTGGCCTAGCATCTGCTCTCCTGGCCCCTCTACACACATATGAATGCCCCATAATCCACACGAGGCGTGAATGACCTCCATCTGAAAGACAGAAACAGCAGCGATAATAAAACAGGAATCACCCCCACATAACATCATAACCTGGAAAAAACACCCACACTCAACCTTAATCCAACGCCATATGTGGGCGCACATAAGAGCGGAATCTCCTTGATTCCCATCTCCCAATTCGTTTGACCGCGGCCTCATCCAACCCGCACCGGGCCGCCTCAGTAGCCGCCCCGATACGGAAGGAGTGCGAGGCAAACAGTCGCTCATCAAACCCTGCCGTTTTCAAGCACTTCCTAAATATTGCTACGAATTGAAACCTTGATACAAATGAACCATCATCGTGAATCAAAAACGGCCCCCCTGTCCCTGGTCGCACCAACAAAAACTCCCGCACCGGACACACCTCCGAACCCGGCAACGGATATAAAAACACATCCACCCCTTTTCCCCTCTGATCCGTCTTAGACCGCCGTAGCCTAAAAACCACCCTGTCCTCAGATGACCGTACATCCTCAAACAGGAGGCCCCCAGGCACCCATTTCGAGGGACTGACCAGCTCCCCCACCCGAAATGCACCAAAAAACGGAAAAAATTGCACGGAATAAACTCACCTCGTATCCGGATGAACACACCTCCCCCAAGACTCCAAAAATATTCTGCAACACGGAAAAAGACACTGGCCTCCGCGCATCCTTGCATGGATGACCCTTTTTGTACCCCTTAACCGCCTGTTTTACCCAAAAATTCTTTGTGAGATCAGCCCCACCCTCCAACTTAAACAGAAAGGCGAGACCCGCCAGTTTCTTCTCCAAGGCTGAAACCGACCCCCCACTCTCCATATGTCTGGCTACAAAATATATAACCAACCATACCTTCTCCACCTCCCCCAGTTCAGTGTCCGCCAACCGCTTGAAACATGCCCATTCCTCCCATACCTTTTTGTACGCAGACCATGTCGGCCCACTCACCGACTTCCTGATCCAGCCCGCTGCTATTCCAACGCAAGTCCCCACATCCAACCCGGGCATGGGACCCCTTCCTTGTCCGCCTGTGGAGCCAGCTCTCTGAACTTGTCCCACTGAAACCGAGACAAAGCGTCAGCGAGTCTGTTGTCCACGCCCGGAATGTGCACCGCATACAGAAAAATATTCCATTGTAAACAGCGCAACACGAGGTGGCGCAACAACCGAACCACCGGCAAAGATGACCCGGAAATCCGGTTAATGACTTGCACCACCCACATGTTATCGCAGTTTAACCTGATTTTTAAATTCCTGCACTCCGCCCCCCAAAGCTCAATTGCCACCACCACCGGGAAAAGTTCTAACAGTACTAGGTTCTTTTCAAAACCCGCTGTTACCCAGGACTCGTGCCACGCCTCCGCGCTCCACCGTCCCTTGAAGAAAGCCCCATAACCGGTGGACCCGGCCGCGTCCGTGGCCAGGTCCAGGTCAAAATTGCTGACCGGCCCTGACATCCAAATCGCCCGCCCATTGAAGGCTTCCAGAAACGTGTGCCATACCTGCAAATCCGCTTTAAGTTCCCCCGTCAAGCGAATAAAATGGGTCGGAGACCTCACCCCCGCCGTTGCTGCCGACAGCCGTCGGCAGAAAACCCTGCCCATAGGTATGATCCGACATGCAAAGTTCAACTTGCCCAACAGGGACTGCATTGCCCGCAACTGAACCTTGTTCCGCCCTATCATACCCCGAATCTCCAGCCGAAGATTCTCGACCTTGTCCACCGGGAGCCTGCACTCCATCTGCTCGGAATCAATCAATATTCCCAGAAAACTCAACACCGTGGTCGGGCCCTCCGTCTTGTCAGCTGCCAATGGCAGCCCGCACCTGTCCACAATGTGCTGCAACGTTGCCAACAAAATCGCACACACATTGGAGGACGGAGGGCCAACGCACAGAAAGTCATCCAGATAGTGAATGATTGAATCCGAACCCGACACCTCCCTGACCACCCACTCCAAGAATGAACTGAACGTTTCAAACAACGCGCAGGAAATGGAGCAACCCATTGGCAAACATCGATCCACGTAAAACTCCTCCTGCCACCGGCAACCCAACAGCCTAAAGCTGTCCGGGTGAACCGGCAACAATCGAAACGCAGCCTCAATGTCCGACTTTGCCATGAGAGCTCCCTTCCCGTAGCGCCGAACCCACCGCACCGCCGCGTCAAAAGACGTGTACGACACCGTGCATTCTTCGGGATCAATCCCATCATTCACCGACCCCCCCTTTGGAAAGGAAAGGTGGTGAATGAGGCAAAACTTGTTTGGTTCCTTCTTAGGAACCACCCCCAGTGGCGAAACCACCAAATCCGGCAACGGCAATTCCGTGAATGGCCCCGCCATCCTACCCAACTCTACCTCCTTCGCCAACTTCGCTGACACCATCCCAGGGTTCTCCAAAGCAGACCGCAAATTCTTCGCCAAGGGAGGCACCTTCGACAAGGAACAGGGAATGACAAAACCCCTGGAGAACCCTGACGCGAGCAGCCGTGCCGCAGCCCTGTCTGGATACCTATTTAGAAAAGGCTCCATCCTTTCCCCCCTCACTGGCGTCGTCCCTTTTTCCAGCAGCCTCCCCCGCCCGCTTTCCTTTTTTAAAACACCGGGACAAGGGGTGGGCACCCCCGCAACCGGAGCACTCATGCTTAAAACGACAGGTTCCCCCAAACTTGCAGGAACCCTCGTTGTATTGCCAACACCCCCCCCACTTCTTCCCGGCCAGAGATCCAGAGGTGGGTGTACCCCCGACCCCCCCATGAAAAAACGGGTTATTAGTCCGGGGCGCAGACATCATCCGCATCCACAGAGTAATCTCCTTGTGATCCCACCTCAGCGTAGGGCGGACAGCCCGCCGTTGGCGGAACTGCTCGTCATATCGCAGCCAGCCTGTCCCCCCATAAGCCCGATAGGCCTCCCCGATTGCGTCCATATAGCAGAACAGCGCTGCACAATGTTCCGGGTTCTTCTCCCCTATGACGCTGGCCATAATTGCGAACGCCTGCCACCAATTGCTAAAAGTACGAGGGATCAACCTATACCTCCTCTTTTCCTCATCCTCCTTCTTTGAACTGTCCGGCTTCACCCTATCTAGGTTGAACTTTTCCAGAGGCAGAAGGGAAAAAATCTCAACGTACTCACCTTTGACGATTTTGTCCCTGACCTCCTGTTTCAGGTGTGCCCCCAACGGGCCATCAAAACAAACATATACTTCACCTCTTGCGGCATCATCCAAACGCACAACGTCAGTCCTACCCGCCGCTGGCTTCTCTCCCCCTTTTTCCCCCCCTGAACCATTATCCGTCACCACCCCTGTGTCCTCCACCGCCGTGGTCTGCCCCCCCAAGGGCGCCACCCCCACCCCCCCAGCAGGGCCAACCCATGGTGCTGCCTGTGGAGGAGTGACAGAGCCCCCCGCAAAACGTTGCAACAATTCCCTCAAACCCCCCAACAACTCCTGCATCCCCCCTGGGGAGCCCTGGGCGGCAGGCACCCCGCCCGTCGCCCCGGGACCCCCGGTTGGTGGCCCCACATTCTGACCATCACCCCCATTACACAGAGGACCCCCTCCCCCCACCCCGAACAATGCACATAAAGCAGCAGCTACATCCCCAGAAGCATCAAGATTGGACTTACCAAGCTGGCCGGGAACATCCCTCACAGCCGACACAGGCACCTCCCTCGCAGGCGACTCTTCCGGGCGATTTTCCTCCTCCGAACCAGATGCTTCACCCTCCGATCGATCTTCCAAGGCCGGCGTCATCGGCGATGTCAGCCCCCCAGGCGAGGAAGGCCTGGAGGCCGAAGATCCCAGCCTCCCGGCGGATCGTCCTCTCACGCTTGACCCGGCCGTGGACGTCTCAGCACCCCCGCTCCTTCCGGCAGGGCCCCGATTGGACCCACCACTGCAACCTGGGGACTCCGGCCTCCCCCTGCCCTGGAACCGGTGGCCGCGATCCGGGAGGCCCCCCGGTCGTGTCACCGCACCTCCCACGCTGAGTTCCCCCCCTTGCTGGCCCTGTGGTGGAGGGGGGAACCGATCGGTCACTACTGACACGCCGATCGGGCACAGAACGAGCGCCATTCCTGCCCGTAGCCCCGCCCCCCGAGGTCATCCGTCGCCCTGTGTCCCGCCCGCCGGACCCCCCGACCGAAGCAGACGCCCGCTTGGCCGGAGGGGGTGACTGTGCATCAAGGGGGCTCCTGCCGCGCCGCTGGGATACCGCCACAGGCCCGGGTGAGTAGCGATCTGGCGGCCGCGATAGCCGACCGCGTGGGGACACTACCCCGCTATCCTGGGCCCCCCCGGCTTCCTCCACTAACAGGCCCCCCACCTGCTCCTCCAACCAACCTGGTTCCCGGGATGCCGCAGCCGCGCTAAAATCAAGTCCACGCTTTGCATGCTGCTAGGCCTAAAGTACAGGGAGCAGAGAAAAACCTGCCTCCCTGTAAAATTCCTCCCAACTTGTGCCTTGTGGGTTCCCCCGCCCCCATATATATAGGGCTCCTCCCCCCTGACTCTTTCAGCCTACGGACACTCCCCTGAAAGCACCTCCTTCCAGAGTTAACCCTCTGTTGGCCATCTTCCACCCCTGTCATGGCCGGCCCTCCATTATCCTTTTGTCCTGTCACTCCGGGCCTTTCTGATCAGCAAGTATTTTCACTTGGTGTACTCTGTCCCCTGCATAGTGTGCACCTAAAGCTACGTGAATACAATTATGGTTGTTCTCAAATTATTATCACAGGCAGTGACTGATCAGCAAGTATTTTCACTAGGTGTACTGTGTCCTCTGCACAGTGTGCACTTAAAGCTACGTGAATACAATTGCTGTTCTCATATTAATACCACAGGCAGAGACTGATCAGCAAGTATTTTCACTTGGTGTACTGTGTCCTCTGCACATTATACACCTAAAGCTACGTGAATACATTTGCTGGTGTTTTCATATTAATACCACAGGCAGTGACAGATTAGCAAGTATTTTCTCTTGATGAACTGTGTACTGATCCACAAGTATTTTCACTTGGTGTGTTGTGTCCTCTGAACAGTGTGCACCTAAAGCTACGTGAATACATTTGCTGGTGTTCTCATTTTAATGCCACAGGCAGTGACTGATCAGTGAGTATTTTCACGTGGTGTACTGTGGCTTCTGCAAAGTGTACACCTAAAGCTATGTGAATACATTTGAGGGTGTTCTCATATTACAGTTTTTCTCCATTGTTTTGGCTCATTTCTTGAAACAGAAATGACATTCTCAAAACAACATGGACAAATCTCCAAACCACTTGGCAATTGTTCACAACTGAATTGCATTTCTCATTCATTTCATCAAATTGCAAATGTCTCAGTACATGTCTGAATGTCTTAGTAAATTTTTCAAATTATTTAGTACAAGTAGCCTACATTTAGCACAATTTTCAATTGAATAGATCTTGTTGAACTAAACTGATTTGTCAATTCTCAGTCTAATGGTCGTTCTCTCCAAAACGTGTCAGCGTCATTTCATTGTTTAATTCATCACATTCACAATTGTCAAAATTATTCAGGAACATAATACCATAATTATAAAAATTTGATAAAATGATTAAAGCAATTGACAGTCAGGTACAACTAGAACTTGACTAACGAAAGAAGAGTTGGAGTTGGTCTCAGGTGTATCTAGTGAAAATGGCGCCTATGGCAAGCACTGAAACTGCGCCCTTGTCAAAACATTTAAACCCATCTTTCAGATAACCAGGGACACGGCGGGACAGTGAGGGACACTGGGGACCAGTGTTGGCTGGTACTGAAATTTTTTTGGGGGGCGCAAACAAACTGAAAAACCCCATAAATTTAAGCCAATGTGCCCATCAAACGCAGCCACTTTCCTATGTGGATCCGGTGTGGCCAGTCATCGGCCGTCTTGGGTGCACCTGTCACTCGGCCCTGGGAGCTACATTAGTGCGGGAAGCGGCCGTGGGAGGACGGGTGGGGGTTTTTTCATGCAGGGGGGTGGCTTTTTTGCCACCCCCCTCCCCATGGCGCCCATGGCACTTGCCATGGCTGCCATACCCTAGATACGCCACTGCTCAGGTGACCAATCAAACAGTAAGTTTAGTTTAGTTACCTGAGAGGTGCTGTCCATGATTGTGAATGCTGCCAAACATGTATGTGTATGTATATATATATATATAGATATATATATATATATATATATATATATATATATAGATAGAGAGAGAGAGCTTGACCATGCAGGACCAGTAGAATTTCTGAACATGGAGGCACCTGGCCAAGTAAATGAACAAGGGCAATTGCCTACTGGAGGAAGAGGAGGAGGAGTAAGGGTGCGTAGTGGTGGAATAGGGGGAAGAGGCCGAGGAGCAAGAAGACACCATGCTGTCCCTGATGAAATTCAGGCCACAATTATAGACCATGTCATCAACCATGGCCTCACAATCAATGATGGAATTATATAATGTATAGGACAGGACACTGTGCATAGAGCAACAAATATGTTTATTTACTCATTTACGTATTCATTTACAGTTTTTCTCCATTGTTTTGGCTCATTTCTTGAAACAGAAATGACATTCTCAAAACAACATGGACAAATCTCCAAACCACTTGGCAATTGTTCACAACTGAATTGGATTTCTCATTCATTTCATCAAATTGCAAATGTCTCATTACATGTCTGAATGTCTTAGTACATTTTTCAAATAATTTAGTACAAGTAGCCTACATTTAGCACACTTTTCAATTGAATAGATCTTGTTGATCTAAACTGATTTGTCAATTCTCAGTCTAATGGTTGTTCTCTCCAAAACGTGTCAGCGTCATTTCATTGTTTAAGTCATCACATGCACAATAATCTGTTCAATTGTCAAAATTATTCAGGAACATAATACCATGAATACCATATATGAATCTCTTGCAAAATTTGATAAAATGATTATAGTAATTGACAGTCAGGTACAACTAGAACTTGACTAACGAAGGAGGAGTTGGAGTTGGTCTCAGGTAAACCTAAGTAAGTTTAGTTTAGTTACCTGAGAGGTGCTGTCCATGATTGTGAATGCTGCCAAACATGTATATAGAGTTGCACAGTCACTGGTCTTCAAGCAGAAATAGCAAAAAAAAATACACGGTTTTATTGCATCCAACAGAAAAGTATACAGGGTTTTCACAGTCCATACAACATGGTACCTTCAGCCTCCTGGCTTACATGTATAACGAAAAATACCGAGCCACCTGGCTATCTTTAGCAGTAGCACCACAATGCTCAGGCTCCCTCGTGAAGCCTTCCTGACTCCTGTCAGCCACCCCAGACTCACTCCTGTCAGCCACCTAAGACTCAGACCTCTGGGTATTACAGTGCAGCCTGCACTCTCCAGCTTCTCTAGCTTCTCCAGCTAATTTAGTGCACACCTGCACTCTCAGGGTTCTCCCTTCCAGACCTGGACTCCTCGGGAGGGTGGAGCCCAGAATGCTGGTCCTGAGTCTTCTATCAGGCCCACACACACCTGCACAATTAGTGTGCTGATCTATTTGAAAATCTGGACCCAGGACTGGGGATTTTATCCCACCCGGATCTCAACAGAATCCCCAGGCTCCAGGTCCCAAAGCGTACTTCATTACAAATTGAGGGAACTGAAATGCCAGTTTCTTCTGAAACCAGTAAATACGCTGGAGCCCCTCAACCCGACCGGTTGAGAACCCTGGGTCACCACACCCCTGGGGTACCACACTACTACATACCTCCCCCCCTTGTTTCGACCCAGAGGGCGGAGAAACACACAAGCCCGAATCCTTGATTGGGGCACCTCTGCACCAGCTGTAGGCCCAATCTTTTTTCCGGGTGCGTTTCCAGACACGCCCTACCCTGGATCGCAACGGGGTCCTATCCTTCTGTATCCCCAGCCTACTCCCTCTGTCCTTGGGGTTCCTGAGCTCATGTTTCTTTTCTGGTGGCCACCTGCCTTTCTTGCTACTTTTGGGTGTACCAATTTTTGCTAGCTCACACTTTTCCATGTCCCAATGTTTGTTCCTCTCCATACCATATTTGAGAGTATCTCCGGGTACCCCAACTGGTACCTCTTTGTAGGTGAGAGACAAAATTTCTGCTTTTGCTGTGTCCGTATCTGGCTCTTCCTTCTTGGGTGTAACGGGTGAGGCAGTATCCGCGCCATTTACTAAACACTGCTCAACCGCACTTCGGATCGCATTAGCAGACATGTCCATCACCACATCAGGCGGATAGACCTCTGACTGTAATGGAGGCACCCAGGTATACAAGGACTGTGCTTTCAGCAGTTCAAGCATCTCCACTAGCATATCTGTAACTTCTACACACTCCACATCAATATGCCCAACATCTTTGAGGACCTTAACCTTATTACTTCATTTATGGCTGTGTCATCTGGCACTTCCATCAATACCAGCTCATTTGGCGTGGCATCATCCATTACCACATCATTAGGCCCTTTTTGGATCACAGACATGACCTCCTCTGTGCGGTCGCCGTCACTTGGAGTTTTTTTATCTTGTGAGCAACATCATCTGCAGCAGCAAATGCACCATTGCATATAAGTTGCTCTGCAGGTCCTTCATCTGGCACTGCAGAAATCATGTCTGCTCCACTTTTACCAACAGAGGCCTTTTCCAACAAAGCCAACAGGCTTTTTGCCCATCTGTCCCAGTCTGTTATCTCTGCGCTATTTCCGTATATTATGCTGTATACATTTTCTTTTTAGTCTCATGTATGGAAGTTACTTTGTGTGTGAAGGATAATGGTACAATACTGTAAAGTAATTTTTCCTTGGCAGTATGAGTGCAATGTGTGATGTCAAACCTTGGAGGCGACTCTTACCCTAAAATCTTTTTTTTTTTTTCCAGTATTATACACAATTGTATTCAGTTAGCTAGACAAAAACTGTACAGTAAGTAAACATTGTCAATGAAGGACGGGGCTAAGACTGAAAGGTGGACATGAGGCATATTTCAATGGTCCTCTGCCATAGAGATAAAACATCTAAACATTTTGACTTGCAGTGCTTACACAATGCCAAAGGGATGATGCATTTTGGGGGCACTGACTATTTGAATGAAAAATAAATTTAGTTTTGACACATGAGTGAACTGTTTTGGGAAAGATATGAACTTTTGAAGGTGAACCATGGTGTTGTGCCGAACCATCCAGGTTATTTTGGCAAAAGCACCAAGAGAGCTGAGAATGTCTGGTCTGTTTCAAGAAATGAGCCAAAGCAATTGAGAAGAATCTTTGCCATTTTGCACTGACTCTTTATATGGGAAAGGAATATGATTTTGAAGCATGAGTGAACAGTTTTGGGAAAGATATGAGCTTTTGCAAGTGAGTTATAGTGTTGAGCTAAACTGTAAGGCGGCGTACACACGATCGGATATATCCGATGAAAACGGTCCGCGGACCATTTCCATCGGATATGTCCGATCGGGAGTTTGATCCGATGGCGTGTACACACCATCGGATCAAATTCCCCGCCGCCGGACGGCGCGGTGACGTAGTGGTGACGCGGCGGTGACGTTGACGCCGCCGCGTCACCGCCACGTCACCGCACCAGGAAGTAAAACACTTTCGCGCATGCGCCGAATCCATTCGGCAGCGGCGCGGCGGCGGTGGGAGCCGACATGTCTGCTGGTAAGTGTACTAACCAGCAGACATGTCGGGCGGACAGATTCCCACCGGATAGATTTCAAAGCATGCTTTGAAATCTGTCGGGTGGAGAAATCTGTCCGCTAGTCCATACACACGAGCGGAGATGTCTGCTGAAACGGTCCATCGGACCGTTTTCAGCGGACATATCCCCTCGTGTGTACGCGGCCTAAGACTGTTTTGCCAAATGATCTTAGAGTTTTGAGAATGTAATTTCGGTTTCAAGAAATGAGCCAAAACACTAGAGAAAAACTGTAGTGTGTGTGTGTGATAGGCCTACAATATTACAGTATCTTACTTCATGACAAGAAAAATATTGTAGAAAATAAACTATGGAATAGTTTATTTTCTACAATATTGATGATACAGTTTACAGTAGTATTGCAGTATTACAGTAAAAACTGCAGCTTACTGTATGATGCAATTATCATTATAATCCTTATTTTGAAGAATATAACATACAATACAGTAAGTAAAGGGGTCAAAGAGCTGCAATTACAGTAGTGCCTCCCATGTAAATCTTTCTAATAATGTTACAGTAAGGCCTTGTACACACGAGTGAATAAATCACGCTGTCCGCCGGCAGGGAATTTGATCCGATGGTGTGTACAGCCATCGGATCAAAGCAATCCGGCGGACAGATCTATTCCCTCGTGTGTACAAGGCCTTAGTCTAGTCGTTGATAATTTTTTCCCCTCCCCTTTCTGTCAAATACCCCCTGTAGTACCTCTGCATAGGGTACATGTACCCCAAGTTTGGATCCACTGTAATACTGGCCAGTAGTATATTGAACTTGTGCAGAACATAGAACATTCCTATGTAGCTGTCTGTAACTGTAGTGTATGACTCTTCTGTATGACTGATTTGATGTTTTCTTTATTTACTCTATTGTAGAGAATAATGGCATTGGAAGGAAACGAGACCTCTCACATACTCGTTTATGGGGATGAGGCTGGCTTCAACCTGGCCAAAGGCCGAAGACGTGGCCGTAATTTTATTGGTCACTGGGCCACGGTGGATGTCCCAGTCCAGCGAGGGGGCAATATAACTATGTGTGCTGCCATTTCTGAGAATGGTGTGGCCACTTACATCCCCAGTCTTGGCCCATACAATACACAGAAGCTCCTCATCTTCTTGGACCACCTTTATTTGGATTTGATCCCTGAAAATGAGAGAGGTCTCATAGGGCCTCACCTACTACAATATATAATTGTATGGGACAATGTGAATTTCCACCGTGGCCAGCTTATCAGGGCCTGGTTCACTGCTCACCCAAGGAAGGATATTGTGTTCCTACCACCTTACTCTCCTTTCCTCAATCCTATTGAGGAGTTTTTCTGTGCTTGGAGGTGGAGAGTGTATGAGCATCAGGCTCAAGATCAGAGGTCCCTGCTCCATGCAATAGACGCTGCCTGTGAGAATATTACAGGAGATCAGTGTAGGCGATGGTTGCGACATCTCCCTCGTTTCTTCCCTTGTTGCATCGCAAGGGAGGATATACGCTGCAATGTTGATGGGAATCTGTGGCCAGACAGACAGCAGCGTGTGGATGGGCAGGAGGGTGAGGGCAGTACCCAGGAGAGGGAGGTTGAGGACAGCGACCAGTGAAGAGATGTTAGGGCTCTTTCACACAGGTGGCCTGTTCAGGTCCGCCTGCCAGTTTTTTAGGCGGACCTGAATGGGTGCTCTGTGCTCCTCTATGTAGTTGCGGATGTCAGCGGTGACATGCCCGCTGACATCCGACCCGCTCCGATCTGCCAAAGTGTGACAGAGGAAAAACCTACTTTTCCATCCGTCTGGCGGATCGGATCGGGTGAACACGGACAGACGGTCCGTGTTCATCCGATCCCCCCATAGGGGAGAGCAGAGAGCTGACAGGGCAGTCCCTGCACAGTGTGCGAGGACCTCCCTGTCATCCGGTGGCTCAGCGGGGATCAACGGAGCGATCTCCGCTGAGCAAGTGCAGCTTCACGGGGCGGATAATTGCTAATCCGCCCCGTGTGAAAGGGGCCTTACAGTAGTTGTGAAACTCAAGCTTTATTTACAGCATTGTAGGCTAAATTTAATTGTCCTTGTTTTTTGTTTGTGTGCTTATATTTCCGTATATTATGCTGTATATGTTTTCTTTTTAGTCTCATGTATGGAAGTTACTTTGTGTGTGAATGATAATGGTTACAATACTGTAAAGTCATTTTTCCTTGGCAGTATGAGTGCAATGTGTGATGTCAAACCTTGGAGGCTACTCTTACCCTAAAATCTTTTCTTTTTTTTTCAGTTTTATACACAATTGTATTCAGTTAGCTAGACAAAAACTGTACAGTAACCATTGTCAATGAAGGACTGGGCTAAGACTGAAAGGTGGACATGAGGGATATTTCAATGGTCCTCTGCCATAGAGATAAAACATCTAAACATTTTGACTTGCAGTGCTTACACAATGCCAAAGGGATGATGCATTTTGGGGGCACTGACTATTTGAATGAGAAAGATATTTAGTTTTGACACATGAGTGAACTGTTTTGGGAAAGATATGAGCTTTTGAAGGTGAACCATGGTGTTGTGCCGAACCATCCAGGTTATTTTGGCAAAAGCACCAAGAGAGCTGAGAATGTCTGGTCTGTATCAAGAAATGAGCCAAAGCAATTGAGAAGAATCTTTGCCATTTTGGAGGCACTGACTCTTTGTATGGGAAAGGAATATGGTTTTTGAAGCATAAGTGAACAGTTTTGGGAAAGATATGAGCTTTTGCAAGTGAATTATAGTGTTGTGCTGAACTGTAAGACTGTTTTGCCAAATGATCTTATGCCCCGTACACACGATCACTTTATGTGATGAAAAAAAAACGACGTTTTCTGTGAAGTAAAAAATGACGTTTTTGAAACTTCACTTTTCAAAGACGATGTTGCATACACACCATCGTTTTTTCACAAAAAGCGAGGTTACGTTCACCACTCTTTTCCATTGAAGCTCGCTTCATAACTAGCTTCTGGGCATGCGCGGGTTGAAAAACGTTGTTTTAAACAAAGTTTTTTGCTACACACGGTGACTTTTTGTGAAACAAAAAACGACATTTTGAAAAACGACACATAAAATTGAAGCATGCTTCAATTTTTTTTGTCGTTTTTTACAAGACATAAAACAACATTTTCCCCTACACACGGTCAATAAAATTGACATTTTTAAAAACGTCATTTTTTTTCATCACATAAAGTGATCGTGTGTACGCGGCATTAGAGTTTTGAGAATCTAATTTTGGTTTCAAGAAATGAGCCAAAACAATAGAGAAAAACTGTAATACCACAGGCAGTGACTGATCAGTGAGTATTTTCACTTGGTGTACTCTGGCCTCTGCAAAGTGTACACCTAAAGCTATGTGAATACATTTGCTGGTGTTCTCATATTAATACGACAGGCAGTGACTAATCAGCAAGTATTTTCAGTTGTTGTACTGTGTCCTCTGCACAGTGTGCACCTAAAGCTACGTGAAAACATTTGCTGGTGTTCAATTATTAATACCACAGGCAGTAACTGATCAGCAAGTATTTTCACTTGTTGCACTGTGTCCTCTGCACAGTGTGCACCTAAAGCCAAGTGAATATTTGCTTTTGTTCTCATATTAATTTCACAGGCAGTGGCTGATCAGTAGGTAATCTCACCTGGTCTACTGTGTCCTCTGCACAGTGTCCACTTAAAACTACGTGAATACATTTGCTGGTGTTCTCATATTAATACCACAGGTAGTAAATGATCAGTAGGGATGAGCTTTGTGTTCGACTCGAACATCGTCTGTTTGTACGATCGACGAATTTTGAACAAAACGGATCGTTTGCGCCAAATTTGAGTGACGCGCGTCGGCCCATAATTCACTGCGGCGTTGCGCGCTGATGATTGGTCAAGCATGCACCATGACCCTGCATGCTTGGCCAATCACAGAGCGCAAAAAACGAAGAACAATAATTGGCCAAAGCCAGGGTGGCTTTGGCCAATTATAGCTCAGGGTGTTTAGTACACGCCCTACAGTATATAAGGCCGCCTGCAAGGCGGCCTCGTGTAGTGTGTTCCGGCTTTGTTAAAGAGAAGATCATACAGACAGTTAGAGAGAGAGATACATAGAGACACAGTGGGCCAGATCCACAAATTCACAAAACAAGATACGCCGGAATTACACGTTGTGTGTCCGCGTAAAATATGCAAATTAGCTAGATACGCCGATTCACAACGTACGTACGGCAGGCGCAGTGTTTTTACGTCATTTGCGTAAGCGTAGGTCCGGCGTAAAGTTACCCCTGCTGTATAGAGGCGTACGTAATGTTAAGTATGGACGTCGGGCCAGCGTCAATTTTTCCGTCGTTCACGTCGTTTGTGTAAACCGTTCCCGAATAGGGATTTGCGTAAGTTAAGTTCACGACGTTTTCATTGATGTTTTGCGACGTAATTTCGCGCATGTGCATTGGGATACCTCCACGGCCGGCGCATGCGCAGTTAAAAAAAGCATCGCTGTAACTTACTGTAACTTAACTTAGAGTAAATCTGGCCCAGTGTCTTTTCTACCAGATAGATAGAGCAGTAAGGCTAGTCAGTTTAGTTAAACTTACAGTGTGTAGAGAATATATATACATCCTAGCGTTGTACATATATTTATACACTGTATGGCTTAGCTAGATCAGCTATTCCTATTGTTAGGCAGTAGATTGTGCTAGATGCAGTGCTCTAATGTGTTGTATTGCCTGCATAGTGTTTAGTTTACACCTAAACATAGTACTCAGTGTTAGTGGACGTGTGCTATATAATTGCACATACACGCGTTAGCTGATACTGCACGTATGCTATTTATTTGCACATAAACGCAGTCGCTGTTAATGCACGTGGGCTATTTATTTGCACATAAACGCAGTCGCTGGTAATGCACGTGGGCTATTTAATTGCACATAAACGCAGTCGCTCTTACTGCACGTGTGCTGTTTTTTAGCCCATAAACGCAGTCGCTCTTACTGCACATTTGCTGTGTTTTTGCCCATGAACGCAGTTGCTGTTAGTGCACATTTGCTGTGTTTTTGCCCATAAACGCAGTCGCTCTTACTGCACGTTTGCTGTGTTTTTGCCTATAAACTCAGTCGATCTTACTGCACGTTTGCTGTGTTTTTGCCCATAAACTCAGTCAATCTTACTGCACGTTTGCTGTGTTTTTGCGCATAAACGCAGTCGCTGTTAGTGCACGTTTGCTGTGTTTTTGGCTATAAATGCAGTCGCTCGTACTGCACGTTTGCTGTGTTTTTGCCCATAAACTCAGTCCATCTTACTACACGTTTGCTGTGTTTTTGCCCATAAACACAGTCAATCTTACTACACGTTTGATGTGTTTTTGCCCATAAACTCAGTCAATCTTACTGCACGTTTGCTGTGTTTTTGCCCATAAACTCAACCGATCTTACTAGACGTTTGCTGTGTTTTTGACCATAAACGCAGTCGATCTTACTGCACGTTTGCTGTGTTTTTGCCCATAAACGCAGTCGTTGTTAGTGCACGTTTGCTGTGTTTTTGCCCATAAATGCAGTCGATCTTACTGCACGTTTGCTGTGTTTTTGCCCAGAAACGCAGTCGCTGTTAGTGCACGTTTGCTGTGTTTTTGGCCATAAATGCAGTCGATCTTACTACACGTTTGCTGTGTTTTTGCCCATAAACGCTCTTACTGCACGTGTGCTGTTTATTTCAGATTTTGTCCTGTGCAGGCTATTAAAATGTCTGGAAGGACAACAAAGAGAGGCAGAGAGTCATGAGGACAAGCAGGCTCTGCATCTAGAGGCAACGCTGGTGGTGGACACGGTGCATCCTCTTCAGGACGTGGCCGTCTGACACGCTCGACTTTCTTTTCGGGAGCTGGCCGTGTTGAGCCTCAACATGCAGAGAAATTAGTAGAGTTGATGACCAAGCCGTCCTCATCCTCCTCATCCTTTCTCACCCAGGCTGAGCTTAGTTTGTCTGGCAAGCCAGCTGCCAAGGCGTCCTCTTCTCTCTGCACAATGGCATCACACAATCCTTCCCTAGTCCCACCATGTCCTCCTGAGGAGTCCCCCGAACTGTTTCAACACAGTGTTGGGTACATGCTGCATGAAGATGCGCAGCATTTTGAAGGCTCCGACGATGGAACACAGAGGAAGACATTGATGTGAGCCCAGAGAGAGGGGGTGCCCAAGAGGGACAGCAATCTAGCAGTGATGTTCCCCCAGCTGAAGCATACTGCCAGGTTTCGACAGTGATGAGGAGGGAGGGGATGATGAGGTCACTGACTCTACGTGGGTGCCTGATAGGAGAGAGGAGGAGGAGGAGGAGGACAAGGCACAGGCACATCTCCAAAGAGGCAGGATGCCCTCCAGGGGCCAGCTTAAGGGCAGCACACCAACAGCATTACATCGCAGAGCTACACCTGTGCAGGGCGCTGCTGTGTCTCAACGTTACTGCAAAAGTTCTTTGGTGTGGGCCTTTTTTGAGACATGTGTATCAGATCGCATCGTTGCTATTTGCAACATATGTCTCAAGCGTATCTCGTGTTCCCAAAACATCACCCGCTTGGGCACTACATGCTTGACCAGACATATGTCGACCTGCCATGCAGTTCGTTGGCAAGCATACCAGAAAGACCCACACCAAAGAACCAAGCGGACCTCCCCTTGCCCCTCATCAGCTGGGACCTCCAACCCCACTAGACCCTCAGTCCTCTCTGAAGCCTGCACTGATAGGACTGAAGGTGTAGAAATAGGTGTGTCACAACCTAGTAGTACATGCGGGCAATCTACTGATAGTACCAGACAAATTTCCCTGCCCCAGCTGCTGCAGCACCGAAAGAAGTACTCTTCCAGCCATCCACATGCCAAGCGGTTGAATGCTAGCTTAGCAAAATTGCTGGCACTTCAACTGCTACCTTTTCAGTTGGTAGATTCTGCCCCCTTTCCGGCTCTCTACCGGCATGTGGAAGGCAATGTCCATACCTCGCTGGACAGGACGGTCAGTGGTAAGGTGCATATTATCGCTGACTCATAGTCCAGCAGGCATGGACAGGGACATTACCTCTCTTTCACGGCGCATTGGGTGACTCTGCTGGCAGCTGGGAAGGACGCAGGGCAAGGTACAGTAGTTTTGGAGGTTGTTCCGCCACCACGCCTCCAAAACACTACTACTGGTTGTGACACACCTCTCTCCTCCACCCCCTCTTCTTCTTCCTCTGTGGCCTCTTCCTGTGCTGATGTCTCCTCGGAACCAGCCGCGCTCCGTAGGCGTACGAGGGGCTACGCAGGAATGCAGGCCAAGAGATGCCATGCGGTGCTAGAGCTGGTGTGCTTGGGAGACAGGAGCCACACTGGGGCCGAGGTTCTGTCAGCTCTGCAGAGGAAGGCTCAGAGGTGGTTGACGCCACGCCAGCTTAACCCTGGCATGGTGGTTAGCGACAATGGCACCAACCTCCTCTCTGCCCTGCGACAGGGAAAACTGACCCATGTGCCCTGTTTTGCGCATGTCCTGAATTTGGTGGTGCAGCGGTTCTTGGGCAGGTACCCGGGCTTACAGGATGTCCTGAAGCAGGCCAGGAAAGTCTGTGTGCATTTCCGGAGGTCATATAATGCCACTGCTCAGCTGACAGACTTTCAAAGGGAATACAACCTGCCCAAGAACTGTCTAATCTGTGACAAGCCCACCAGATGGAACTATACATTGGCCATGCTGCAGCGGCTGCACAAGCAGCAGAGAGCCATCAATGAGTACCTGTGCCAACAGGGGAGCTTGTTTTTTTTTCCACACACCAGTGGGCCTTGATCAGGGATGCATGCACTGTCCTGCCTCCATTTGAGGAGGCCACGAGGATAGTGAGCAGTGACAGTGCATGCATCAGTGAGACTGTCCCCCTTATTTACATGTTGGAGCACACGCTACGTGGAATAATGGACATAGCCCTTGAGGCAGAAAAGAGGGAGAAAGAGGAGGACTTCCTTACCTCTCAAGGCCCCCTTTATCCAGACAGTGGTCCTGCTTGCCCACCTAGCACACAGGAAGAGGACGAGGAAAAGGAGGAGGAGGGGGATGATTGTATCAGCAGCATGGAGGTGGAGCCTAGCACTCAGCATCAGCAGCAGTCTTCAAGGGATCACGTACAGTCCCAAGCAGCCCATGGACTTTTACGTGGCTGGGATGAGGTGGCTGAGGATCCTGTCGTCCTCAGTGACCCAGAGGACTGTGCCCCAAATGCCTCAGCAAACCTACGCTGCATGGCCTCCCTGATCCTGCAAAGCCTGCGTAAGGATCCTTGTGTTCATGGTATCAAGGAGAGGCTGACAACTCTCCTTGATCCACGTTACAAGAGTAAGGTTGCGGAGCTTATCTTGCCATCGCAGAGGGAGCAGAAGATGAAACTTCTGCGGGAGGCATTGCAGAGACTGCCTATGCTGATGCTGAGTGACTGTCCTGTTATGCTGCTGATGGAATATTATTTTCCTCCTCACTGATCTTGCTGACAGCTAGTAAGAAAATGTTTGTTTCTGGGCTCCACCACTAGTGCCTAAGGCCCAATTTTTTGGCCCCTGTTTAACAGGGGCGTCTAATAACAATTTTTGATGCAATACTTTGCACGTGGCTCTTTGTTGCGCTCCAATTACAGTATCTGTGGAGGTTGCAGTGTTGTTTTGTGCCTAAGGCAAAAATGTTCTGCCCCTGTTTAACAGGGGCATCTAATAACAATTTTTGATGCAATATTTTGCATGTGGCTCTTTGTTGCGCTCCAATTAAAGTATCTGTGGGGTTGCAGTGTTGTGTTGTGCCTAAGGCCAAATTGTTATGCCCCTGTTTAACAGGGGCATCTAATAACAATTTTTGGTGCAATACTTTGCATGTGGCTCTTTGTTGCGCTCCAATTACAGTATCTGTGGGGGTTTTGACTGTTGTCTTGTGCCTAAGGCCCAATTTTTCTGCCCCTGTTTAACAGGGGCGTCTAATAACAATTTTTGATGCAATACTTTGCATGTGGCTCTTAGTTGCGCTACAATTACAGTATGACATGGTTCAGATTCTACTTAACAAACCTACAGTCCTTGTCTTGTTTGCACCGCCTGTATACTGCTGTTCAAAGTATATAGGGCCAAAGGGTTTTGTCAGGGCCGATCCTCACTATAGGCTCACTATGCTACCCACAAAGCTGCAAACATGTTCCCTGGGGCAAGACCCGAGTTCTGAAAGACGTTTTCCAACATTAATTTGAATATTGGTCTTTAAAATAATCGTTTTTGAATTCGAATGTTCAAGTCCCATAGACTTCAATGGGGCTCTAAATGTTTGCGCGAACCCGCGGTCTGTTCGAACGTTCTGGTGCGAACCGAACGCGGGGTGTTCGGCTCATCCCTACTGATCAGCAAGTATTTTCACTTGGTGTACTGTGTCCTCTGCATAGTGTGCACCTAAAGCTATGTGAATACAATTACGATTGTTCTCATATTATTACCACAGGCAGTGACTGATCAGCAAGTATTTTCACTTGGTGTACTGTGTACTCTGCACAGTGTGCACCTAATGCCACGTGAATACAATTGCTGTTCTCATATTAATACCACAGGCAGTGACTGATCAGCAAGTACTTTCACTTGTTGTACTGTGTCCTCTGCACAGTGTGCACCCAAAGCTATGTGAATACATTTGCTGGTGTTTTCATATTAATACCACAGGCAGTTTCTGAACAGCAAGTGTTCTCACTTGGTGTACTGTGTCCTCTGCACTGTGTGCACCTAAAGCCATGTAAATACAATTGCTGTTGTTCTCATATTAATACCACAGGCAGTGACTGATCAGCAAATATTTTCACTAGGTGTACTGTGTCCTCTGCACAGTGTGTACCTAAAGCTACTTAAATACAATTGCTGTTGTCCTCATAATAATACCACAGGCAGTGACTGATCAGCAAGTATTTTCACTTGGTGTACTTTGTCCTCTGCACAGTGTGCACCCAAAGCTACGTGTATACATTTGCTGGTGTTTTCATATTAATACCACAGGCAGTGTCTGATCAGCAAGTGTTCTCACTTGGTGTACTGTGTGCACCTAAAGCCACGTGTATACAATTACTGTTCTCATATTAATGCCACAGGCAGTAAATGATCAGCAAGTATTTTCACTTGGTGCACTGTGTCCTCTGCACAGTGTGCACCTAAAGCCACGTAAATACAATTGCTGTTGTTCTTCATATTAATACCACAGGCAGTGACTGATCAGCAAGTTTTTTCACTTGGTGTACTGTGTCCTCTGCACAGTGTGCACCTAAAGCCAAGTGAATACAATTGCAGTTTTTCTCATATTAATTCCACAGGCAGTGGCTGATCAGCAAGTATTCTCACTTGGTGTACTGTGTCCTCTGCACAGTGTGCATCTAAAGCCACGTGAATACAATTGCTTTTGTTCTTCATATTAATACCACAGGCAGTGACTGATCAGCAAGTATTCTCACTTGGTGTACTGTGTCCTCTGCACAGTGTGCACCTAAAGGTACATGAATACATTTGCTGGTGTTCTCATATTAATACCACAGGCAGTGACTGATTAGCAAGTATTTTCACTTGGTGAACTGTGTCCTCTGCACAGTGTGCACCTAAAGCTACATGAATACATTTGCTGGTGTTCTCATATTAATACCACTGGCAGTGACTGATCAGCAAGTATTTTCACTTTGTGTACTGTGTGCACCTAAAGCTACGTCAATACATTTGCTGGTGTTCTCATATTAATACCACAGGCAGTGACTGATCAGCAAGTATTTTCACGTGGTGAACTGTGTCCTCTGCACAGTGTGCACCTAAAGCAACGTGAATAAATTTGATGGTGTTTTCATATTAATACCACAGGCAGTGACTGATCAGCAAGTATTTTCACTTGGTGTACTGTGTCCTCTGCACAATGTGTACCTAAAGCTACTTAAATACAATTGCTGTTGTTCTCATAATAATACCACAGGCAGTGACTGATCAGCAAGTATTTTCACTTGGTGTACTGTGTCCTCTGCACAGTGTGTACCTAAAGCTACGTGAATACATTTGCTGGTGTTCTCATATTAATACCACAGGCAGTGACTGATCAGCAAGAATTTTCACTTGGTGAACTGTGTCCTCTGCACAGTGTGCACCTAAAGCTACGTGAATACAATTGCTGTTCTCATATTAATACCACAGACAGTGACTGATCAGCAAGTATTTTCACTTGGTGTACTGTGTCCTCTGCACAGTATGCACCTAAAGCTACGTGAATACATTTGCTGGTGTTTTTATATTAATTCTACAGGCAGTGACTCATCAGCAAGTATTTTCACTTGGTGAACTGTATACTCTGCACAGTGTGCACCAAAAGCCACGTGAATACAATTGCTAGTGTTCTCATATAAATACCACAGGCAGTGACTGATCCGCAAGTATTTTTGCTTGGTGTGTTGTGTCCTCTGCACAGTGTGCACCTAAAGCTACGTGAATACATTTGCTGGTGTTTTCATATTAATTCTACAGGCAGTGACTCATCAGCAAGTATTTTCACTTGGTGAACTGTATACGCTGCACAGTGTGCACCAAAAGCCACGTGAATACAATTGCTAGTGTTCTCATATAAATACCACAGGCAGTGACTGATCCGCAAGTATTTTTGCTTGGTGTGTTGTGTCCTCTGCACAGTGTGCACCTAAAGCTATGTGAATACATTTGCTGGTGTTCTCATATTAATACCACAGGCAGTGACTGATCAGTGAGTATTTTCACGTGGTGTACTGTGGCCTCTGCACAGTGTACATCTAAAGCTATGTGAATACATTATCTGGTGTTCTCATATTACAGTTTTTCTCTATTGTTTTGGCTCATTTCTTGAAACCGAAATGACATTCTCAAAACTCTAAGATCATTTGGCAAAACAGTCTTACAGTTCAGCACAACACAATAACTCACTTGCAAAAGCTCATATCTTTCCCAAAACTGTTCACTCATGCTTTAAAACCATATTCCTTTCCCATATAAAGAGTCAGTGCCTCCAAAATGGCAAAGATTCTTCTCAATTGCTTTGGCTCATTTCTTGATACAGACCGGACGTTCTCAGCTCTCTTGGTGCTTTTGCCAAAATAACTTGGATGGTTCGGCACAACACCATGGTTCACCTTCAAAAGCTCATATCCTTCCCAAAACAGTTCACTCATGTGTCAAAACTAAATTTCTTTCTCATTCAAATAGTCAGTGCCGCTAAAATGCATCATCCCTTTGGCATTGTGTAAGCACTGCAAGTCAAAATGTTTAGATGTTTTATCTCTATGGCAGAGGACCATTGAAATATCCCTCATGTCCACCTTTCAGTCTTAGCCCAGTCCTTCATTGACAATGGTTACTGTACAGTTTTTGTCTAGCTAACTGAATACAATTGTGTATAAAACTGAAAAAAAAGAAAAGATCATAGGGTAAGAGTCGCCTCCAAGGTTTGACATCACACATTGCACTCATACTGCCAAGAAAAAATTAATTTACAGTATTGTAACCATTATCATTAACACACAAAGTAACTTCCATACATCAGAGTAAAAAGAAAATGTATACAGCATAATATACGGAAATATAAACACACAAACAAAAAACAAGGACAATTAAATTTAGCCTACAATGCTGTAAATACAGCTTGAGTTTCACAACTACTGTAAGGCTCCTTTCACACGGGGTGGATCAGTAATGATCCGCCCTGTGAATCTCCACTTGCTCAGCGGGGATCGCTCCGTTGATCCCCGCTGAGCCGGCGGATGACAGGGAGGTCCTTGCACACTGTACAGGGACTGCCCTGTCAGCTCTCCGCTCTCCCCCATGGGAGGATCACATGAACATGGACCTTCTGTCCGTGTTCACCCGATCCGATCCGCCAGACAGATGGAAAAGTAGGTTTTTCCTCTGTCACACTTTGGCGGATAGGAGCGGGTCGGATGTCAGCGGGCATGTCACCCCTGACATCCGCGGCTCCATAGAGGAGCACAGAGCGCCCATTCAGGTCCGCCTAAAAAACTGGCAGGCGGACCTGAACAGGCCACCCGTGTGAAAGAGCCCTAACATCTCTTCACTGGTCTCTGTCCTCACCCTCCCTCTCCTGGGTACTGCCCTCACCCTCCTGCCCATCCACACACTGCTGTGTGTCTGGCCACAGATTCCCATCAACATTGCAGCGTATATCCTCCCTTGCGATGCAACGAGGGAAGAAACGAGGGAGATGTCGCAACCATCGCCTACACTGATCTCCTGTAACATTCTCACAGGCAGCGTCCATTGCATGGAGCAGGGACCTCTGATCTTGAGCCCGATGCTCATACACTCTCCACCTCGAAGCGCAGAAAAACTCCTCAATAGGATTGAGGAAAGGAGAGTAAGGTGGTAGAAACACAATATCCATCCTTGGATGAGCAGTGAACCAGGCCCTGATAAGCGGGCCACGGTGGATATTCAAATTGTCCCATACAATTATATATTGTGTTAGGTGAGGCCCTATGAGACCTCTCTCATTTTCAAGGATCAAATCCAAATGAAAGCGGTCCAAGAAGATGAGGAGCTTCTGTGTATTGTATGGGCCAAGACTGGGCATGTGAGTGGCCACACCATTCTCAGAAATGGCAGCACACATAGTTATATTGCCCCCTCTCTGGCCTGGGACATCCACCGTGGCCCAGTGGCCAATAAAATTACGGCCACGTCTTCGGCCCTTGGCCAGATTGAAGCCAGCCTCAACCCCATACATGAGTATGTGAGAGGTCTCATTTCCTTCCAATGCCATTATTCTCTACAATAGAGTAAATAAAGAAAACATCAAATCAGTCATACAGAAGAATCATACAGTACAGTTACAGACAGCTACATAGGAATGTTCTATGTTCTGCACAAGTTCAATATACTACTGGCCAGTATTCCAGTGGATCCACACCTGGGGTACATGTACCCTATGCAGCGGTACTACAGGGGGTATTTGACAGAAAGGGGAAGGGAAAAATTATCAACGACTAGACTTACTGAAATGTTACAGTAACATTATTAGATAGATTTACATGGGAGGCACTACTGTAATTGCAGCTCTTTGACCCTTTTACTTACTGTATTGTATGTTATATTCTTCAAAATAAGATTTATAATGATAATTGCATCATACAGTAAGCTGCAGTTTTTACTGTAATACTGGAATACTACTGTAAACTGTATCATCAATATTGTAGAAAATAAACTGTTCCATGCTATTCCATAGTTTTTTTTCTACAATATTTTTCTTGTCATGGTTAGTATCATACGTAACATCCCACTGAAGTAAGATACTGGTATACTGTAGGCCTATCACACACACACACTAAATGAATATGTAAATGAGTAAATAAACATATTTGTTGCTCTATGCATAGTGTCCTGTCCTATACATTATATAATTCCATCATTGATTGTGTGGCCATGGTTGATGACATGATCTATAATTGTGGCCCAAATTTCATCAGGGACAGCATGGTGTCTTCGTGCTCCTCGGCCTCTTCCCCCTATTTCACCACCACACACCCTTACTCCTCCTCCTCTTCTGCCTCTTCCTCCAGCAGGCAGTTTCCCTTGGTCATGGTTAGTATCATACGTAACATCCCACTGAAGTAAGATACTGTTATACTGTAGGCCTATCACACATACACACTAAATGAATATGTAAATGAGTAAATAAACATATTTGTTGCTCTATGCATAGTGTCCTGTCCTATACATTATATAGATCCATCATTGATTGTGTGGCCATGGTTGATGACATGATCTATAATTGTGGCCCAAAAATCATCAGGGACAGCATGGTGTCTTCGTGCTCCTCGGCCTCTTCCCCCTATTCCACCACCACGCACCCTTACTCCTCCCTCCTCTTCTTCCTCTTCCTCCAGCAGGCAGTTTCCCTTGTTCATTTACTTGGCCAGGTGCATCCATGTTCAGAAATTCTACTGGTCCTGCATGGTCAAGCTCTCTTTCTCTCTCTCTCTCTCTCTCTCTCTCTCTCTCTCTCTCTATATATATATATATATATATATATATATATATATATATTTATGTGTGTGTGTGTGTTTGGCAGCATTCACAATCATGGACAGCACCTCTCACGTAACTAAACTAAACTTACTGTTTGATTGGTCACCTGAGACCAACTCCTCCTTCGTTAGTCAAGTTCTAGTTGTACCTGACTGTCAATTGCTGTAATTTTATCAAATTTTTCAAGAGATTCATATATGGTAATTATGGTATTATGTTCCTGAATAATTTTGACAATTAAACAGACTATTGTGCATATGATGACTTAAACAATGAAATGACGCTGACACGTTTTGGAGAGAACGAACATTAGACTGAGAATTGACAAAATCAGTTTAGATCAACAAGATCTATTCAATTGAAAACTGTGCTAAATGAAGGCTAATTGTACTAAATAATTTGAAAAATGTACTAAGACATTCAAACATGTACTGAGATATTTGAAATTTGATTAAATGAATGAGAAATACAATTCAGTTTTGAACAATTGCCAAGTGGTTTGGAGATTTGTCCATGTTGTTTTGAGAATGTCATTTCTGTTTCAAGAAATGAGCCAAAACAATGGAGAAAAACTGTAATACCACAGGCAGTGACTGATCAGCAAGTATTTTCACTTGGTGTACTGTGTCCTCTGCACAGTGTGCACCAAAAGCCATGTGAATACAATTGCTGGTGTTCTCATATGAATACCATAGGCAGTGGCTGATCAGCAAGTATTCTCACTTGGTGTACTGTGTCCTCTGCACAGTGTGCACATAAAGCTATGTGAATACATTTGCTGGTGTTCAATTATTACAGTTTTTCTCTATTGTTTTGGCTCATTTCTTGAAACCAAAATGACATTCTCAAAACTCTAAGATCATTTGGCAAAACAGTCTTACAGTTCAGCACAACACTATAATTCACTTGCAAAAGCTCATATCTTTCCCAAAACTGTTCACTCATGCTTCAAAACCATATTCCTTTCCCATATAAAGAGTCGGTGCCTCCAAAATGGCAAAGATTCTTCTCAATTGCTTTGGCTCATTTCTTGAAACAGACCAGACAGACATTCTCAGCTCTCTTGGTGCTTTTGCCAAAATAACCTGGATTGTTCGGCACAACACCATGGTTCACCTTCAAAAGTTCATATCTTTCCCAAAACACTTCACTCATGTGTCAAAACTAAATTTCTTTTTCATTCAACTAGTCAGTGCCCCCAAAATGCATCATCCCTTTGGCATTGTATAAGCACTGCAAGTCAAAATGTTTAGATGTTTTATCTCTATGGCAGAGGACCATTGAAATATCCCTCATGTCCACCTTTCAGTCTTAGCCCAGTCCTTCATTTCCAATGGTTACTGTACAGTTTTTGTCTAGCTAACTGAATACAATTGTGTATAAAACTGAAAAATAAGAAAAGTTTTTAGGGTAAGAGTAGCCTCCAAGGTTTGACATCACACATTGCACGCATCTGCAAAGGAAAAATTACTTTACAGTATTGTAACCATTATCATTTACACACAAAGTAACTTCCATACATAAGACTAAAAAGAAAACGTACACAGCATAATATATGGAAATATAAACACACAAACAAAAAACAAGGACAATTAGGGCCCTTTCACACGTGCGGACGAACGGTCCGTAAACGGACTTAGAATGGGGCCCTATGGGAGCGGATCCGTTAGCAGATGATGCATCCGCTAACATCCGCCTAAGATCCGCGTCCGTCTGGATCCGTTTTGCGGACGGAAGAAAACACTATTTTTCTTCCTTCCGGTGGATCGGATCGGATGCAAACGGACAGACGGTCCGTTTTCATCCGATTCCCCATAGGGGATAGCGGAGGAGAGACAGGGCGGTCCCTGCACAGTGTGCGGGGACCGCCCTGTCCGCCGACAGCTGAGCGGGACCCCCCGCTGAGCCGACAGGTACACACGGAGCGGACCGAAAAACGGTCCGCACCGTGTGAAAGAGGCCTTACTGTAAATTTAGCCTACAATGCTGTAAATAAAGCTCGAGTTTCACAACTACTGTAAGGCCCCTTTCACACGGGGCGGATCAGTAATGATCCGCCCCGTGAACCTCCACTTGCTCAGCGGGGATCGCTCCATTTATCCCCGCTAAGCCGGCGGATGACAGGGAGGTCCTCGCACACTGTACAGGGACTGCCCTGCCAGCTATCCGCTCTCTCCTATGGGGGGATCGGATGAACACGGACCGTCTGTCCGTGTTCACCCAATCCAATCCGCCAGACGGATGGAAAAGTAGGTTTTTCCTCCGTCACACTTTGGCGGACCGGAGCGGGTCGGATGTCAGTGGGCATGTCACCCCTGACATCCGCAGCTCCATAGAGGAGCACAGAGTGCCCATTCAGGTCCGCCTAAAAAACTGGCAGTTGGACCTGAACAGGCCACCCGTGTGAAAGAGCCCTAACATCTCTTCACTGGTCGCTGTCCTCACCCTCCCTCTCCTGGGTACTGTCCTCACCCTCCTGTCCATCCACACGCTGCTGACTGTCTGGCCACAGATTCCCATCAACATTGCAGCGTATATCCTCCCTTGCGATGCATTGAGGGAAGAAACAAGGGAGATGTCGCAACCATCGCCTACACTGATCTCCTGTAATATTCTCACAGGCAGCGTCTATTGCATGGAGCAGGGACCTCTGATCTTGAGCCTGATGCTCATACACTCTCCACCTCCAAGCGCAGAAAAACTCCTCAATAGGATTGAGGAAAGTAGAGTAAGGTGGTAGGAACACAATATCCATCCTTGGATGAGCAGTGAACCAGGCCCTGATAAGCGGGCCACAGTGGAAATTCACATTGTCCCATACAATTCTATATTGTGGTAGGTGAGGCCCTATGAGACCTCTCTCATTTTCTGGGATCAAATCCAAATGAAAGTGGTCCAAGAAGATGAGGAGCTTCTGTGTTTTGTACGGGCCAAGACTGGGCATGTGAGTGGCCACACTATTCTCAGAAATGGCAGCACACATAGTTATATTGCCCCCTCGCTGGCCTGGGACATCCACCATGGCCCAGTGACCAATAAAATTACGGCCACGTCTTCGACCCTTGGCCAGGTTGAAGCCAGCCTCAGCCCCATACAATACAGTTACAGACAGCTACATAGGAATGTTCTATGTTCTGCACAAGTTCAATATACTACTGGCCAGTATTCCAGTGGATCCAAACCTGGGGTACATGTACCCTATGCAGAGGTACTACAGGGGGTATTTCACAGAAAGGGGAGGGGAAAAATTATGAAATTACTGAAATGTTACAGTAACATTATTAGATAGATTTCCATGGGAGGCACTACTGTAATTGCAGCTCTTTGACCCTTTTATTTACTGTATTGTAGGTTATATTCTTCAAAATAAGGATTAGAATGATAATTGCATCATACAGTAAGCTGCAGTTTTTACTGTAATACTGGAATACTACTGTAAACTGTATTATCAATATTGTAGAAAATAAACTATTCCATACTATTCCATAGTTTATTTTCTACAATATTTTTCTTGTCATGGTTAGTATCATACGTAACATCCCACTGTAATACTGTAGGCCTAACACACACACACACACACACACTAAATGAATACGCAAATGTGTAAATAAACATATTTGTTGCTCTATGCACAGTGTCCTGTCCTATACATTATATAATTCCATCATTGATTGTGAGGGCATGGTTGATGACATGGTCTATAATTGTCGCCCAAACTTCACCCTTACTCCTCCTCCTCTTCCTCTTCCTTGGGCAGGCAGTTGCCCGTGTTCATCTACTTGGCCAGGTGCCTCCATGTTCAGATATTGTACTGGTCCTGCATGGTCAATCTCTATATATACATGTTTTGCAGCATTCACAATACAGTAATGGACAGTACCTGTCAGGTAACTAAACATACTGTTTGATTGGTTATCTGAGACCAACTCCTCCTTCGTTCAAGTTCTAGTTTTACCTGACTGTCAATTGCTGTAATGATTTTATCAAATGTTCCAAGAGATTCATATATGGTATTCATGGTATTGTGTTTCTGAATAATTTTGACAATTGAACAGACTATTGTGCATGTGGTGACTTAAACAATGAAATGACGCTGACACGTTTTGGAGAGAACGACCATTTAGACTGAGAAATGACAATCAGTTTAGATCAACATGATCTATTCAATTGGAAATTGTGCTAAATGTAGGTTACTTGTACTAAATCATTTGAGAAATGTACTGAGACATTGAGACATGTACTGAGACATTTGCAATTTGATTAAATGAATGAGAAATGCCATTCAGTTGTGAACAATTGCGAAGTGGTTTGGAGATTTGTCCATGTTGTTTTGAGAATGTCATTTCTGTTTCAAGAAATGAGCCAAACCAATAGAGAAAAACTGTAATACCACAGGCAGTAACTGATCAGCAAGTATTTTCACTTGGTTTACTCTGTCCTCTGCACAGTGTGCACCTAAAGCTACATGAATACAATTGCTGTTGTGCTCATATTAATACCACAGGCAGTGACTGATCAGCAAGTATTTTCACTTTGTGTACTGTGTGCAACTAAAGCTACGTGAATACATTTGCTGGTGTTCTCATATTAATACTACAGGTAGTGACTGATCAGCATGTATTTTCACTTGGTGAACTGTGTCCTCTGCACAGTGTGCACCTAAAGCAACGTGAATAAGTTTGATGGTGTTTTCATATTAATACCACAGGCAGTGACTGATCAGAAAGTATTTTCACTTGGTGTACTGTGTCCTCTACACAGTGTGCACCTAAAGCTACATGAATACAACTGTTGTTGTGCTCATATTAATACCACAGGCAGTAACTGATCAGCAAGTATATTCACTTGCTGTACTGTAGCCTCTGCACAGTGTACACCTAAAGCTATGTGAATACATTTGCTGGTGTTCTCATATTAATACCACAGGCAGTTAGTTACTTGGTGTGCTGTGTCCTCTGCACAGTGTGCACCTAAAGCTATGTGAATACATTTGCTGGTGTTTTCATATTAATACCACAGGCAGTGACTGCTCAGCAAGTATTTTCACTAGGTGTACTGTGTCCTCTGGAAAGTGTGCATCTAAAGCTACGTGAATACAATTGCTCTTCTCATATTATTACCACAGGCAGTGACTGATCAGCAAGTATTTTCACTTGGTGTACTGTGTCCTCTGCACAGTATGCACCTAAAGCTACGTGAAAACATTTGCTTTTGTTTTCATATTAATACCACAGGCAGTGACTGATCAGCAAGAATTTTCACTTGGTGAACTGTGTCCTCTGCACAGTGTGCACCTAAAGCTACGTGAATACAGTTGCTGTTCTCATATTAATACCACAGGCAGTGACTGATCAACAAGTTTTTTCACTTGGTGTACTGTGTCCTCTGCACAGTATGCACCTAAAGCTACATGAATACAATTGCTGTTGTTCTTATATTAATACCACAGGCAGTGATTGATCAGCAAGCATGTTCACTTGTTGCACTGTGTCCTCTGCACAGTGTGCACCTAAAGCCACATGAATAGAATTGCTGTTCTCATATTAATACCACAGGCCGTGACTGATCAGCAAGTATTTTCACTTGGTGTACTGTGTCCTCTGCACAGTATGCACCTAAAGCTACCTGAATACAATTGCTGTTTTCATATTAATACCACAGGAAGTGACTGATCAGCAAGTATTTTCACTTGGTTAACTGTATACTCTGCACAGTGTGCACCAAAAGCCACGTGAATACAATTGCTAGTGTTCTCATATAAATACCACAGGCAGTGACTGATCCGCAAGTATTTTCACTTGGTGTGTTTTGTCCTCTGCACAGTGTGCACCTAAAGCTACGTGAATACATTTGCTGGTGTTCTCATATTAATACCACAGGCAGTGACTGATCAGCAAGTATTCTTACTTGCTGTACTGTGTCCTCTGCACAGTGTGCACCTAAAGCTACATGAATACAATTGCTGTTCTCATATTAATACCACAGGCAGTGACTGATCAGCAAGTATTTTCACTTGTGGTACTGTGTCCTCTGCACAGTGTGCACCAAAAGCCACGTGAATACATTCACTGGTGTTCTCATATTAATACCACAGGCAGTGACTGATCAGCAAGTATTTTCACTTGGTAAACTGTGTACTCTGCACAGTGTGCACCGAAAGCTACGTGAATACATTTGCTGCTGTTCTCATATTAATACCACAGGCAGTGGCTAATCAGCACGTATTCTTACTTGGTGTACTGTGCCCTTTGCACAGTGTGCAACTAAAGCTACGTCAATACAATTGCTGTTGTTCTCATATTAATACCACAGCCATTGACTGATCAGCAAATATTTTCACCGTGTGTACTGTGTCCTCTGCACAGTGTGCACCCAAAGCTACGTGAATACATTTGCTGTTCTCATATTAATACCACAGGCAGTGACTGATCAGCAAGTATTTTCACATGGTGTGCTGTGTCCTCTGCACAGTGTGCACCTAAAGGTACATGAATTCAATTGCTGTTGTTCTTCATATTAATACCACCGGCAGTGACTGATCAGCAAGTATTCTCACTTGGTGTACTGTGTCCTCTGCACAGTGTGCACCTAAAGCTACGTGAATACATTTGCTAATGTTCTCATATTAATACCATAGGCAGTGACTGATGAGCATGTATTTTCACTTGGTGAACTGTGTCCTCTGCACAGTGTGCACCTAAAGCTACGTGAATACAGTTGCTGTTCTCATATTAATACCACAGGCAGTGACTGATCAGCAAGTATTTTCACTTGGTGTACTGTGTCCTCTGCACAGTGTGCACCTAAAGCTACGTGAATACAGTTGCTGTTCTCATAATAATACCACAGGCAGTGACTGATCAGCAAGTATTTTCACTTAGTGTACTGTGTCCTCTGCATAGTGTGCACCAAAAGCCACGTGAATACAATTGCTGGTGTTCTCATATAAATACCACAGGCAGTGACTGATCCGCAAGTATTTTCACTTGGTGTACTGTGTCCTTTGCACAGTGTGCACCTAAAGCTACATGGATACAATTGATGTTGTGCTCATAATAATACCACAGGCAGTGACTGATCAGCAAGTATTTTCACTTGTTGCACTGTGTCCTCTGTACAGTGTGCACCTAATGCCATGCAAATTCTGTGACAAGACCCTTACTCGCCCAGGTCCTGCTCTCCCGACACTCCTCTGCTTCTATCGGATCAGATTGCAGATTGCAACATCTGATGGTCCAGTCATCCAAGGTTCCGGGATCCAACCGACAGCTCGGTGCCAATCGGACTCATCAAGAACACACATCAAGCAAGTTGTATGTATGTTCAAACAGGACACACTTTATTGAAAGTACACAGCACACTTTTATACAGAATTTGGAACATCCCGCCCCCAACAACCGCTTTCTTATTGGTCCTTTTTAAAGTCCAGGCAGTCTCCCATCAGGTCCTCCTTAACAATGCAAATGAGGACTTGAAAATTACACAAGAGAGATTGGTCAGAAAGGTTTAAAAAGAAAGACTGTTATGTGTATTGAGACAAAAGCCCCAGGGGGGCAATCAATGTACACAATAGCCAGCCACAGAACAATGGAACCGTCTGGAGAGTTGAGACAGGGCAGAAGACATTTACACCTGATAATCAAAAGGCTTTAGCCCTAGTTCACACTGGGCTGCGGGAGTGAAATCGCACGATTTCAGCTGAAATCGCGCGATTTCACTCCCTCTGGCAGTCCCGATTTCGGCGCGATTTAAGAGACATCTGTGCAGGTTTCTGCACAGATGTCAATCTAAATCGCATCCTGAAATCGCAAAAAGCAGTACAGGAACTACTTTTTGAAATTGGTGCAGCACCGCAGATGCGGCGTCGCACCGATTAGGACGGTGTCATTGCCGGCAATTGACAATGGACAATGAGTATATCTTCTGAGTCTATTGACCTGGTTGGGGTTCAGAATAAAATCTCCTGTAATATCTCAAGACATCCTGGAATATGAACTATCCGTAATGTCCCATCTTCTGTAATACATGAATTAGGATTTCACGTAGAAACACTTCACTCCATGACATTACTCCCCTTGGGAAATAGTTCAACATCCACAGTGGGACCCAAACGGGTCAACTCAAGGATGTTGGACAAGTAGTCTTAAGGTTCCATGACTGTCTGCCAGAATAACCCATCCGCCTTCCTGCTTTGAGGCCCTGGCCCATAATCGGACGGCAAGAGGCTCGCATTCAGTCCTCTCCAAAAGCCCCTGTCCCGGCTAGGCCTGTCACACATCTCCCCTTTTGGCAGGGGACTAACACAGTAGGAGACACCAGATGGGTTGTCTCTGAATTTAGTCAGTAGTTCCAGTCCCCCAATGCCGGTATCCATACAGTACCGCAAATCACTTGCTCCAAACCGAGCATTACTCACCCCGCCATCCTCTGCCTCTCTCAGAGAATATGCCTGCCGCTGGGGAGAGGCCTGGACTGGCCCTTCTCCTTGGAGTCCTTTCAGCCGCTGGAGAGAAGCCAGGGTGGCTGGGCTCAGTTCATCATGCTGTTGGGGATCTGGGCCAACTGGCCACCATTCCTGGGGTATACCAGTGGAGACTAAAGTCCCAACCACTGGTGCTAGGTGAAAATCCCCCGATGCTTGCAAAGCAAAGCCGACATCCTCCTGTCTCAGGGCCTTATCATTTTCTGGGGTTGAGTCAGTGAAGATCGAAGTCCCATCCACTACCACAGGAACCCCCTCTTCTTTAGGTGAAAGCAGAGGCCTGGGGCACTCTGCTCTGTTGCCAGCTCTTCCGCTGGGTTGCTGTAAGTGGAGACCACAGTCCCATCCACTGATATCCGCTCAAGCTGTAGTGGGGTGCAGCCGCCAGTAGCATCCTGTCCTGCTGCCAGTGATTCAGCTGGGAGTAAGAGCTTTACCACCTCAGCTGGTTGCTGGGGAGGGTGGCCAACCGCCCTGGCTCCCTGGAACTCCACAGTTGGTCCCAGTGCTGGGCAGAGATGGCTGGCACTCTGCCCTCTTGCCAGCACTTCTGCTGGGGGTGCATAATCCATAACATCCTCTGAACAGTCCCTACATTCTGTAATCTGTGGCTGGGGAGTGATTGCCATCTTCTCACCCTGAGCCTCCGGAACTGCCACAGGGGTGGGGCAGAGGTCTTGATCCCTCTGTCCGGTGACCAGCGCTTCAGCTGGGGAAGTTCCTTGTAACTCCACAAATACTGCTCTTGGTGCTGGGCAGAGCACAATGAAGTTTGGCCCTGATCCCAGCACTTCTGCTGGAGCCCCATTAGGTTGTTCTTCCTCAGCAGAAAAATCTATTAAATCCCCTGGCTCTGCAACTGGTGTCTGGGGATAGAGGTTCACCATCTCCTGTCCATGTAACCCAGAAGATGCTATAGGTACTGAGCAGAGGTTAGCAGAGCTCGGCCCTGCGGTCAGAACTTCAGCTTTGGGAATGGCAATCTCCAGATTTTCCACTGCCGATTCACTGGCATACTGCTGGACAGGCACATTCCTCCATTCAAGATCATCCCATGCAGAAACAGGATCATCAGGGCCAGTCAGCACTTGCTGCATCCGCCATATAACCTCCTAGTCCATAACTGCAGGGGCAGGTTGGCAAAGCACACTGTTACCCTGCCACATGGACGATTCTTCAGCCAGGATTTCAGCACTGTCAGCTGATATTTCCTCATAGTCCCAGGCAAAGGGAAACTCACCCTGCTGCTGAGCGGAGTCTAGCAGCTGTTTGTAGGCGATTTCCAGGTCCCATTCCCGAGCGGCCAGAAATTCCAAATCTTCTTGTAGCCAGTGCACTTCCGAGAGATTCAGTCTTTGCTCTCTGTGCTCCATTATGTCCTCCCAACGCCACTCCTGATCGCTCCCAAAGTTGGGATCCCTGGACATTCTCCAATACAACAATCCCAGGCCATCATAGTCAAAGCCTTCCGTGGGGCTGTCACCCGCTGACCACGGGCACTCTTGGACTACATACCACTGGAGGGCTCTGTAGCTCTCGTCCAACCGCATCTCTGCCCGGATCAGCCTGCTTAACTCTGCTGTCCACTCCTGCTTCGGTTGTTCCCCCAACAACGGCATTCTTACTTCATACTGTGACCAGTACCTTACATGGATGGAGGGGAGAGCTTTTCCCTGGTGTCGCTGCTCGAGAGCTAGCGCTTCCTTCCAGAGTTCGCAGCGGATCGAATCAGACCATACAAGCAGGACCTCCTCTGATACTGGTCCTCTGTGCTGTATCTGCTTCTCTCGCAACCTCCTTCTGAATTCCTCTTCCACGGTTTCTGGTATCTGTACCTCTCCTCTTCTTTCATTTGGTGCTGCTTCTTTAGGCGTTGTCACCGATTGCCATATTTCTGCAATTCTCAGCTCATGTTGCCTCTCTCGTTCTCTCTCATCCTGCCGCTGGAGGTCTCTAATGGTTTTCTGTCTGGCGGTCTCTGATGGGTTAGCACCATATAATGCCAACCGCTGTTGAACTCGCTGCTGGAATAAGTCTTCAACTGACCGGGATCCTGCATCACCATCCCTTTGATCCATCTCGGCTAGCGCAATGATCAGGGTGGCCTTGTTCTTCCCACCAGTCCCTCCACGGCTCTTCAAGCAAGTCTTTTAGCATGGTTCTCCTGCAGGCTGCATAGCTGGTCCTTCATGGTGGTGGTTTGGAGTTGTCCCAGTAACTGGAGAGCCAATCCCACCGCTGCCAACCAATTGTGACGAGACTCTTACTCGCCCAGGTCCTGCTCTCCCGACACTCCTCTGCTTCTATCGGATCAGATTGCAGATTGCAACATCTGATGGGCCAGTCATCCAAGGTTCTGGGATCCAACCGACAGCTCGGTGCCGATCGGACTCATCAAGAACACACATCAAGCAAGTTGTATGTATGTTCAAACAGGACACACTTTATTGAAAGTACACAGCACACTTTTATACAGAATTTGGAACATCCCACCCCCAACAACCGCTTTCTTATTGGTCCTTTTTAAAGTCCAGGCAGTCTCCTATCAGGTCCTCCTTAACCATGCAAATGAGGACTTGAAAATGACACAGCAGAGATTGGTCAGAAAGGTTTGAATTGAAAGACTGTTATGTGTATTGAGACAAAAGCCCCAGGGGGGCAATCAATGTACACAATAGCCAGCACAGAACAATGGAACCGTCTGGAGAGTTGAGACAGGGCAGAAGACATTTACACCTGATAATCAAAAGGCTTTAACCACTTTAGGCCCGCGCTACCGTCGGATGACGGCAACAGCGCGGGCCTGAATATCCAACATGCCGTCATTTGACGGCATGTCATTCAGGTGTTCCCAGCGCGCGCTGTAGAGCGCGCTGCGGGGAAGCCCTGTGTTGTCCGTGTCCCTTGGACACGGCCAATCACAGATCGCGGCGAACGGCCAATCAGAGCGGCCGTTTGTGATGCGATCTGTGGGCGAATGAGAGATGATCTCTCATAGATAATCTCTCATTGCCGTTTTACACAGAGACAGCGTCCTGTCTCTGGAGAGGAAGAGCCCGATCTGTATTTCTTCCTACATAGGGACACAGATCGGTCACCCCCCCAGTCACCCCCCCCCTCCCCCCACAGTTAGAACACACCTAGCATACACATTTAACCCCTTCCTCACCCCCTAGTGTTAACCCCTTCAATGCCAGTCACATTTATACTGTAATTAGTGCATATTTATAGCACTGATCGCAGTATAAATGTGAATGGCGCCAAAAATGTGTCAAAAGTGTCTGATGTGTCTGCCATAACGTCGCAGTACCAAAAAAAAAATCGCAGATCGCCGCCATTTCTAGTAAAAAAAAAATAATAAAAAATAATAATTCTCTCCCCTATTTTGTAAGCGCTATAACTTTTGCGCAAACCAGTCGCTTATTGCGATTTTTTTTTTTTTACCAAAAATATGTAGAAGAATACGTATCGCCCTAAACTGAGAAGAAAAAATGTGTTTTTTTTTTAATTGAGATATTTATTATAGCAACAAGTAAAAAATATTGTATTTTTCTTCAAAATTGTCGCTCTTTTTTGTTTATAGCGCAAAAAAAAAAAAATCGCACAGGCGATCAAATACCACCAAAAGAAAGCTCTACTTGTGGGGAAAAAAGGACGTAAATTTTGTTTGGGAGCCACGTCGCACGACCGCGCAATTGTCAGTTAAAGCGACGCAGTGCCGGAAGCTGAAATTTTACCTGGGCAGGAGGGGGGTGTAAGTGCCCAGTATGCAAGTGGTTAAATAGGGTTATCACACAATGGACAATGAGTATATCTTCTGAGTCTATGACCTGGTTGGGGTTCAGAATAAAATCTCCTGTAATATTTCAAGACATCCTGGAATATGAACTATCCGTAATGTCCCATCTTCTGTAATACACGAATTAGGATTTCACGTAGAAACACTTCAGTATTTCATGGTCCATGACAAATACAATTTCTGTTCTCATAATAATACCACAGGCAGTGTCTGATCAGCAAGTGTTCTCACTTGGTGTCCTGTGGCCTCTGCACAGTGTGCACCTAAAGCTACTTAAATACAAATGCTGTTCTCATATTAATACCACAGAAAGTGACTGATCCGCAAGTATTATCACTTGGTGTATTGTGTCCTCTGCATAGTGTGCACCAAAAGCCACGTGAATACAATTGCTGGTGTTCTCATATAAAAACCACAGGCAGAGACTGATCCGCAAGTATTTTCGCTTGGTGTACTGTGTCCTCTGCACAGTGTGCACCTGAAGCTACGTGAATACAATTGCTGGTGTTCTCATATTAATACCACAGGCCGTGGCTGATCAGCAAGTATTTTCACTTGGTGTACTGTGTCCTTTGCACAGTGTGCACCTAAAGCTACGTAAATACAAATGCTGTTCTCATATTAATGCCACAGGCAGTGACTGATCTGCAAGTATTTTCACTTGTGGTACTGTGTCCTCTGCACAGTGTGCACCAAAAGCCACGTGAATACAACTGCTAATGTTCTCATATTAATACCATAGGCAGTGACTGATCAGCATGTATTTTCACTTGATGAACTGTGTCCTCTGCACAGTTGCTGTTCTCATATTAATACCACAGGCAGTGACTGATCAGCAAGTATTTTCACATGGTGTACTGTGTCCTCTGCATAGTGTGCACCAAAAGCCACGTGAATACAATTGCTGGTGTTCTCATATAAATACCACAGGCAGTGACTGATCCGCAAGTATTTTCGCTTGGTGTACTGTGTCCTCTGCACAGTGTGCACATAAAGCTATGTGAATACATTTGCTGGTGTTCAATTATTAATACCACAGGCAGTATTTTCACTTGGTGTACTCTGTCCTCTGCACAGTGTGCACCTAAGGCGCCGTACACACGGCCGAGGTTCTCGCTGAAAATCAGCAAGAACCTCGCTGGAATGCACATTCCAGCGAGGACCTCGGCCGTGTGTACAGTCTCGGCGAGCTTCCCGTCGGGAAGCCCGTCGAGCCGAAATAGAGAGCACGCTCTCTATTTCCTCGACGGCCCGCCTGGAAGAATGGCTGGTTGCCATTCCCGACGGGCGGGTCGCCGAATTCGACGGCCGGGAGAGAACCTCGACGGGCGGAATGATGTGTTCTGCCCGTCGAGGATCTCTGCCGTGTGTACGCGGCCTAAAGCTACATGAATACAATTGCTGTTGTGCGCATATTATTACCACAGGCAGTGACTGATCAGCAAGTGTTTTCACTTGTTGCACTGTGTCCTCTGCACAGTGTGCACCAAAAGCCACGTGAATACATTCGATGGTGTTTTCATATTAATACCACAGGCAGTGTCTGATCAGCAAGTGTTCTCACTTGGTGTCCTGTGTCCTCTGCACAGTGTGCACCTAAAGCTACGTGAATACAAATGCTGTTCTCATAATAATACCACAGGCAGTGACTGATCCGCAAGTATCTTCACTTGGTGAACTGTATACTCTGTGTGCACCAAAAGCCACATGAATGCAATTGCTGGTGTTCTCATAAATACCACAGGCAGTGACTGATCCGCAAGCATTTTCGCTTGGTGTGTTGTGTCCTCTGCTCAGTTTGCACCTAAAGCTACGTGAATACATTTGCTGGGGTTCTCATATTAATACCACAGGCAGTGGCTGATCAGCAAGTATTCTCACTTGGTGTACTGTGTCCTCTGCACAGTGTGCACATAAATCTACGTGAATACATTTGCTGGTGTTCAATTATTATTACCACAGGCAGTAACTGATCAGCAAGTATTTTCATTTGGTGTACTCTATCCTCTGCACAGTGTGCACCTAAAGCTACATGAATACAATTGCTGTTGTGCTCATATTAATACCACAGGCAGTGACTGATCAGCAAGTATTTTCATTTGGTGTACTCTGTCCTCTGCACAGTGTGCACCTAAAGCTACATGAATACAATTGCTGTTGTGCTCATATTAATACCACAGGCAGTGACTGATCAGCAAGTATTTTCATTTGGTGTACTCTGTCCTCTGCACAGTGTGCACCTAAAGCTACATGAATACAATTGCTGTTGTGCTCATATTAATACCACAGGCAGTGACTGATCCGCAAGTATTTTCACTTGTGGTAATGTGTCCTCTGCACAGTGTACACCTAAAGCTATGTGAATACATTTGCCGGTGTTCTCATATTAATACCACAGGCAGTGACTGATCAGCAAGTATTTTCACTTGGTGAACTGTGTACTCTGCACAGTGTGCACCTAAACCTACGTGAATAGGTTTGCTGCTGTTCTCATATTTGTACTCTGAGTCTCAGGTAATCGTGCTATGGAAAAGGTCTGAGGGGAAAACGGGGAAATTGATCTGAGGTGGGAAAGTGATCTGAGGTGTGCCGGGGTCACGTGGTCAGTATGCCTAAAAGGGGGCATACCCGAATAGAAGTAAAAGGAGAAATAGCAATAAAAATGGGTGGGTGCGACACAAGAAAACCGACGCCCAGAAGGAAGATGGAGGGCGGGTTTAAATACCTCCCGACTCCTCCTACAAACCCTGCGGTCAGCCTTTCAGTCGTACTCGGAGTCTCAGGTAATCGTGCTAGGTAAAGGTCTGAGGGGAAAACAGGGAAATTGATCTGAGGTGGGAAAGTGACCTGAGGTGTGCCGGGGTCACGTGGTCAGTATGCCTAAAAGGGGGCAAAAATAAAACAGTAGGATGAGCTGGCCAAGAGATTGAAATGAATGTAACTGTATGCAACCACAAGCCCCCAACGTAAGATAGCCTATGACAGACATATGGAACTAACGTGTCCAGAAAAAAAAGCTGACTACCGCTAATCTAACTCCTCAACAACGAGAATACAGACCCCTTGACGAATGGCAGCAGAAACTGCACCTGTACTGCAAGCACGGCCCGGAGAGGATATCAAAGTTCTACCCTGGTTAAGCAGCAGGGAATGGCTACGAGTCATGCCCTGTGCTAGCAGAGAAGGGAGTACCAGGGAAAGGAACGTGACCTATCCCTGAGTACATCCGCAAAAGTCTAGTGCTCAGAATGTCCTGGGCCCAGCTTGAAAACCGGTTTGAGCTGAAAATGGCAAAAGAAAGCAAAAAGGCAGGTAGGAACTGAATGTCAGTGAGAAAAGAACCCAGGATACCGAGATAGAATGACTGGAAGATATCCCATGCTGAGTCAAGCTTCCTAGGCTGAATGAAAAGGACTTGGAGATCAAGCTCCGTCTGTAAAAAGAGAAGGCCGTATCGGGAGTTTCAAGGAGAGCGTGCTACCATGCATAGAATACGTAGCCGGAGAAAGACAGATGGTGGCAAACCCTGCGATATCTGCTGCCCGTGACATGAAATCTGCAAAGAAGAACAACATCGTTAAAAACAACATAACCAACGAGCCCCAACTCACCTTAGGAAAAGGAAAAATCGTTGAGGCAAATCAGGCCAATTAAAAAAGTAATACTCAAGCCTATGAACCTGAAGACGTGTCAGGCAAGTGATGTAAGTAGTGAGATAACGTGACGTATGAACATAATAAAAGCTGTGAGAAGCGGATGAGGGGACTTGCCACCACACAAGCCAATTAGAAACGAACATCTCAATCCCACAGTACCCGTAGACGTGACAGGTAACCAGCAGTGGAGAGTGGCCATGAACTAACATGAATGCACAGACTATGAAAATAAAATGTAGGTAAGTGTAGGACTAATGCAGCTGGACTGAGAATGTGACAAGCCCATGAATTGCAAAGACTGTGCAACCTGAGGCGTAACAGGCAAATTAAAAACGTACACTCAGGCCCGATGAACCTGAAGACGTGTCAGGTCATAGTATGTCAAGATGCATGAAGAGTATGAGAAACGGATGAGGAGACTTGCCACCGTACAAGCCGATTAAAAACGCTCATCTCAATCCGTAAGCACCCATAAACGTGATGGGTAACCCCCCCAGCGGTGAAACGCCATGAATCTACAATGATGATATCAAACTACCAACTAGAAACCATCACAACTGAAACCTATATGATAGACCTGAAGTTGCATGAGCGACGTGAAGTATCATGAGAGACATAAGCACCCGAGCACACGAATAGCATGAGAAGTGAATAGCATAAGAAGTAAATGGTACGAGAAATGTGAATGGTACGAGAAACGTGAATGGTACGAGAAATGTGAATGGAACGAGAAACACGAATGCATGAGAAGCGTAATACACTTGAGAACATAATACCTGGAGCAGCGTAATTGTATGAGAAGTAGATATGTGCATTCCCGTTCGTACGAATGTTATTTTCGTACGAAAATGTTCATTTTCGTACCCGTGGGATAATGTGTACATACGAAAATATTAAAGCACCAAAATACGAAAACGACGGGATAACGGATTAGCCGCATAACGAACGACCGCAATTACGAACGATCCGGCGGGAAAAAACGACAAAACGAAAATGGCAAAATAACGAAAATTAAATCTGTATCAAGAGGTTTGCATTGTGTATTTTGTTTGAATCCGTTTTGTGTTCGTTTTCAGTTGTATGTTCATTGTTCAATGACATCTATAACAAAAGAATCTCATTATGTATATTGAATGAATTCCTTTTTCTTTTTTTCTGTGTATTCAAAATACTGAAGGCAATTTTTTTGTTATAGGTGTCATGTCAACATACGAAAATAACAAAAGAAACGTGTTCAAATGCAAATCTTTTGTTTATGGTTTTTTGAATGGCCAGAGAGTTAGGCTGGCCATACATGATACAATTTTCTGTGCAATTTTCTTTAGATTTACCTTCAACTATGTAGTGCAAGGGCCTGCCTGATTGCATACAATTGAAAGTGTTGTTTAGTTTGACCTCATATATGATTTTTGGTAAATCTAAAAGAAAATTGTACAAGAAAATTGAACATGTATGGCCAGCCTCAGTGACTGAAAGCAGCTTCTCTTTTGTGCAGAGTAGTGAGTACACTTGTACAGTAAAGCCTAATAAACTTTTCTGTGGATTTTCATCTGAAGGGAGATCAGTTGGCCAGACTTCTGAACCCAAAAATGGTTTTCTGATGCAGTTTAAAAACAAACAAATTTTCTGAGAACGATCGGAAAACGATCGTTTTTATGTTTGTTGTTAAAATAGTCTGACCAAGTGTATGGGGCTGTGTAATACTATTGTTAAGCCCCATACACTTGGTCAGACTATTTTAACAACAAACATAAAAACGATCGTTTTCCGATCCTTCTCAGAAAATTTGTTCGTTTTTAAACTGCATCAGAAAACCATTTTTGGGTTCAGAAGTCTGGCCAACTGATCTCCCTTCAGATGAAAATCCACAGAAAAGTTTATTAGGCTTTACTGTACAAGTGTACTCACTACTCTAGTACTCAGCACAAAAGAGAAGCTGCTTTCAGTCACTGAGGCTGGCCATACATGTTCAATTTTCTTGTACAATTTTCTTTTAGATTTACCAAAAACCATATATGAGGTCAAACTAAACAACACTTTCAATTGTATGCAATCAGGCAGGCCCTTGCACTACATAGTTGAAGGTAAATCTATAGAAAATTGCACAGAAAATTGTATCATGTATGGCCAGCCTAACTCTCTGGCCATTCAAAAAAACATAAACAAAAGATTTGCATTTGAATCCGTTTCTTTTGTTATTTTCGTATGTTGATATGACACCTATAACAGACAAAGGAATTCATTCAATATACATAATGAAATTCTTTTGTTATAGATGTCATTGAACAATGAACATACAACTGACACTAACAAAAGAAAAGCATTCAAGATACACAGAATGCAAATTGACGAAAATTCACGATAATTATTGTCTAACAAGAAACGAACATGAATTAAACAGAATAACGAATCATCCCGCATGTACGAAAATAAAACGGTAACGGAAATACGAAACGATCGGAATACGAAAAAATCACGTCGTACGACAAACGAACGGGAACGAACGGGAAAACGGGTGTCTTACGAAAAACGAACGGAAACGAACAGACGGGACCATACGAAACGGAACAAAAAAAACGAATTTTTTTTCTGTGCACATGTCTAATGAGAAGCGTAATTGTATGAGAAGCGTAATTGTATGAGAAGCGTAATTGTATGAGAAGCGTAATCATATGAGAAGCGCAATCGTATGAGAAGTGTAATCGTACATACATACCTTAATAACCAATAATTGCATCACAACTGAAACCTGCAAGAGAAACGTAAATACCAGAAAACATGAATAGCATATGAAACGTAATGTAAAACGCACCGAAGAAATGTAAAATTGTCTGAGGAATGAAAAAACACATGAGCCATAATCGTATGAGAAACGTAATCACATGAGAAATCATGAGAACACAATTGCATGAGAAACCACGAGAAACGTAACCGCATGAGAAACGTGACGGCACAAAAAACATAGTCGCATGAAAAACGTAAACGCATCAGAAACAAACTCACATGAGAACATAAAACCATGAGAGAAACGTAATCGCATGAGAAACAAACCCGCATGAAAACCGCAATCGCACCAGAAACGTAATCATATGAGAACATTATACCACGGGAAACATAATCGCATGGAAACGTAGCCGCCTGAAAAACGTAGTCGCATGAAAAAATGTAATCGCATCAGAAACAAAATACCATGGGAAACGTAATCGTATCAGAACATAATACCATGGGAAACGTAGTCGCATGGAAAAAGTAGTCGCATGGGAAACGTAATCGCATGAAAAAAACATAATCAAATCAGAAACATAAAACCATGGGAAACGTAGTCGCATGGGAAACGTAGTCGCATGGGAAACATAAAACCATGGGAAACGTAGTCGCATTGGTAAACGTAGTCGCATGAAAAAATCTAATCGCATCAGAAACATAAAACCATGGGAAACGTAGTCGCATGGGAATCGTAGTCGCATGAAAAAACGTAATCGCGTCAGAAACACAAAACCATGGGAAACATAGTCGCATGGGAAACATAGTCACATGACAAACGAGATTGCATCAGAAACATGATACCATGGGAAATGTGGTTGCATGGGAAACGTAATCGCATGGGAAGACACCATGAGAAACGTAATTGCATGAGAAACATAACACATGAGGACCGTGATCACACTTGAACATGATGGCATGAGAAAAACCATGGGAAACGTAATCGCATGAGAACTACCATGCGAAACGTAATCGCATGAGAACCACCATGAAAACCGTGATAGCATGAGAAATGTAACATGATGACTGTGATCGCACGCGAACGTGATCGCATGAGAATGTGACCGTATGTGAAACGTAATCGCATGAGGACATCACTAGCATAAGAAACACATTGCATGAGGACATTACTAGCATAAGAACACATTGCATGAGGACATGACTAGCATGAAAAACGTAAACGCCTAACATGAATCGCATGACATGAATCGCATAACATGAACCATCATCGCCTGAAGAGAAACGTAACTATCAGTAGAACCTTAACTAGCAAGAGAAACTCAGGAACTTTGACAGGGAGCCCTCAGCACCCACTGGGCTGTCACTGGGAGACATGTGTCACAGGGGAGGAGACAGGCCGTGCCGGGGAAGATGCTGCTTCAGCCAATCAGCGCTCAGCTACATGACACAGGTAGGAGGAAGCAGAGCACGGACAGGGAAAGCACACATGCCCACACACCCGACCCCCCCATGCACCGGGAAGCGACCTCCAATGCTGACTGAGCCCACAAAACCTGACCCACCCAAAATCCCCCCATGTGAGGTACTAGACGTGTGAGGAGCCGTGGAGCGGGTGATGTCATTGGAGCAAATGGGGGGCGGGAGAAGGAGGCGGGCGGTCTCCATGGAGCCCTGCACCACGTGGACGTGGGTGCCCGAAGGAGTGAGAGGGAGGATGGCTGGCTCCCCTCTCACCGAGTATGCCCGGAGGAGCGGAAGGGAGGACGGAGGGACCCCCCCACAGCGTGAGCCTGAGTGGAGAAGCAGGCGGCCCCTAGATGTTTACAAGTGCCTGGCTGACATGGTGGACAGCCCCCCCAATGATGCCTGCCACAACTACAGACCTGCACCCCCTGCAAGCATCGGGAGAAGCGGGGGGGCGGTTAGGGTGAGCGGCGCTCAGCTGACAGAGGAGGATGGGGTACAGACAGTCCGGTCCGCTGGGAATCCTGAGGAGAGCACAATGGACACCTGCAGCAGCTGCCGCCTTTGCTATGGACGGAAACAGGAAGTGAAATGCCTATACCCAGGAACCCCACACACAAGAAAACCGATGCCCAGAAGGAGGATGGAGGGCGGGTTTAAATACCTCCCGACTCCTCCTACTAACCCAGGCTGACCTGCGGTCAGCCTTTCACTAATAGCACAGGCAGTGGCTAATCAGCAAGTATTCTCACTTGGTGTACTGTGTCCTCTGCACAGTGTGCAACTAAAGCCACGTGAATACAATTGCTGTTGTTCTCATATTAAAACCACAGGCAGTGGCTGATCAGCAAGTATTCTCACTTGGTGTACGGTGTCCTCTGCACAGTGTGCACCTAAAGCTACGTTAATACATTTGCTGGTGTTTTCATATTAATACCACAGGCAGTGACTGATCAGAAAATATTTTCACTTGGTGTACTGTGTCCTCTGCACAGAGTGCAACTAAAGCTATGTCAATACATTTGCTGGTGTTCTCGAATTATTACCACAGGCATAGACTGATCAGCAAGTATTCTCAGTTGGTGTATGTAACGGAATGAACCGTGACAACCAGAGACTTTGGAAGGATGAGAGATACTCCTGTGCCAGCACCACTAATAACTCCTGGGTCTAAGTCCACCCTGTGACCTTTTGGGCATAGGGTGGCTAATAAAATCATACTTCATGTATTACATGAGATGGGACATTATTGATACTTCATATTGCAGGAAACTGGAATATTACAAGTGGTTTATTTTGACTTGACCAAGTCAACAAGACAGTGACTCATCCCTCTGTGTAATAGGCTGTTGAAATGCTAAGTGAGGTCTTCTCCTGGCAGACCTTTTCATTGTGTGATAAAACTGTTTAAAGCCCTGTGTTTACACTTAAAAGATTCAAGATCACACGTTTCTCTTCAGATGTATTGAATTAGCATGTCAATTATGTTAGTAAAGGAATGTATTGGTGCCCAGGTGTTAAGACCCTTTGCCGGAGACAGTACGTCTGTCTATATATGTGGGTTGAGGTCAAAACATTGTGTGATTGTATTTTGTTTGAATTCTATTGATAAAGGAATGTGATACGTCTCGTCAGTATCGGTGCCAAAATGTCTGCATAGTAACTAGCCATAGTGTGTGATGAGGGGGGTGGAGATTGCATTGTCCTGAGATGAACTTTAATATGCTGTACTGGATATATAAGCAAGCTAAGAAACCAATAAAGTATTCTTTCATTTTGGAACTAGAGAACAGAGCGGTCTGTCTTGTTTTTCTGGGAAATGGAATGGATCGTGTATGCAGGATTGTCGCAATGTGTAGGATAAGCTTGTCGTGGGTGGATGGAAGGGCGTAAACGGTGGTGACCGTTACATTGGTGGCAGCAGTGGGATGATTCCATCTTCAGAAGGACGGCACAGGACAATGGAGACGGTGTATGAACGGATGAAGCTCTCTTCCCTCATGGACTTAATGAAGAGCTGTGGCAGACCGGCCAGCAACCGTAAGAAAAGGGACATTATCGCAGAACTTGTCAAAATGGATAGAGCTGAGAGGCCCGGTGTAACAAACAGGACACCCGAGGAATAGTTTTTTGATCGGGCTGTTAGACGTGGACTGGCACAGTATGGTCCTAATCCTCCACCGGAGATCATAGACCGGCTTATAGCAGCTGTGGATGCCACCTTGCTACAGCAAAGAGGCGCTGCAGCAGCAGAAGTCACAGCAGCACCAACTGAAGAGAAGGGAGAGATACAGATACCAGTCTCCTTGGAAGAGGAATTCCAAAAAAGGTTACAAGAGATGCGGATACAGCACAGAGGACCAGTATCAGAGGAGGCCCTGCTGGGATGGTTGGATGGGATTCGTTGCCAACTCTGGAAGGAAGCGCTAGCTCTGGAGCAGCAACACCAAGGAAAGGTCCTGCCCTCCATCTATGCAAGGTACTGGCCGCAGTATGACGTACGAATGCTGTTGTTGGGGGAACAACCGAAGCAGGAGTGGACAGCTGAGTTATGCAGGCTGATCCGGGCAGAGATGGAGCTGGACGAGAGCTACAGAGCCCTCCGGTGGTATGTAGCCCAAGAGTGCCCGTGGTCAGCGGATGAAAGCCCCACAGAAGGCTATGACTATGATGGCCTGGGATTGTTGTATTGGAGGATGTGCATTGATCCCGGCTTTGGGGATGATCGGAAGTGGCGCTTGGAGGACATAATGGAGCACAGAGAGGAAAAATGTAATATCTCGGGAGGCCACTGGTTACAGGAAGATTTGGAATTTCTGGCCATTCAGGAATGGGAGCTGGAGGTCGCCTACAGACAGCTGCTGGACTCTACTCAGCAGCAGGGTGGGGCTCCCGTTACCTGGGACTATGAGGTAAGTTCAGATGACAACTGTGAAATCCTGGCTGATGAATCGGCAGTGGAAAATATGGAGATTGCCATCCCTAAAGCCGAAGCGGATGGTGTGGAGTTCCAGAGAGCCGTGGGTGGTTGGCCCCTCTCTCCAGCAACAAGCTGAGGTGGTAAAGCTTTTACCCCCAGCTGAATCACTGGCCACAGAGCAGAGTGTCATGGGCCTCTGCTCCCAACTAACAGATGAGGGGGTCCCTGTGGTAGTGGATGGGACTGTGGTCTCCACTCACAGCAACCCAGCAGAAGAGCTGGCAATAGAGAAGAGTGCCCCAGGCCTCTGCTCTCCACTAACGGAAGAGGGGGTTCCTGGGGTAGTGGATGGGACTTCGGTCTCCACTGACACAACCCCAGAAAATGGTACAGGACTGGGACAGGAGGATGTCGGCTTTGCTTTGCAAGCACCGGGGGATTTTCACCTAACACCAGTGGGTGGGACTTCAGTCTCCACTGGTATACCCCAGGAATGGGGGGCAGTTGGCCCAGATCCCCAACAGCATGATGGACTGAGCCCAGCCACCCTGTCTTCTCTCCAGCGGCTGAAAGGGCTCCAGGGAAAAGGGCCAGTCCAGGCCTCTCCCCAGCGGCAGGCGTGTTCTCTGAGAGAGGCAGAGGTTGGCGGGGTGAGTAATGCTCAGTTTGGAGCAATTTATTTGGGGTACGGTATGGATACCAGCTTTGGAGGACTGGAACTACTGACTGACTTCGGAGTAAACCCGTTTGGGGTTCCCTCCTGTGTCCGTCTCCCACCGAAAGGGGAGAGATGTAACGGAATGAACCGTGACAACCAGAGACTTTGGAAGGGTGAGAGATACTCCTGTGCCAGCGGCACTAATAACTCCTGGGTCTAAGTCCACCCTGTGCCATTTTGGGCGTAGGGTGGCTAATAAAATCATACTTCATGTATTACATGAGATGGGACATTATTGATACTTCATATTGCAGGATACTGGAATATTACAAGTGATTTATGTTGACTTGACCAGGTCAACAAGACAGTAACTTATCCCTCTGTGTAATAGGCTGTTAAAAATGCTAATTGAGGTCTGCTCCTGGCAGACCTTTTCATTGTGTGATAAAACTGTTTAAAGCCCTGTGTTACACTTAAAAGATTGGGTATTCTAGATCACACGTCTCTCTTTAGATGTATTGGTGCCCAGGTGTTAAGACCCTGTCTAAATATGTGGGTTGAGGTCAAAACATTGTGTGATTGTATTTTGTTTGAATTCTATTGATAAAGGAATGTAATACGTCTCGTCAGTATCGGTGCCGAAATGTCTGCATAGTAACTAGCCATAGAGTGTGATGAGGGGGGTGGAGATTGCATTGTCCTGTGATTAACTTTAATATGCTGTACTGGATATATAAGCAAGCTAAGAAACCGATAAAGTATTCTTTCATTTTGGAACTAGAGAACAGAGCGGTCAGTCTCGTTATTCTGGGAAATGGAATGGATCGTCTATGCAGGATTTTTGCAGTGTGTCGGATAAGCTTGTCGTGGGTGGATGGAAGGGCGTAAACGATGGTGACCGTTACAGTGTACTATGTCCTCTGCACAGTGTGCACCTAAAGCTACGTGAATACAATTGCTGTTGTTCTCATATTAATACCACAGGCAGTGACTGATCAGCAAGTACTTTCACCTTGTGTACTGTGTCCTCTGCACAGTGTGCACCCAAAGCTACGTGAATACATTTGCTACTCTCATATTAATACCACAGGCAGTGACTGATCAGCAAGTATTTTCACTTGATGTGCTGTGTCCTCTGCACAGTGTGCACCTAAAGGTACATGAATACAATTGCTGTTGTTCTTCATATTAATATCACAGGCAGTGACTGGTCAGCAAGTATTTTCACTAGGTGTACTGTGTCCTCTGCACAGTGTGTGCCTGAAGCTACATGATAACAATTGCTGTTGTTCTCATAATAATACCACAGGAAGTGACTGATCAGCAAGTATTCTCATTTGGTGTACTGTGTCCTCTGCACAGTGTGCACCTAAAGCTTCGTGAATACATTTGCTGGTGTTTTCATATTAATACCACAGGCAGTGACTGATTAGCAAGTATTTTCACTTGGTGAATTGTATACTCTGCACAGTGTGCACCAAAAGCCACGTGAATACAATTGCTGGTGTTCTCATATAAATACCACATACAGTGACTGATCTGCAGGTATTTTCACTTGGTGTACTCTGGCCTCTGCAAAGTGTACACCTAAAGCTATGTGAATACATTTGCTGGTGTTCTCATATTAATACCACAGGCAGTGACTGATCAGAAAGTATTTTCACTTGGTGTACTGCGTCCTCTGAACAGTATGCACCTAAAGCTACGTGAATACATTTGCTGGTGTTCTCATATTAATACCACAGGCAGTGACTGATCAGTGAGTATTTTCACTTGGTGTACTCTGGCCTCTGCAAAGTGTACACCTAAAGCTATGTGAATACATTTGCTGGTGTTCTCATATTAATACGACAGGCAGTGACTAATCAGCAAGTATTTTCAGTTGGTGTACTGTGTCCTCTGCACAGTGTGCACCTAAAGCTACGTGAATACATTTGCTGGTGTTCAATTATTAATACCACAGGCAGTAACTGATCAGCAAGTATTTTCACTTGTTGCACTGTGTCCTCTGCACAGTGTGCACCTAATGCCACATGAATACAATTGCTGTTCTCATAATAATACCACAGGCAGTGACTGATCAGCATGTATTTTCACTTGGTGTCCTTTGTTCTCTGCACAGTGTGCACCCAAAGCTACGTGAATACATTTGCTGGTGTTTTCATATTAATACAACAGGCAGTGTCTAATCAGCAAGTGTTCTCACTTGGTATACTGTGTCCTCTGCACAGTGTGCACCTAAAGCTACGTGAAAACAAATGCTGTTCTCATATTAATACCACAGGCAGTGACTGATCCGTAAGAATTTTCACTTGTGGTACTGTGTCTTCTGGACAGTGTGCACCTAAAGCTACGTGAATACATTTGCTGCTGTTCTCATATTAATACCATAGGCAGTGACTGATCAGCAAGTATTTTCACTTGGTGTACTGTGTCCTCTGCACAGTGTGCACTTAAAGCTACGTGAATACATTTGCTGGTGTTCTCGTAATAATACCACAGGCAGTGACTGATCAGAAAATATTTTCACTTGGTGTACTGTGTCCTCTGCACAATACATTTGCTGGTGTTCTCAAATTATTACCACAGGCATATACTGATCAGTATTCTTAGTTGGTGTACTATGTCCTCTGCACAGTGTGCACCTAAAGCTACGTGAATACAATTGCTGTTGTTCTCATATTAATACCACAGGTAGTGACTGATCAGCAAGTATTTACGGGCTCTACGGGCTCTCGCGCAGCAGTGTCGACCTGCCGCCGTATTACTGCGGCGGCTGGTCGGCAAGCGGTTAATACCACAGGCAGTAACTGATCAGCAAGTATTTTCACTTGTTGCACTGTGTCCTCTGCACAGTGTGCACCTAATGCCACGTGAATACAATTGCTGTTCTCATAATAATACCACAGGCAGTGACTGATCAGCATGTATTTTCACTTGGTGTCCTTTGTTCTCTGCACAGTGTGCACCCAAAGCTATGTGAATACATTTGCTGGTGTTTTCATATAAATACAACAGGCAGTGTCTAATCAGCAAGTGTTCTCACTTGGTATACTGTGTCCTCTGCACAGTGTGCACTTAAAGCTACGTGAAAACAAATGCTGTTCTCATATTAATACCACAGGCAGTGACTGATCCGTAAGAATTTTTTACTTGTGGTACTGTGTCTTCTGGACAGTGTGCACCTAAAGCTACGTGAATACATTTGCTGCTGTTCTCATATTAATAGCACAGGCAGTGGCTAATCAGCAAGTATTCTCACTTGGTGTACTGTGTCCTCTGCACAGTGTGCAACTAAAGCTACGTGAATACATCTGCTGTTGTTCTCATATTAATACCACAGGCAATGGCTGATCAGCAAGTATTCTCACTTGGTGTACTGTGTCCTCCGCAACAGTTTGCACCTAAAGCTACGTGAATACATTCGCTGGTGTTCTCATATTAATACCACAGGCAGCGACTGATCAGCAAGTATTCTCACTTGGTGTACTGTGTCCTCTGCACAGTGTGCAACTAAAGCTACGTGAATACAATTGCTGTTGTTCTCATATTAATACCATAGGCAGTGACTGATCAGCAAGTATTTTCACTTGGTGTACTGTGTCCTCTGCACAGTGTGCACTTAAAGCTACGTGAATACATTTGCTGGTGTTCTCATAATAATACCACAGGCAGTGACTGATCAGAAAATATTTTCACTTGGTGTACTGTGTCCTCTGCACAATACATTTGCTGGTGATCTCAAATTATTACCACAGGCATAGACTGATCAGCAAGTATTCTCAGTTGGTGTACTATGTCCTCTGCACAGTGTGCACCTAAAGCTACGTGAATACAATTGCTGTTGTTCTCATATTAATACCACGGGTAGTGACTGATCAGCAAGTATTTTCACCTTGTGTACTGTGTCCTCTGCACAGTGTGTACCCAAAGCTACGTGAATACATTTGCTGGTGTTCTCATATTCATACCACAGGCAGTGACTGATCAGCAAGTATTCTCACTTGGTGTACTGTGTCCTCTGCACAGTTTGCACCTAAAGCTACATGAATACAATTGCTGTTCTCTTATTAGTTACCACAGGCAGCGACTGATCAGCAAGTATTTTCACTTGGTGTACTGTGTCCTCTGCACAGTGTGCACCTAAAGCTATGTGAATACATTTGCTGGTGTTCTCATATTAATATTACAGGCAGTGACTGATCAGCAAGTATTTTCACTTGGTGAACTGTGTACTCTGTACATTGTGCACCAAAAGCCACGTGAATACAATTGCTGGTGTTCTCATTTAAAAATACCACAGGCGGTGACTGATCAGCAAGTATTTTCACTTGGTGAACTGTGTACTCTGGACATTGTGCACCAAAATCCACGTGAATACAATTGCTGGTGTTCTCATTAAAAATACCACAGGCAGTGACTGATCCACAAGTATTTTCGCTTGGTGTGTTGTGTCCTCTGCACAGTTTGCACCTAAAGCTACGTGAATACATTTGCTGGTGTTCTCATATTAATACCACAGGCAGTGGCTGATCAGCAAGTATTCTCACTTGGTGTACTGTGTCCTCTGCACAGTGTGCAACTAAAGCTATGTCAATACAATTGCTCTTGTTTTCAAATTAATAACACAGGTAGTGTCACATCAGCAAGTATTGTCAGGATTTGTGCAGCTACATCTCCCTTCAGGCCATTAGGATGTCTGGAAATACAACAGGGAGAGGCAGAGTGTCACGAGCCGATAAAAGAGGGCAAGCAGGCTCTGCGTCTAGAGGCAACAGTGCTGCTGGTTGTGAACACGGTGCATCCTCATAAGCACGTGGCCGTGGCACACGCTCGTCCTTTTTTTCGGCAGCTAGCTGTGTTGAGCCGCAACATGCAGAACACTTGGTAGAGTGGATGAACAAGCCGTCCTCATCCTCCTTATCCTTTCTCAGGGTACTTGTCTTCCCTCTGCTCAATGGCATCAGTCACTCCTTTCCTGGCCCCACCATGTCCTCTCGTGATGAGCCAAACACTCCCCGTTCGGTTCGCACCAGAACCTTTTAACGGACCGAACGTTCGTGCAAACTTTAGAACCCCAATGAAGTTTATGGGAGTCGAACGTTCAAATTCAAAAGTGCTAATTTTAAAGGTAATTATGCAAGTTATTGTCCTTAAACGGGTTTGGGGATCCGGGTCTTGCCCCAGGGAACATGTATCAATGCAAAAAAAAGTTTTAAAAACTGACGTTTTTTTGGGAGCAGTAATTTTAATGATACTTAATCCGTTAACAAACTGGCCCATAGCCAAAGTATGGCTACAGGGCAGGTGCTTAACTCTGGGAGGCCGTTAATTAACGGCCATCTAGAATCGTGCTCCAGCACGCTCCCAGGGGCGTGCACACGGGGGTGTCCATGAGCGACGGGTCCTGTGGACCCGGCGCATTACGGATCACAGTAAATCGCTGATGATAGCGGCGGTTTACCGCGTGATCGCTTTGTCCAATGACAGAGCGATCACTTGTTAACAAACCGGGGTCATGTGATGAGACAGTACGGTACAGTGTCAGAGGAGAGGGGAGAGAGCGGAGGCAGCAGCAGTACTGTGGGCTGGATCTGTAACAATTGCAGTCACAGATCCAGCCATCCATCCCTCCATGATCGATCAGCCATCCCTGCCCAATACCCTGCCCATACTGTGCAATACACAATACTCTGCAATACACTGCCCCATACTGTGCTATCCCTACAATACTCTGCAATACCCCGCAATACTCTGTTACACCCTGCAATACACTGCAATACCCTGCAATACTCCACAATACTCTGCAATACCCCACAATACTCTGCAATACCCCTCAATCCCCCGTAATACCCTGCAATACTCTGCAATACCCTGCAATGCCCTGCAATACCCTGCAATACCCCACAATACCCCACAATACTCCGCAATACTCCGCAATACTCCGCAATACTTTGCAATAGCCCCCCTCATGGTTCTACTGACTCAACGCTACGATCTGAGCCAGGATTGTTTTTTTTTCACCCCTAGGCTTCCCAGCCTAGAGGTGAGATGTAGGAGTCTTATTGACCCCACATCTCACTGTAAAGAGGACTTATGATGCCATATTCCTATTACAAGGGATGTTTTTTTTTTTTTTTTTTTTGATCCAGAGAATATCTTTTTTTTTTTTTTTCACTTTTCATTCTTTATTGTTTTCTATTTATTACATACAAATATTAAATAATTCCTTAAAAACAAGAAAGGATTATTCCTTCTGCATATCACATTTTTACAATACATACACAATATAAGAACCCTTTAAATTGATGTTCTGGAAGGCAGATGCTGGGGGTTGCCAGAGTTAAGGAGACAGCCGATTTTGGGGTTCTACATAATATTATACTTTATACCCCTTGTAAATCCTCCCTCCTTCCTGTTCTTCCCCTCATGGTGTTGCTCTCTCTCTTTCCTACTTGGCCTCCTAGGTGTTTTTAATTTCCGGTTGTCTCCTTTCCCCCGTCCAAGCCCCTCATCTACCTTTATGAGTCTATCACACCATAACCTATATAGGTTTCCAATCTCTTTTTATATTTGGCTATTCTCTTCCCCCCTAATATGATGTACTCTTTTCCCTAGCCATAGTTTCCATATTTCCTCATACTCCTTCAGATTACCTCTTTTTATGTAGACTGTCCTTTCTTTGCATATTGATTCATTTGTTACCCTGACCCATTCACTTACTGTCGGTGGCGTTGTTGCCTGCCATCTCATAGCTATTAGTTTTCTGGCTTGAAATAGGCATCTTAGTATTGCAAGTGTAGTGCTTCTTTTCTCCTCCCTTTCCCTCTTGTAGCCCAGTACGCACAGTGTGGCCTCCAGCTCCAACGGTGCTCCGAATATATCCCTCAGAGTGTTGAGCACACCCTCCCAGTAGCGGAACAGCTTTGGGCATCGCCACACCATGTGCACTAGGTCACCGGACCTCTGGCATCTGGGGCAGTTATCGTCTGGTCTTTTACCAAACTTGTACAGGCGTTTAGGTGTATAATAGGCTCTATTTAACAGCATCAGGTGAGAGATTTTCTGTGAGGGTGAAACTGAGACCTTTGATCCTAGTTCCAATATTCTCTTCCATTGGTCCTGTTTTATTTCCCCTATGTCTTCTTCCCATCTCTCTCTTACTTTAAGAAGGTGCTGGCCAGTATTAATCTTTTTAGATATCTGTGCATATATTTCGGATATGAGACCCTTCATTAGCCCTCTTTTAGCTAAGTTATCCAGTAGGGGCATTTTCTTCCACTCTAGGGCTTGTGTCCTGAATTGAACCCCAAGGGCATGTCCTACCTGGAGGTAGATAAAAAATGAATGTTGGGGAATATTAAATTCTTCCCTTAAGTCCTGAAACTTCCTGTAGGTATTACCCTTATACAGTTGGCTCAGCCTTTTTATACCGCACTTTTCCCATTCCCCCCCCTTTCCTATCTGAAGAATTTCCTGTAGGTTAGAGTTGTTCCATAAGGGGGTATACTCGGAACATCCAGTGTAGCCCATCAGTTTTTTTACCTTTTTCCATATTTTAATTATCATCTTTATTGTTGGGGGCTTATACTTGAAGGAGTCTGCTTCAAGTGCTTCAATAACAGAATCATGAGGAGCTTCGTTCAACATAACTCTCATATTGAAATTCCCCCCCCCGGGTATATTACATCCCCTTAGGTGCTGTAGTTGTGCTGAAAGATAGTAGCTCTCAGGGTGGGGAACCGCCAGGCCCCCTTCCAGTACCGGGAGCTGTAATGTGCGAAGTCCAATCCTGGATTGTCCCCCCTTCCAAATAAGATCTCTGAAAAGCGATTCAATTTTGTTGAACCATCTCCTGCAGATCCACACCGGGCTGTTATGCATTATGTACAACAATTGAGGGTGCCATATCATCTTAATTAGACTGCATCTACCCGCCACTGATAGAGGAAGGCGTTTCCAGGTATAAGTTTTTTGTTTAAATTTAGCCAATAGCGGGATTAAATTTTTATCTAAATATTGATTGGGGTCTTTAGTCACCCAGATGCCCAAGTATTTCAATGAGTCCACCACCTTCAATTGTGGCATTCCCACTACCCCAGCTTCTCCAATTGGGTCTACCGGGAGTATTTCTGATTTCCCCCAGTTTATCTCCAGCCCCGAAAAACTACCGAACTCCTCTACTATACTCATTGCTCTTGTTAGTGATTGTTCCGTGTCACCCAGATAAAGGAGAATATCGTCCGCATAGAGCGCGATTCTTTCTTCTCCCATCTTCCTTTGGAATCCAGTTATTTCCGTACTTGACCTTATGGCTATCGCCAAAGGTTCCATCGCCAGGGCGAAGAGCAGGGGCGACAATGGGCACCCCTGTCTCGTCCCCCTCTCTAATGAGATATTTTCCGAGAGTTCACTCTTAATCCTGATTTTGGCTCTGGGACTATCATACAACATTTTTATCCAGCCAGTATATTTCGGACCAAATCCGAACTTTCCCAGCACCCTCCACATATAACCCCATTCTACACTGTCGAATGCTTTTGTCACGTCCAGTGACAGTACGGCTCTCATACCCTCAGACTCCGTTGGGGTTTGTATATTTAAAAACGTTCTTCTTATGTTCATGCTGGTAGATCTGTTGGCTATAAAACCTGTCTGGTCTGGGTGAATTAATTTTAAGATAAGTCTATTGAGCCTTGCTGCCAGGACTTTGGCCACTATCTTAGCATCCGAGCATAAAAGGGAGATTGGTCTATATGCAGCCGGATCTAAGGGATCCTTGCCTTCTTTTGGAATGACTATAATGGTTGCTTCCAGCATTGACGCTGGTAGTCTACCCTCCATGGTCGCTCCATCTAGTGCTTTTTTGAGCTCTGGGAGTAATATTTCTCCATAATATTTATATATTTCGGTCGGGAGTCCGTCTGGACCTGGAGACTTTTGATTTGCCATGTCTGCTACTGCCTGCTGAATTTCTATAAGTGATATTGGGATTTCCAGCTCCTCTCTATCCAATTGTGTGATAACCGGGATCTCTAACCTCCCCAAAAACTCCTCCATTTCTCTTTCCATCCCCACTTTCTGTGTTGTATAAAGCTTTTCATAATACCCCTGGAAGGTTTGTATTATCTCAGAGGTGTCTGATGTTATTGCTCCTCTCTCAGTTCTAATGGCCCGGATGTCAGAGGGCAGGGAGTTTGACTTCACCAGTTGCGCCAGCATCCTTCCCACACTTTCCCCCTCTGCAAAGGAGGACTGCCGCGCAAAGAGTCTTCTAGTTTCCACTTCTTGCATAATCACCATCCTATATGCTGCTTGTTTCTCTAGCCAAGTTTCTTTATTCTCTACCGTTGGAGCCATTACATAGTTATTTTCTGCCCCCATTACTTCTCTACGGCTATTTTGTTCTCCTTCTTTTCCTCTCTTGTTTAGTTTGGCTATTTGCTGGATCAGCATACCCCTCAGGTATGCCTTCAGCGTATCCCATAATATTCCCGACCCTGTAGAGCCTTCATTCAATACTACAAATTCCTTCAATTTGGGGAGAATCTCATCTGATTCTTTAATTAGCTCAAACCAATAAGGGTTAATCTTCCACTCTCTCCTAGTTTTTTGTCCTTCTAATTTTATTGTTAGGACCATTGGGGAATGGTCCGATACTCCTCTTGGCAGGTACTCCACCTTCCCCATACCGCGTAGTGCGATCTCATTCCCCAATACCATATCTATCCTAGAGAGAGTGGAGTGCGTGCTTGAGTAGCAGGAGTATTGCTGGATGTCCGGGCTCCCGGCTCTCCACATATCAACTAGTCCGACTTCCTCAATGAATTGACTCAATCGACTTTTCCCTATAGTCTCAGAGTGTAACGGTATGGGAAACCTATCGACCCTTGGATCCAGAACCTCATTAAAGTCGCCCACTACTACTACTGCTATTTCTCCCTTACCCAACACAAATTCATTTAGTCTTAACATTGTATCTATTTTAAAAGGTGGAGGGATGTAGATATTTGCTATTATATACACTTTACTATGAATCACACAATGCAGAAATACATAGCGACCAGTCTCGTCTATACTGATCTGCCTGCAGGAGAACTCCAATCCAGCTCTCACCAAAACTCCCACCCCTCTCGAGTATGAGGAGTGTACTGAGTGAAACTGAGTCGGATATTTTTTACTCTGGAGCTGCTGGATAGTCTCTTTTGTCAGGTGAGTTTCCTGCAGGCAGATCAGCTCCACCCCATACTTTTCCATCGTGGAGAGTACTGCTGCTCTTTTAGCCGCTGAGCCCAAGCCACGGACATTCCATGACCCTATCTTTAATGTCTTACTCTGCATTCAGAGGTACATTATCTATAGTAGGTTGAGAATATTGGCCCATTCCGTGAAAATGAGGAGGGTACGCCCTGACTAGGGAAAACAGCAAAAAAGTCTCTCTCTGTTATTTCGGTGCTATTAGAATTTGGAATAGGCCTATCGAGAAAGAAGGAAGGGGGGGAAAAAAGAGAGGAGAAGAAGAGAATAAACAAAGAAAAACAGCAAAAAAGGAAAAAAAAAAACTCAACCGATTCCCACTTCACCCTACTTAGTGAGCACATCTCTTTTTCTTCTATATAGTAATCCTAATTTTAACTTTTCGCCCATTTCTATTTCGTGAACTTGTGATGCATGTGTTTTTCCCTTTGCATTCTGTGACCTCTTACTTATTCTCGTATAGTTTATTATCTGTGTTTTCCTATTTTTTACCAAAAATTGTGCTTGTTGTGCTGGTTGTATATGTATATCACTTTCCCTTTCCCTTCCTGTATTCATCCCTTCCCTCCCCCCTTGGATATCACCCTGAAGTGCATCCCCCCCCATGCCCCTTTCCCACCCCCCACCCCCCTCCCCCCTTGGATGTCACCCTGAGGTGCATCCCACCCCCATGCCCCTTTCCCACCCCCCACCCCCCTCCTACACCTTCCTAGGTACCCCCTAGGGGCTATCTTGTGGTCGGCACCATACACACAATCACTCCCCCCCCCTCCCCCCCTCTCATTCCACCTTCCATTTTGCTCAACGTTACCCTCATATCCCATTTCTCTCATTAAGTGAAAGCCCCGCTCCCACCCCCCCCTCTCCCCATTATTCAGTGATTTATTCTCTTCGTTCCATCCCCTCTTTACCCCTAATCTCAAGTGCCCCCCCCCTCCTCTGCTGTAAGTTGAACTTTATTTTCCTCCAGCCATGATACCGCGCCCTCTGGGGTGTCAAAGATGAAGGTCCTGCCCATTGCCGACACTCGTAACCGCGCAGGATATAATAGCGCATATGAGAGATTAACCTTCTGCATTTCCCTTTTAACCCTGATAAAACTCGCCCTCCGCTTCTGCAGCTGGGGGGAGAAATCAGGGTAAAATGACACCTTAACACCTTCAAAGAAAATATTCCCCATCTCTCTGCTCTTTCTCAGCAGCAACTCCTTATCACGATAATTTAATAATTTCAGTAGCATCGATCTTGGGCGTCCTCCCGAGGGAGGTGGTTTAAAGGGCACTCTATGCGCTCTTTCTATCATAAATGCTTGTGAAAAACTCTCTTTACCAAACAATTTTATAAACCAATTTTCTAAGAATTCTATGGGCTTAGACCCCTCACATCTTTCCGGTAGTCCCACCAATCTAATATTGTCCCTCCGAAGTCTGTTTTCTAATTCTTCCATTTTTTCCTCAAATTTGTCCACGTGTACCCTCATGTTCTTAACGTCCTGTTTAACAGGGTGTAGTTCGTCCTCTATTTGGGATATCCTCCCCTCCGCCTCTGTTATTCTTTCATTCGTTTTCTGCATCTCTTGCTTCACCCTTATCAACTCCTCTTTTACCCCCTTAATTTGATCACATACTTCTCCCAGGGACCTTTTACAGTCATTCACCACCAGGAATACATCTTTTATTGTAGGATTTATTATAGGATCCTCTTCTAGCGGGGAGTTTGCTGTTAAGCCTGTGTCTGGTGCCGATATATTTTTATTGGCAGATGTTTTGGTCACTCCACCGCCTCCTTGGCCCAGGCTTTTCCTTTCTGTGCTTGTTTTAATAAGGGCTTGCGCTGGTCCACTTTTACTGGGAGTTTGATCTGCTAGGTGTGCATATTTTTCTAACTTAGCTGCTGCAGCAGCCCCCACACCTCCTTTTTCCTTGTCCTTGTCCTTGTCCTTATCCTTTGCTGACCTTAGTGACTGCGGGCCCGACATTATGGTATCAGATAGTAGATGGTCTTTAAATAGTTTTTAAGGACAACTTGGAAGAGGCTTGGGGGATTAGGGGGATATAGGCGGAAAAAAGGAGTAAAAAAAAAAAAAAAAAAAAAAAAGAAAAAAAATCACTACAGGACGCCCCCTGAGCCGGGACAAAAATTAGCTGGACAGCTAGGCAGCTTCCACTTTAGCTATCGCTCCACTCCAGTACTGTGGGCTGGATCTGTAACAATTGCAGTCACAGATCCAGCCATCCATCCCTCCATGATCGATCAGCCATCCCTGCCCAATACCCTGCCCATACTGTGCAATACACAATACTCTGCAATACACTGCCCCATACTGTGCTATCCCTACAATACTCTGCAATACCCCGCAATACTCTGTTACACCCTGCAATACACTGCAATACCCTGCAATACTCCACAATACTCTGCAATACCCCACAATACTCTGCAATACCCCTCAATCCCCCGTAATACCCTGCAATACTCTGCAATACCCTGCAATGCCCTGCAATACCCTGCAATACCCCACAATACCCCACAATACTCCGCAATACTCCGCAATACTCCGCAATACTTTGCAATAGCCCCCCTCATGGTTCTACTGACTCAACGCTACGATCTGAGCCAGGATTGTTTTTTTTTCACCCCTAGGCTTCCCAGCCTAGAGGTGAGATGTAGGAGTCTTATTGACCCCACATCTCACTGTAAAGAGGACTTATGATGCCATATTCCTATTACAAGGGATGTTTACATTCCTTGTAATAGGAATAAAAGTGATGAAAATAAAAACATATAACCAGTAAAAATATTTAAAGTGTCATCTATGGGGATTTTTAAGTAGTGAAGTTTGGCGCCATTGCACGAGTGTGTGCAATTTTGGAGGGTGATATGTTAGGTATCTATTTACTCGGCGTAACTTCCTCTTTCACATTATGCAAAAACATTGGGCTAACTTTACTGATTTGTTTTTTTTTACGCACAAAACAGTTTTTTGTTTTTTTTAAACACGTTAGAAAAATTGCTGCGCAAATACAGCGAGAGATAAAAAGTTGCAACGACCACCATTGTATTCTCTAAGGTTTTTGCTAAAAAAATATATATATATAATGTTTTGGGGTTCTATGTAATTTTCTAGCAAATAAATTATGATTTTTACATGTAGGAGAGAAATGTCAGAATTGGCCTGGGTGCTCCAGAACGCCTGAAGACGCTCCCTGCATGTTGGGCCTCTGTATGTGGCCACGCTGTGTAAAAGTCTCACACATGTGTTATCACTATGCTCAGAAGGAATAGGAGAATGTGTTTTGCGGTGTAATTTGTGCTATGCCGTGGGGGAACAGGTTGATGCCCCAGTTGAAGTCCCTCTAGGACGAAACGCGTAGGGCTTGGTTTATTACCCTTTCCCGCATTGCCTTTATTTTATTATATTAAGTGATCACTTTTATATCATTGGTTTTATTGAAAAAATAAAACCGTTATCTTATTTATCTGCACCATTTGGGTTGCGTTTTTTATTTCTTTTCCCCTCTTTATATGGTGCTTGGAGTCATCCAGTTGCTTCCACCCCATCCATCTGAGGATCGTACTATTGCCATCCCATTCCTCCCAAGAACTCTACAAAGACACCGTGCATGTCCGGCTTCTGACTGAAGATTCACATCCGTTCCACTGTGTCCGAGTGAGCCTAGCTGACTGCTACTGGAGTTCTTATGCTATACTGATCTGCTGTTCACGACAGACAGGTCCTACTTTTCTGGTAAGAGCATACCATTTTCGTTTCGATTTAAGTGTCATCTTATCCGAGGATCCATGAAGTGATTCTACATCTACTGTTTTCCCATTTGTGGATGGACTTCTATTCATGTTTTGGTTTATGTTGTTACCGATACACTCCAACGTTTTCCTTACTAGGACTTTTCCACTCACGTGGTTTGTTTGGACTACATCATTCATTCACTGTTCATGTGTGTGTTACTAATTTGTTTATAGCGCTACATTTATTATCCACGCCTCTTTCTACATACCTTGTAAGGTCTGCTTTCCAAAAAGGAGTCATTTGGGGGGTATTTGTACTTTTTTGGCATGTTAGGGTCTCAAGAAATTAGATAGGCCGTCAGTACTTCAGGTGTGATCAATTTTCAGATTTTGGTACCATAGCTTGTGGACTCTATAACTTCCACAAAGACCAAATAATATACACAAATTTGTACTTATTTTTACCAAATATATGTAGCAGTATAAATTTTGGCCAAAATGTATAAAGAAAAAATACTAATTTGCTAAATTTTATAACAGAAACAAAGAAAAATTCATTTTTTTTACAGAACTTTTAGTCTTTTTTCTCTTATAGAACAAAAAAAAAAAAAAAAAAAAAAGATTAAATACCACCAAAAGAAAGCTCTATTTGTGTAAAAAAAAAGAACAACAATTTAATTTGGGTACAGTGTTAAATGACTGAGTAATTGTCATTCAAATTGTGAAAATACCAAAAGCTAAAGATTGGTCTGGTTATGAAGGGTGTTTAAGTGCCCAGTTGTCAAGTGGTTAAAGTGAAAAAAAAATGAAAAATTCCTTTAAACCCCTGTAACATTTGTTTTGCTGTCTGTGTGCATCTGTTTAGAAGATTGCACCTCACTTTCTGTCCCAATGACAGAATTTTTTTTAGAAAATGTTGGGTTTTTAGTGATAAAGCATCAGTGGACAGGAGACACCTCTTACAGAAGAGAATTCTCCTTCCTAGGGGTAGATTTCCTCTCACTTCCTGTTGTCTCCTTCCGTTTGCAAGTAGTAATCGTTTGTAAGTTGGATGTTTGAAAGTAGGAGTCTGCTGTATATACTCTGCAGAAATTTGGGCCCTAGGTGTTGGTGTTGCCAAAACACTGTAAGCCCTCACAGTTAGTCTTGGTGGGCGCTGGAACGCCCTGCTGTGAACTATTATATCAAGAATTGTAATTTCATGCCATTGTTGAACAGTGGCAGAAAAATTGGGCCTTTGTTGGTGGTGGTGTTGGTGCCACAACACTGTAAGCCCTCACAGTTACTATTGGTGGGCGCAGGAATGGGCCCTGCTGTGAAATATTAGATCAAGAATTGTAATTACATGCCCCTGTTAAACAGGCGCAGAAAAATTGGGCCTTAGGCACTGGTGCTGGTGCCACAACACTGCAACCCCTTACATATACTGTGGTTGGGGCACAGTAATAAGCCCTGCTGCAAAGAATTGCATCAAAATTGTAATTACACGGGCCTTAGCCACTGGTGGCGGAGCCTAGAACTAAAAATGTTCTTACAAACTATCAGCATGATCATTGAGGAGGAAAAGGATAGTCACTCAGCATAACAGGATAGTCACTCAGCATCAGCATAGGCAGTCTTGAAGGGATATGACATTTAAAAAAAAAATATTCAGTTACATCAGCATCAGGTGCTTGGTAGCTGGTGGTGATCCAATCATGATTCATTTTTGTGAAGGTCAGTCGATCGACCAAGTCGGTGGAGAGATGCACCCTGTAATCGGTTACAAAGCCTGCAGCACCACTGAATATGCATTCCGAAAGAACGCTGGATGCAAGACAGGTGTGTAGCTCAATTGCATACTGTGCAAGCTCTGGCCTGTGATACATCCTCAAGACCCAGTAAGCCAGAGGATTTTCAGGGGGAAAGGTGTCCAATGTCTGATCTTGCCCCTAGGTATTGTAAAACAGACACTGGCGATGGTTGCTGGAACCGGTCATACCTTGGGGCTGCGGATTAAAAAATTGTCTGAACGCATTGGTCAGATGGCCACCTTCTCCACCGCTGCTTCTGTGACTGACCGAAGGCTCAGCAACACGTTGTCCAGGACCAGGATTTTCTAACCTCCCAGTCTCTGGGAACACGTTGCACAGAACTTTGTGCAAGGCCTCCCGAAGATGTTTCATCCTCTGCTCCCTCTGTGCTGGCAAGATAAGGTCTGCAACCTTACTCTTGTAACGTGGATCAAGGAGGGTTGCTAGCCAGTAATGATCCCTCTCCTTGATAGCACGAATACGAGGATCCTTCCACAGGCTTTGCAAGATCAGGGAAGCCATACAGTGTAGGTTTGCTGAGGCATTCGGTGCAGATTCCTCTGGGTCGCTGAGGACGACATGATCCGCAGCCACCTTGTCCCAGCCACGTATAAGTCCATCGGTTTCTTGGGACTGTAATTGATCCCTTGAAGACTACTGCTGATGATGAGTGCTAGGCTCCACCTCCATGCTGACACAATCCTCCTCGTCCTCTTCCTGTGTGATAGACGGGAAAGCAGGAACACTGTCTGGATAAAGGGGATCTTGAGAGGTAAGGAAGTCCTCCTCTTCCTCCCTCTGTTCTGCCTCAAGGGCCCTGTTCGTTATTCCACGCAGCGTGTGCTCCAACAGGTGGATAAGAGGGACAGTGTCACTGATGCATGCACTGTCACTGCTCACCATCCTCATGGCCTCCTCAAATGGTGACAGGACAGTGCATGCATCCCTGATCATGGCCCACTGGCGTGGGGAAAAAATACCTGACCCTGTCCTGCTGCCATATTGGCACAGATACTCATTGATGGACCTCTGCAGGGTGTGCAGCTGCTGCAGCATGGCCAACATAGAGTTCCACCTGGTGGGCATGTCACAGATTAGGCGGTTCTTGGGCAGGTTGTATTCCTTTTGGAGGTCTGCCAGCCGAGCATTGGCATTATATGACTGTCAAAAATACACAGAGTTTCCTGGCCTGCTTCAGGACATCCTGTAAGCCTGGGTACCTGCCCAAGAACCACTGCACCACCAAGTTAAGGACATGAGCAAAACAGGGCACATGGGTTAGTTGTCCCTGTCGCAGGGCGGAGAGGAGTTTGGTGCCATTGTCGCAAACCACCATTCCTGGCTTAAGCTGGCATGGCGTCAACCACCTCTGAGCCTGCCCCTGCAGAGCTGACAGAACCTCTGCCCCAGTGTGGCTCCTTTGCCTGCGTACCTGCATAGCCCCTTGAACTTATATGAAGCACTGCTGGTTCCGATGACACATCAGCACAGGAAGAGGCCGCAGAGGAAGAAGAGGAGGGGGTGGAGGAGAGAGGTGTGTCACAACCAGTAGTAGCATTTTGGAGGTGTGGTGGCGGAACAACCTCCAACACTACTGTACCTTGTCCTGCATCCTTCCCAGCTGCCAGCAGAGTCACCCAATGCACCGTGAAAGATAGGTAACGTCCCTGTCCATGCCTGCTGGACCATGAGTCAGCGGTAATATGCACCTTACCACTGACCGCCCTATCCAGCTGGGCATGGACATTGCCTTCCACATGCCGGAAGAGAGCCAGAATCGCCTTCCGTGAGAAAAAGTGTTTGGGAACTTGCCACTGAGGTACCGCACATTCCACTAACTCACGGAAGGGGGCAGAATCTACCAACTGAAAAGGCAGAAGTTGAAGTGCTAGCAATTTAGCTAAGCTAGCATTCAACCGCTGGGCATGTGGATGGCTGGGAGAGAACTTCTTTCGGTGCTGCAGCAGCTGGGGCAGGGAAATGTGCCTGGTACAATCTGAAGTTGGTGTACCGATAGTAGATTGATCGCAAGTACTTGGCTGTGAGACACCTAATTCTACACCTTCAGTCCTATCAGTTCAGGCTTCAGAGAGGACTGAAGGTATAGTGGGGTTGGAGATCCCAGCTGATGAGGAGCAAGGAGAGGTCCGCTTTGTTCTTTGGTGTGGGTCTTGGAGGTAAGCTTGCCAACGAACTGCATGGCAGGTCGACATATGTCTGGTCAAGCATTTGGTGCCCAAGCGGGTGATGTTTTGGCCACACGAGATACGCTTGAAACATATGTTGCAAATAGCAGCAGTGTGATTTGATGCACTCATCTCAAAAAGGGCCCACACCAAAGATCTTTCGGAATAACGCTGAGACAGCAGCGCCCTGCACATGCGGAGCTCTGCGTTGTGATGCAGTCGGTGTGCTGTCCTTAAGCTGGCCCCTGGAGGGCATCCTGCCTTGTTGGAGATGTGCCTCCTCCTCCTCTCTCCTATCAGGCACCCACGTGGAGTCAGTGACCTCATCATCCCCTCCCTCCTCATGACGTGCCAGATTGCTGTCCTTCTTGAGCACCCCCTCTCTCTGGGCTCACATTACTGTCTTCCTCTCCTTACACTGCACATCCTCCTGCAGCATGTATCCAAACTGTGGACAAACAGTTTTGGGGACTCCTCAGTTGGACATGGTAGGGCTAGGGAAGGAGTGACTGATGCCATTGAGCAGAGCGAAGAGGCCATGTTGGCAGCTGCTTTGCCAGACAAAGTACCCTGAGCCTGGGTGAGAGAGGATGAGGAGAATGAGGACGGCTTGGTCATCCACTCTACCAAGTCTTTGGCATGTTGCGGTTTAACATGGCCAGCTGCCCAAAAAAAAGGACGAGCGTCTCCCACGGCCATGTGCTGATGAGGATGCACCGTGTCCACGACCAGCACTGTTGTCTGGCAGGGATCATATTAATTCCTACAGTCAGGGATCTGCTCATATTAATACCACAGGCAGGGATCAGCAGGTATTGTCAGTATTTGTGCAGATACATCTCCCTGCAGGCCATTAGTATGTCTGTAAGGACAACAAGGAGAAGCAGAGAGTCATGAGCCGATAAAAGGGCAAGCAAGCTCTGCGTCTAGGTGCACACTGTGCAGAGGACACAGACAGTACACACACCATGTAGCTTTAGGTGCACACTGTACAGAGGACACAGACAGTACACCACGTGAAAGTACTTGCAGAATGATCCCTAACCCCTGCCTGTGGTATTAATATGAGCAGATTCCTGCCTCTAATATGAGAAACACCAGCTTTACGTAGCTTTAGGTGCACACTGTGCAGAAGACACAGACAGTACACCACGTGAAAGTACTTGCAGAATGATTCCCTGCCTGTGGTATTAATATGAGCAGATCCCTGCCTCTAATATGAGAAACACCAGCTTTACGTAGCTTTAGGTGTACACTGTACAGAGGAAACAGACAGTACACCACGTAAAAGTACTTGCAGAAAGAACCCCTGCCTGTGGTATTAATATCAGCAGATCTTATATGATGTAGAGCTCCTGCGCTATCGGGGAGCTCTACATGCAAACACCTGGTAATCTCCTTGCCAGAAAAAAAGAGTGGTGGTGTCTGCGCTGTGAAATAAAGGGGAATGGTACAGTATTCACAGCGTGAGCAAATGAACCATAGGGGTGTACTATAGTGGGTGTGTGATGAACAGTGTGACAGGAAGTCAGGTAAATCTGTGGGTGTTGTCACAGACGGGAGATAAATTTCTGCCTTGTTTAGACAATACACCAATTACTACCAGGTGTCGGCTACAGAGGTAGCCAGAAAGGTGCAGGGCATTGAAAAACTTCAGCTGTTCAGAATGAGGCAATTAAGGCCTCTATAAGTTATCCAAAGGATGACTACTGATTGCTGCATCCTGAGGCTTTTTAAATTAAGGCGAGCAGTGAGAAAGACTTCTGAAGAGGTGAGGTGGTTGTTAATTTTTCTGTGTGATAAAAATCAAAGACTATTGTTTCTCTGCTGTATGACCAGCAGTGTCTGCCCAGCAGTAGGCTGTGCCAGACTCCATAGATAGGTTCCTGTGTGGTGAAGGTAGATGCCCCAAGTGGCCAGGGTTTATTTTATGTTTTGTTTTGTTTATGCTGTTTGGATGCTTGCACTTGTTCCCAGCAATATGGAAGAATAAACCAAACTCTTTGTTTTCAACCATCTTCGGCTGCCTCTCTGTATAGTTCAGTGTGTAGTGAACCCATCCAGGGGGTCACACACCCCCGCTACTGAGCTAACCCCTTACAACAGATATAAAACAGAACAGTGTAAACTGTGCAAAATTTGGACTATGCTAGAACAAGCAAGTGGATCAATAATACAATACAATACAATATACGACAAAAAATGTCAATATAGTGATAAAAAGTTATAACGGTAAGGTGATCAAATAATAACAATATGGGAGAAAAGTTGGCTAGAGCGTACACGCCTGACGGCAGGGACCTTGTACTGCGGTATTGTGCTATGGTCTCCCCTCTTTTCCCTCGCATCTACATCCTCTGAGGGATATACCCAACCCTACCTGTCTACCGGGAGAGAAGGAGTAAAGCAGCAAGGAGGAATCTAGGAATTTACATAGGACCATTCACGAACTCAGCGTTAAAGTCTATTTGGCTGTCCGTGCTATAGCCGTGAGGTGAGCATATAGGGTCACAAGAGGTGTTTGCACCGAAGCCTCCGTTTCCAGCACGGAACTCTGGACCTTTTTGGGAGCATCATTTATTTGACTATATTTTCATTCATTCTTTAACCTATAATACTTTTCTCCCATATTGTTATTATTTGATCACCTTACTGTTTTTCGTTCTGTTGCGCTTCATGCGTTTGGCAGTCCACGGCCATGTGTTATCACTTGTTATCACTATCAGGGCCGCTGTTAGGAAAATCACGGGGCCCTGGACAACTTACCTGACAGGGCACCCCCACCCGGGAAATATCAAATGGCTAAAATGCTAAAATGCCATGGCCGCAATGGTGTGCTTTGCAGCCATGGCAGAAATTAGAGCCATGCTACTGCCACCTAATGACTCCTGTTTTTTTTTTAAATTGCTGAATGGCAATTTTACATTGCAAGACCGTGTTGCAACTGTAAAATAAAAACTGTAAGGTGCAGAGCGGCCCCATTGAACTTGATGATAAATTTGACAGGCGGTGCTGCCTGTCAAACTCTGCAGCCTGCTCTAAAAATGTTGCAGCTCTGAAGTAAAGTATTGCATCAATGGCATGTATACAGCCCTGTCTGACTATATGACAGCTGGCTTGAATTGACAGACCAAAAAGTATGTCAATTTAAACAGTGCTGTCAGCCAATGGCTGAGGGTACTGACCAGAGTGTTCTGGTGGGGTGGGGAGCATCCCCTTGTCAGAAATCAATAGAACAGCAGTGGAGATTTTAGTACCAACATCGGATTGTTAGTACAGTGGCTCCCACCTCAGGTGTCAGGTTTGTTTCGTACAGCCTGTGGGGTTGAATGGGAAAAAAAACTAGCATTGTATACTTTGCATTAGGCCGTATTCACGTTTGACATTTCATGAATGTGGGGTAAAGTGCACAGGTAGCGGGCATTTTTTCTGTGCATTTTGAAAATTTACTGCAAATGCACACAGTGTTTGTGGTGTCATTAATTGTTGATGGCACCCTAAATACAATTAGCAGACCTGTGTTGTGTCATGTGGCAAATCTGAATGATTTAAAAGGTTCTAGAGCCTGTCATACAAATGGCAACCCATTCAAGTGAATGGGTTCCCCTATATGCGAAAAACAAGCCAAAAAAAATGTGTGTTCCCACTACATGAAGTACAAAGGGGGCCTTAGGGTGGTGTATAGAAATGTTTTGGCAGATATGTCTGTCAGCTGGACGGAGAGATGTGTACACTGGTTCCTAGCTTAGTACTGCAGTGGCAGCTATCTGAGTTCTAGTCTGGCTCCATATTTACTTCTCTCCCAAATCCTGAAGTTACTGTCCCTTCACTGCATCAGCAACCCCCCACCCGCACTTACCCTTTTCAGCAGAAGGACTGCTCCATGCAAACACTGGAGTTCACCGTGAACACAGAGCACAGATAAGAGAGAGCACTATCTGAAGGGAGGTCAGGACTCAGTAAGGGGGTGGAGCAAACTTCCTGCTCATTCATCACGCTGGCCAGAGATAACACTGCCGTCTGACGGAAGGGTAGTTTCAGGACCCGAGAGAGGCACAGGCAGAGACTCTGCAGCTGTCTCCCTCTGCTTCAAATCGGGACATTTTGCCAGTATGTAGAACCGATCCCCCTGCATAGCTGCCAGGGGGAGAAAACAGGCTGCGCTGCAAGGTGTTCCACAGGAGTCACAAGGCAGTATAGCTAGCTCTCCTTCCCGGGCCCCTCTTCTGAAGTGACAAAGCCCGGGCCCCCTACAGGAGGGCTGGCTGTACTGCCCTATCAGCGGCCCTGATCACTATATTGACATTTGTTGGCGTATATTGTATTGTATTATTGATCCACTTGCTTGTTCTAGCATCGTCCACATTTTGCACAGTTTACACTGTTCTGTTTTATATCTGTTCATCACACACCCACTATAGTACACCCCTATGGTTCATTTGCTCACGCTGTGAGTACTGTACCATTCCCCTTTATTTCACAGCGCAGACACCACCTCTCTTTTAACAGATCGCATACGATGTTCGAGTCGAACATGGGTTCGACACGGACACGAAGCTCATTCCTAATGTCCTCCTGAGGAGTCCTCCGAACTGTTTGACCACAGTGTTGGGTACATGCTGCAGGAGGATGTACAGCGTTTTCAATGCTTCGATGATGGTACACAGCTAGAGGAAGGCAGTAACGTGAGCCCAGAGAGAGGGGGTGCCCAAGAAGGACAGAAATCTGGCAGTCATGTTCCCCCAGCTGCAGCATACTGCCAGGTTTTCTACAGTGATGAGGAGGGAGGGGATGATGAGGTCACTGACTCCACATGGGTGCCTGATAGGAGAGAGGAGGAGGAGGAGGCACATCTCCAACGAGGAAGGATGCCCTCCAGGGGCCAGCTTAAGGGCAGCACACCAGCTGCATCACAACGCAGAGCTCCGCATGTGCAGGGTTCTGCTGTCTTTCCACGTTATTCCAAAAGTTCTTTGGTGTGGGCATTTTTTGAGACGAGTGCATCAAATCGCACCACTGCTATTTGCAACATATGTCGCAAGTGTATCTCGCATGGCCAAAACATCACCCGCTTGGGCACCACATGCTTGACCAGACATATGTCGACCTGCAATGCAATTCGTTGGCAAGCGTATCTCAAAGACCCACACCAAAGAACAAAGCGGACCTCTCCTTGCTCCTCATCTGCTCCTCATCTGCTGGGATCTCAAACCCCACTATACCTTCAGTCCTCTCTGAAGCCTTCACTGATAGGACTGAAGGTGTAGATTTAGGTTTGTTACAGCCAAGTACTTGCGGGCAATCTACTATCGGTACACTGACGTCAGATTGTACCAGGCAAATTTCCCTGCCCAAGCTGCTGCAGCGCCAACATAAGTTCTCTCCCAGCCATCCACATGCCCAGCGTTTAAATGCTAGCTTAGCTAAATTGCTAGCACTTTAACTGCTGCCTTTTCAGTTGGTAGTTTCTGCCCCATCCGTGAGTTTGTGGAATGTACGGTACCTCAGTGGCAGGTTCCCAAATGCTTTTTCTCACGGAAGGCGATTCCGGCTCTCTATCGGCATGTGGAAGGCAATGTCCATGCCTCGCTGGACAGGGCAGTCAGTGGCAAGGTGCATATTACCGCTAACTCATGGTCCAGCAGGCATGGACAGGGATGTTACCTATCTTTCACAGCTCATTGGGTGACAGTAGTGTTGGAGGTTGTTCCGCCACCACGCCTCCAAAATGCTACTACTGGTGATTGTGACACACCTCTCTCCTCCACCCCCTCCTCTTCTTCTTCCTCTGTGGCCTCTTCCTGTGCTGATGTGTCCTCGGAACCAGCGGTGCTCTGTCGGCGTTCATGGGGCTACGCAGGTATGCAGGCAAAGAGATGCCATGCAGTGCTTGAGCTGGTGTGCTTGGGGAACAGGAGCCACACTGGGGCAAAGGGTCTGTCAACTCTGCAGGGGCAGACTCAGAGGTGGTTGATGACACGCCAGCTTAAGCCAGGAATGGTGGTTTGCGACAATGGCACCAACCTCCTCTCCACCCTGCGACAGGGACAACTGACCCATGTGCCCTGTTTTGCTCATGTCCTTAATTTGGTGGTGCAGCGGTTCTTGGGCAGGTACCCGGGCTTACAGGATGTCCTGAAGCTTGTTTTTTTCCCCACACCAGTGGGCCATGATCAGGGATGCATGCATGTCCTGTCACCATTTAAGGAAGCCATGAGGATGGTGAGCAGTGACAGTGCATGCATCAGTGACACTGTCCCTCTTATCCACCTGTTGGAGCACACGCTGTGTGGAATAACGGACAGGGCCCTTGTGGCAGAACAGAGGGAGGAAGAGGAGGACGTCCTTACCTCTCAAGACCCCCTTTATCCAGACAATGTTCCTGCTTGCCCGCCTATCACACAGGAAGAGGACGAGGATGAGGAGGATATTGTCAGCATGAAGGTGAAGCCTAGCACTCAGCATCAGCAGCAGTTTTCAAGGGATAAATTACAGTCCCAAGAAACCCATGGACTTATATGTGGCTGGGACGAGGTGGCTGCGGATCATGTCGTCCTCAGTGACCCAGAGGACTCCACACCGAATGCCTCAGCAAACCTACACTGTATGGCCTCCCTGATTCCTGCAAAGCCTGCTGAAGGATCCTCCTATTCGTGCTATCAAGGAGAGGGATCATTACTGGCTGGCAACCCTCCTTAATCCACGTTACAAGGGTAATGTTGCGGACCTTATCTTGCCGGTGCAGAGGGAGCAGAAGATGAAACATCTTCGGGAGGCCTTGCAGAAAGGTCTGTGCAACGCGTTTCCAGAGACTGGGAGGTTTGAAAATCCTGGTCCTGGACAACGTGTTGCTGAGCCTTCGGTCAGTCACAGAAGGAGCCGTGGAGAAGGTGGCTGTCTGATCGATGCGTTCAGACAATTTTTTAGTCCGCAGCCCCAAGGTATGACCGGTTCCAGCAACCATCGCCAGCGTCTGTTTTACATGGTGCGGGAATACCTAGGGACAAGATCAGACTTGGACACCTTTCCCCCTGAAAATCATCTGGCTTACTGGGTCTTGAGGATAGATCACTGGCCAGAGATTGCACAGTATGCAATTGAGTTACTGGCCTGTCATGCAATCAGCGTTCTTTTGGAACGCACATTCAGTGCTGCTGGAGGCTTTGTAACTGATCACAGGGCGCGCCTCTCCACCGACTCAGTCGATTGACTGACCTTCATAAAAATGAATCAGTCTTAGATCACCACCAGCTACCAAGCACTTGATGCTGATGTAACTGAATATTTTTTTTTTTAAATGTCATATCCCTTAAAGACCTATGCTGATGCTGAGTGACTATGCTGTTATGCTGAGTGACTATCCTTTTCCTCCTCAATGATCATGCTGATAGCTTGTAAAAACATTTCTGGTTGTGGCACCAGCGCCAGCACCAAAAGCCCAATTTTTCTACCACTGTTTAACAATGGCATGTAATTACATTTCTTGATATAATGGTTCACAGCAGGGCGTTCCAGCACCCACCAAGACTAACTGTGAGGGCTTACAGTGTTGTGGCAACACCTAGGGCCCAAATTTCTGCAGAGTATATATGGCAGGCCCCTACTTTCAAACATCCAACTTACAAACAACTCCTACTTGCAAACGGAAGAAGACAACAGGAAGTGAGAGGAAATCTACCCCTAGGAAGGGAAATTCTCTCCTGTAAGAGTTAATATGGGAAAAAGGTGACTCCTCTCCACTGATGTTTTATCACCAATCCTTCAATAAAAACCCCACATTTTCAAAAAACATTTGTCATTGGGACAGAAAGTGAGGTGCAATCTTCTGAACAGATGCGCACAGACAGCAAAAAAATGTTACGGGGGTGATAACCCTTCTCTATGTTTTCCAAAAAGCTTAAAAAACTGAAAATGTATTACCACTTACCTGATAGACTCCATGGCAGACTACGTGTGGGTTAACCCTGCCTCCTCTCCACTGCTTGCTATAGGACCCCCTACCCATAAATTTGAGCTCACCTCCATGGACTGTGTTCTGTAACTAGCCGACTCTTAGTCCAACTCTTATATTCATACTCATGGGTGGGAACTCCGTCTGCCATAGAGTCTATCAGGAAAGGAAAATGATGGTAAGAATTTGGTAATACATTTTCAGTTTTCCTGACAGACTCCATGGCAGACTACGTGTGGGACATAACTAGCCAATCCACACGGGTGGGTATATTGATAAAAATTCAATTTGCCCCGTCAACCGACAGGATTCCAAAACCAAAGATCACAGAAGATAGAAAAGCCTCCTGTACATTTGTCTCCGAGCTTTGCAGTCCCACCCTTGCCTCCCTCACCTCCCATGCCTCCTGGTACCAAGTCTGTCAGTGAAGTGGAACCCTTGCAGTTGGGCTTTACACGTCTCTCTGCAGATGAGAGAACCCTTGAGAGGAGGAAGATGTTGTGCCTTTATTGTGGCCAGGCAGGTCACTTTTTGAAGTCTTGCCCTACCCATCCAGTGAACGCCCGAACCTTGAGGTCCTGTCATAGACAGACCTTAGGTGGCGTTGTTTTATCCCCAGCTATCCAGAAGGATAATCCCCTGGTTCCAGTTACCCTTTCTTGGTCTGAGTCGTCAATCGAGATATAGGCTCTAATCGACTCTGGGGCTACAAGCCTGTTCATTGATGCTGCCTTTGTATATAAGCACTCGATTCCGCTGCAGCTTCGTGCCGCTCCACTTGCCATTGAGGCTTTTGACAGGAGACCTCTACAGCCTGCCCATTTGACTCATGAGACTGCTCCATTGTCCATGGTTGTAGAGGCTCTTCACCATGAGATAATCCAATTCCAAGTCATTTCCTCACCTAAATTTCTGGTGGTTATTGGTTATCCTTGTTTACAGAGGCACAGCCCCTCTTTTGATTTACTTTGTGCTGAGGTCCTCTCCTGGCCGCCACACTGCAGCAAGACATGTTTCCAGAATGTGGCTAAGGTCCTATGCACCTCTTGAGTACCGCAAGTTTAGCGGTGTCTTTGACAAAGGTCAAGCCGGTAGTTTGCCTCCACATCGGTCGTATGATTGCGCAACTGACCTTCAACCTGGTGCCTTCCCCTTCGTGGCCAGGTTTACCTTCTGTCGGTCTCGGAGGACAAGGCCACAGAGGAGTATGTTGCAGATGCACTTTCTCGAGGATTCATCAGCAAATCCTTATCTCCTGCTGTTGCTGGTTTCTTCTTTGTGAAGAAGAGTGGTGATATGAGGCCTTGTATTGAGTATAGGGGTCTGGATCATTTCATGATTAAATATGCTTATCCAATTCCATTGATTACAGAGTTATTTGACCACTTCAAGGGAGCAACAGTTTTCACCAAGCTTTATCTGAGAGGGGCATACAATCGTGTGAAGATCAAGGAGGGCGATAAATGGAAACCTGCATTTAATACCAGAACAGGCCATTATGAGTACCTTGTAATGCCATTTGGCCTTTGCAACGCTCAGGTAGTTTTCCAGGAATTTATCAACAATGTCTTCCGAGATATATTACAGCTATGTGTGGTGGTTTATCTTGACGATATTCTAATTATTTCCAAGTCCCTAGAGAGCCACAGAGACACAGATCTGTTGTGTGCATCAGAAGCTGAGAGAGAACAATCTCTAAATTGGAGGAGTGCGAGTTCCATTGTGAAGAGGTTAAATTCTTGGATTATGTGATTTCCACTGCCGGTTTTTCAAAACTTTCAGTAGTCCTACAGTGGCCCCGACCCATGGTTATACGTCCTTTGCAATGTTTTCTTGGCTTTGCTAATTATAAAATGTTTTTTTTGAAACTTCTCTTCTCTGGTCAAGCCCCTGACTGATACAAAAAGAAAATTCGGTAACCCACAGAGTTGGTTTCCGGAGTCCATTAAGGCCTTTGAAAGTCTCAAGGCTGCCTTTGTTTCTGCTCCTGTGTTTTCATATCCTGATCCTACGTTACCCTTTATCCTTGAGGTTGATGCTCCTAAGACTAGAGTTGAAGTCTGTCTCAACGTCCTACCTCTGACAGCGCTATGCATCCTTGTGGCTACTTTTCCAAGAAATTGTCACAGAGGAATGCAATTACGAGGTTGGGGACAGAGAGTTGCTAGCGATCATTTTATCCCTTAAAGAATGAAGACATTTCCTCGAAGGTACCACTGTGCCGGTTCCCATTTTTACTGACCATAGGAATTTCATTCTTGTCTGAGGCTAAACGCCTCTCTCCCAGAAGGGCACGATGGGCTCTGCTCTTGTTAAGTTTCAATGACATTGTCCACTTCTTACCCGGTACTAAGAATGTAAGGGCTGACACTTTGTCACAAATATTTTGCTCCACTTCCAAGATGGAATTGGTTCCTGATCCTGTGATTCCTCCTGATCGTATTCTGGCTATGGTTCACACCAGTCACACTTCTCCTTTGGGTGACAAAATTCTTGCCCCTCAGATCCATGCTCCCCCTGAGAAACCATGTGACCGCTGCTTTGTCCCTGAGGGTCTCAGTACTTCCGTGCTCCAGACCTACCATTCTCCCAAGGCTGCTGGCCACCCAGGGAAGAATCAATTTTTTTGGGGCATTTCCCAACAATTCTGGTGGCCTAGTCTACGTGCTGATGTAGCAGCCTTCGTGGCTGCTTGTTCCGTGTGTGCTCAGAGTAAGACACCAGAACACTTTCCAGTGGGCCTCCTACAATCCATACCTAATGAAGAGAGGCCTTGGACCTACCTGTCTATGGATTTCATTGTGGAGTTTCCCAACTCTCAGGGCAACACAGTTATCCTTATGGTAGATAAACGTTTCTTGAAAATATCTCATTGTATTCCACTTAAAGGAGTTGTAAAGGGAAAAACATTTTTCCTTTTAAAAATGATTAAAAATAGATAAAAATCAATCATATAATGTGCCTGCAGTTTCAGTTTCGTTTTTCCTCTAGTTTCATGCTTCTGTGAAGTACTTAGACACAGAGCCAATACAGGGCAGTGTTTGTTTTTAAAATGAAACTGATTGGTTCTGAGGGGTTTTAGACACACAGTAATCACACCTCCTTGATAAGAGACCACAGAGAGAAGCTCCCATGATTTTTTTTATTAGGAAACAGACAACCAGGAAGTGTCCAGAACAGAGAAGGATTACAGCAAAAAAATGACCAATGAGGACATGAAACCAGGACTGCAGTAAGGTAGAGGAAGCTATTTAGCTAAAAAAAAATTCCTTTAGTGACCCTTTAAGTTAACCACATGTAAGAAACTGGCTTCCATTTTTGCCTGGGAGATCTTTCCCTTACATGGGCTAACCAAGGTGATCGTCTCGGACAGGGGTAGTCAGTTTGTGTCTCAGTTCTGTCGAGCCGCAGAAGGAGCCAACCAGTTCTAGGAGCAGTTTCTACGTTGCTATATTTCTGACCATCATAACAAATGGTCAGACCTCTTACCACTGCTCACAATAGTGCCATTAATTCTGCTTCCTGATTGTCCCCGTTTATGATGAAATATGGTTTCCATATTTATTCCTGCGTTAGAAGAGCATCTTCCAATGATAGGTACAGATGTCTGCCTGCGCCTTCCTACCAGGTTGGGGACAGGGTCTGGCTGTCATCTCTCAACCTCTGACTCCATGTTTCCTCACTGAAGTTGGCACCTCGGTTTATTGGGCCTTTCCATATTCTCCACAGGATTAACCCAGTGGCTTAAGCTTTAGACCTTCCTTCAAAAATGCATATCTCAAATGTATTTCAAACCTCCTTTTTCAAAATGATTCACCACCTCAGTGGCCTGTCCTCACCCAGTACAGGTTGAGAACCATGAGAAGTATGAAGTACAGTCTACTGTTGACTCTAGTAAGTTTTGTGGGTGCATACAATACCTGGTTCATTGTAAAGGATACGGTCCCGAGGAACGCTCTTGGTTCTCATCCTCCGCCCCGCACATGCTCCCGTCCTCCTCCGTGCTTACCATAGACATTTTTCCCCTCACACCTGGTGGTCTTCTGAAGGGGAGGGGTCGTTAAAGAGGGGATACTGTCAGGGCTGGGCTCAGCCCTTCCTTCTCAGAGCAATCTACTCAGCTATCGTAAATTGCTAGCTCTAAACTTTCCAGAGTGACTCACCTGGTGAGGATATTCTGCTCGTCAGTCCTGCTGGCTACTTAAGCTGCTCAGTTCAGATTATCTCTGCCTTTGCCTGGTCAACACATCCAGAGACTCTCTCCTGTGTACCTGTTGAAGACTTGCTTGGCTAACGTCCCTTCTGGTTCCTGATCCTGCTTGCTGTTCCACTCCGCTTATTCTCCAGTTTCCTGATTTAATAGCCTGTCCTGAAGTACGCTAATCTCTGGCTCCCTGATGTCCTGGCTTGTTTGACTATTGGTTCCAGTTGCTGAACTCTGGCTATAATTTGACTATTTTGCTCTGTTTACCTGATACTATTATTATTCTTAAGTGTGATTTTTAACTGCATTTCTGTCTTGATCTGATTTATGGTTTCTCACAGGGAATCGTGCCCCCCCCCCCAAAAAAAAAATTACCACCAGACCGCCACTGTGTGTGTGAGTGGCCCAATAGCTACTGATAAAGGATGCATGCACTGTACTGTTACTATTTGAGGAGGCCACAAGGATGGTAAGCAGTGACAATTCATGCATCAGTGACACAATCCCTGTTGTGTTCCTGCTAGAGAAGACTCATTTGCATGCATGGCATTATGGACAGGGCACTCGAGGCAGAGCAGCAGGAGGAAGAGGAGGACTTCCTTTCCTCTTAAGGCCTGCTTTATGCAGACATCATTCTTCCTATGCCACAGAACACACAGAGGAAGAGGGAGGAGGAGGATTCTGGCACTTTTGGATGCATTAAAGCAGAGTAATACATATATCAAACCTTAAGAGATGTTTTTTTATCCCCAGAACCCTTGGGAGTATTACGTGGTTGGGAGGGGGCAGTTCCAGATACTGTAATCCTCAGTGACATCAAGAAGTCTACTTCTCATGCCTCTGCAAACTTGTGGTGCATATTCTCCCTAATGCTTCAAAGCCTGCAAAAAGGACCGAAAAAAATATGTAATATCAAGAAGAAGGGTCACTATTAGTTGGCAACTCTCCTTGACCACCTTTACAAAGGAAAATCACAGAAATCTCCTGAGGACACCTTAAAGAGGCGTTTATCTAATACTTTTCCTGAATCTGGTAGGTTACAGTGTTGTAGAAAGCTTAGTTTTTAGGCTTCTGTTGGTCAAGAGAGGATTGGTGGAGAAGAGGGCTGCCTAAGTGATTCATTCTACAATTTTTTTAGTCCTTGCTGCCCAGGGCTGTCAGCTTCCACATACCATCGGCAGCATCTGCATCAGATGGTGGATGATTATCTATGGCAAAAACAGAGATGGAGAGCTTTCCAATGGACAATCCACTGGGTTACTGGGTCAAGAGAATAGACTACTGGCCAGAACTTGCCCAGTATGCAATTGTGCTGCGGGGCTGCCCTGAATCCAGCATGTTTTCCAAACGGGCATCCAGTGATCATGGGGGTTTTGTTACTGATAATGGAGTGCATCTGTCCACAGACTCCCTGGACGGTGGACCATCTGACATTTATCAAAATAAATCAGTCCTGGATTACCAGCGGCTAAGCCTAGCATTGTGGGTGTTGATTTCATCTGGAAACATTTTTTGGCGTAGGCTTGACAAGTGCATATCATTTAAAAAAATTCATCAAGATTAGGGTTACGTTGTGAAGGCACCGACACCCAAAGACCAATTTTTCCACTGGTGCATATAATTTCAATTTTTGACAAGGCCAATTCTTGCTTTCATCAAGAGTACCTCTATAGGGTTATGGTGTGAAGGCACCTCCAACACCCAATTGGTTAGGCAATGCACTGACACCTTTGCTGCTATAGTGCAATGTGCTGGGTGTTCAGTGTGTTCCCGCCACTTTAAAGAGGGGTGGGCTCCCTGCAGTCACCTGCCCTTCATCTATGCATCAGAATACATGTGCTCCCACTGTGGAGACTCCTAAAAGTTAGAGGTAGGGTCTGCAGGATATACAGGGTGCCTTGCCAGGGCCTGTAGCTTATGTATGTATTTGCAATTGTTTACAAATGTTGTTGGTAAGTTGAGCTTGGAAATTCCTTGGTTTTATTTGACCTCAGACACCCAAAGGTCAATTTTTCCACAACTTTTTGACAGGCGCATATCATTTAAATTTTTGCTTTAATCAAGAGTACCTCTATAGGGCTTATGATTTTGAAGGCACCTCCGACACCCAAAGATCAATTTTTCTGACTATCCCTATTAATAATTTAATAAACCATTCAAGGAAAGCAAATGGAAATTTTGTTGTATGTTTATATAATGACAATAAAGTTACTATTTCTTCACTGAATTCTACATTAGCAAAACCCGATGAAATTAAAAATATTGTAGTTTGCAAACACATCCAGTACACTCCTCAACCCAACTTTGATGTACCCCGAACAGATTGATAAATTTACCATCATAAATGACTAATCGAAAAGCATCTCGGCATTGCAGTGAATTTTTAAGGATGTTCTCCAGAGTGCGACAAAAGAGTTTGGCCTGTTCAATGCGATCTTCTTTACTGAAGGCAGCACTCGCTACATCTGACATTTCATACAGGGATGCTAAAGGTGTAGCATATTCCACAATACAGTAGTATGGCTGGAAAAAAAGGGAAGGCAATCAATAGAGCAGCCCATTATATACACTGCCACCACCACAAAACACCACAACATTTCCAAAAATTTGAAAATTAGTTTTTTATAAATCTGATGATAAATAGAGGATGGTATTCTTACTGAAAATATAAGGGCCAAACACAGCTAGATTTACGGTAAGACTGCTTGATGCAAAAATGTATAGAGAAAAACCGGGACGGCCGCACTCCAAAAAAATGGTTCCTTTTAATAAAACTGGTCACAACATGAACATATCACAGCAAAAAATCAGGAGAAAAGCTGACGCGTTTCACACTATCATGCAGTGCTTATTCATTATTATTTATATCAAGACTGCTTGATGCTTTAATAAATGTACATCTTTTCTACAATTAAACTGTACAGCATTTTCATTTAATTTCATGTACTTACATTATGTACTACTATGCTATATTTTATGTTGAATATCTATGTAGCACTACCCCCTCAGGAGCCGCTGGATAGATTTGGGATGGTGTGTTACCTGTATGAATGTCTAGGGATATGATGATGATGAGACCAATGAAGGAATGTCCAAACAGCCGGTGTCTTTCTGTGCTTTTATTCTTGCCCAACACGGCAAACAGTGAACTTGGAGTAGATAGAATAAAGATGGGTGAAAAGGAGAATTGCAGATTTAGGCCTTAACTTTACAGAAGCAGTCCTGCTTCTAACGATACTTTTTCTTAGTCGCCACTCCAGTCAGAGTGGGTGTAGTGTACCTGGACAGTCTCTCTCACAGAACTGGCAGCCAGAGTATCATTCGGGACCTTGAGAAGGAGAACAAGTCTCTGTCACAGACTTGGTTCAAATAGAAATAGGAGTGGAACCTCTGCCACAGGCCCTTGCTCTGGAACGCAGATTAATGAAGCGAATCCTTCTCAATGAAAGTAGTTGCCTGAATCTCTCTCAGGTAGTTCTTGGTTTTGGTCACCGACTGACAGGTTGCCATTAGACAAACTCCCAGTGTCTGGTCACCTCGATCCCCGATGGCTTGTCTAGGCCTTATTGGATTGCCTGCCTCCTGGCTCTCCTCAGACTGACTCCCCACCGAACAGCACAACTCGCTTGGGATCTTCTTTCTAAAGATGGGGGACCCAATAAGTCACTGGGTCCCATTACCGCTTCAGTTTCTCTGGGCCAACATGGTCCTGGAACCAAAGGTAACATGTTCCCCCCTTCCCCCGCCATATTGCTGGGGCCCGTGGTGTGCGCACACCCTGAAGATGGGTGCCACTCCCGGGTTCAAACACGGACTCCTGGGCTCCACTGCCGCCACCTGTCGCCCGGGTGCCGGGGTGGCAAGGAACCTCAGGAACACAGAATGAACTGACAGCACAGTCCAGCTATGACAGAAGCTGAATTTGCACAAATCATATGGATGAGAGCTACATGCCATCAGGAATTTTGGGGCCCCTTACACAGCTTCAGGCATGGGCCCCCTGGAGCAGAGAACCGGGGGGTGCTGCCGCATGAGATTTAGGAGCGGGGGGGGGGGACTGCCGCGAATTCAGAAGCGGGGGGGGACCTTTACAAAAAGAAGGGCCCTTTAATAAAAAATAAAATAAATATATATATATATATATATATATATATATATATATATAAACAAACAAAAAAAAAATTATAAAAAAAAAAAGGGGTTTGACACATGGGGCCCTGGGGACCTCTGAGCCCTTTAATAAAAATATATCTATATATAAAAAAAGTAAAACCTTTTTATAAAAGAAAGGAGGGTTGTCATTTGGGGGCCCTGGGGACCTCTGGGCCCTTTGATAATAATAATAAATATATATTATAAAAAAAAAAATATATATTTTTTTTTTTATAAAGAAGGGGGGTTGTCATATGGGGCCCTGGGTATCTCCGGGCCCCTGGGGACCTCCAGACCCCTAAAAAAATGGCCCTTTAATAATAAAAATATATATATATATATATATTAAAAAAATATATTTTTTATAAAAAAAAGGGGGGGGTTGCCATCCGGGACCCTGGGGGACCTCTAAAAAAATAAAAGAAAAACATTTGGCCCCTTAATAAAAAATAAAATACAAATATATTAAAAAAAATGTTTTATAAAAAATAAAAATAAATTATAAAAAATAAAATAAAGGAGGGGGTTGCCATCTGGGGCCCTGGTGGCCTCCGGGCCCCTGGGGACCTCCGGACCCCTAAAAAAATAAAAATATATATATTAAACACATTTTTTTTATAAAAAACATTTTTTTATAAAAAAAAAAAAGAGGGGGTTCCCATCCGGGCCCCTGGGGACCCCCCCGGCCCCTTACAGGTGTACTGCCTGTACCCCCTGATGGTGGCCCTGGCTACATGGCTCTCTCATCCCCCTCTAAATTTAGGATAGCACCTGGACTGAAAGTACACAGGCGCTACATCTATTATGCCTAAATTGACAACTAGTGGACTGAAGACATTCTTCTTCTACTCTTCCTGTAATGTAGGGAACACTGTTCAGCTCTCTAACTGTTGAACTTATGTTTGTATATTATATGAAACCCAGAAAACTTTAAGAATTTTTGGAAGAAGACTGCTCTGCAGAAGCATTGTAATAATATCTACAAAAGACAAGTAGGTATACATGTGGTAGAATATGAAAAAAATTGAAAACGGCGCCAACAAAGATGAATAAAAATAAAAATAAAGTGCAGCTCCAAAAACTAGTGAGTGACTTATAAACTGCGAAAGAAATGTACAAAGGGCACAGCAAGTGTAAAATAATGTCTATATAAACACCAATTGATAAATCAAAAGAGTTCAGAATAATTGCAAATGTAGAACTGGCAATTCTGTGTTCCAGATTTATACTCCAACCACCGTGCTCTCAGAAAGTGCAACGTACATAATAAAATGCTTCACCCAAAGTAACAATCAAATATGCGACCATAAATGACCTTCAGGCATGTAAAGGGTTCTTTCAGGATCCTTCTTATGAGCCACAAAAAACGGGGATAGTGTAATACTGTTTTTTATTTGAAGGTTTTAAAATAAAAATGGTATTACACTATCCCCATTTTTTGTGGCTCAATGCGGTGGAGCAGTTTTGAATTTTCCTAGATTGGATGATTGGAACACACAGTTATTATATAAGGAGTCATCTGTATTTGGATCCATTGGGAATTGATCTTATTTGGGAGAGATTGCATTAAGAAAGATCTTGAAAGAACCCTTTACATGCCTGAAGGTCATTTATGGCCACATATTTCTGGTGAGCGCATTTTAATTGTCACTTCGGGTCAGGGGAGGGCTGGCAGCCTTAGGCCTGGGGGACAAGTCCAGTCAAGTGGCCCATAGAGCGTGGAAAAGTGATGGATCGAGAAAAACAGTCTAAGATTTTTCATGATCACAAGAGTCCGCACAGAGGCTCCCCTTACATTAGAGTCCACGCAGAGGCACCCCTTACATCAGAGTCCGCACAGAGCCCCCCTTACATCAGAGTCCGCACAGAGCCCCCCTTACTTCAGAGTCCACACAGAGCCCCCTTACATCAGAGTCCGCACAGAGGCCCCCCTTATATCAGAGTCCGCACAGAGGCCTCCCTTATATCAGAGTCCGCACAGAGCCTCCCCTTACATCAGAGTCCACACAGAGCCTCCCCTTACATTAGAGTCCACACAGAGCCCCAACTTACATCAGAGTCTGCACAGACCCCATATACATCAGATCTGATGTAAGGAGTGTTCTGGGAAACTTGATTTAAGGGTGCATGCTGTGGACTATTGTGTAAAGAGGGTCTCTGCTCACCAAAGCCTGCCCCCTCCCCTTTAACAAAGTCCACAGAGCACCCCTTTTTATACACTGGGAGGCAGGAGAGACTAGAGAGGGTGAGCTTACCAGGATAGAGGCTGAGGCGCAGGCAGGCTGTCTGATGCTTTTTTGGGTTCAAACTTCCTGTCCAGTGCCCACACATGCCCGGGAGTGTGGGCAGGGCAGACTCAGAAGGAGGAGGAGCAGATGAGCTCTATCTCTCCTCGTGTCTGTGCAGAGAGAGAAGGGGATGTCAGCGCTAGTGTGCGCTGAGGCTGAGCTATGTGTGAGACGAGACATAGCTCAGCTCTGCAGCCATCTACCTCAGAGCTGACACAGGCACGGCTGCACATGACCTGTGTTAACAGAGCTCCAGTAGGCATATTCCTGCTCTGCAAAAACAACATTTGGTAGTGGCGGCCGGTGGCTGTCACCAGCCCGGGAGAGATTTCTACCCTGCCCCCCCTACCCATTTAAATGACTTCAGTCCTGGCTTAGAACAGTTTGGCAACTTTTACTGTAACTTCTAATGGCAGAATAGACAACAAGTATAAAAAAAGTCCAGACCCTAAACTATTCAACGGAGGATGCTGCCCAGGCATACCTTTACAGGTGCTAGTCTATAGCTGGCAATCCCCATTGACTTGTAGTGTACACTAAAACACTGGCATCTTGCGCTGATTACATACTGATTCTTGTGCTCCCGGGTTCCATATACTGGTGTGTTTCCCCATTCTCTGGCTCCTGCCAGACTCTGAAGGCCCCCTGAACCAGAACATCTTCCTATTTATGTATCACACAGAGTGGAGTGCTGGCCCAATTTCAAAAGCCGGGAACTGAAGTACAGGCATGCAACTTTTTCTCAGCCTGGGCAAGCTGACTACCTTTCTAGTGCAATACACTGTAGGCAACCTGCCTACATACACATACTTTAAAAGAAGCTGGAATAAAATTGTATACATTTATCAATTTATTCAGCAGGGCTTTATTGATGGTATATTGAAGGTACTTGTTCCATGGAATTTATATATTTTTGCAAAAAAAAAATGCAATAGTATTCAAATGTTGTTAGTGAAAAATTATAAATTGTTAATAAAGTGCAAAAAAAATTCTATCCATTCATAAGCGACTATAAAATGTGAAAGGAAATACCCTAAAGAAACTGAATATGAAGGATGACAAAGAATTGATGAGTAAAACATGTTAGGCCGCGTACACACGATCAAATCTGTCTGCTGGAAACGGTCTGCTAGACCGTCCCAGCAGACAGATTCGATCGTGTGTACGGGCGAGCCGCCGGATTTGGCCAGCCGACAGATTTCAAAGCATGCTTTGAAATCTATCGATTGGGAATCTGTCCGCCCGACATGTCTGCTGGTTAGTACACTTACCAGTGGACATGTCGTCTCGCACCGCCGCCGAATGGATTCGGCGCATGCGCGGAAGTGTTTTACTTCCTGGTGCGGTGACGTGGCGGCGTCAATGTCACCGTCACGTCACCGACACGTCAGCGCGCCGTCTGCTGGCGGGGATTTTGGTTTGCTCGTTTGTACACGAGAGCAAACCAAAATCCTAGCAAACAGATTTGTTCAAATCGGTCGGTCCGATGTGTACGAGGCCTTACATTCTCTGACACAGATTAGAGGTGAATTCACAAAATACTGTATGTGTGTGTGTGTGTAAATATATATATATATGGGGCCAGATTCAGAAAGCTATTTACGCAGTGTATCAAGAGATACGCTGTGTAAATACTAAGAATAGCCGGCGTATCTTCTTTTGCTATTCAGAAAAGAAGATACGCCAGAATTCTGCTAATATACGAGTGGCGTAATTCTGTTACACCGTCGTATATTAGTTGCAGTTTTTACGCTGGCTGCTAGGTGGCGCTTCCGTCGTTTTACGCATCGAATATGTAAATGAGGGATTTATGGCAATTCCCGAACATACTTGCGGCCGGCCGTCGTAGTTTACGTCATTTGCGTAAGCGTTATAGCGGCGTAAGGTTACGTTATAGCGGCGTAAGGTTACCCCTGCTATAGGAGGCGTAGCCAATGTTAAGTATGGACGTCGGGACAGCGTCGAATTGTACGTCGGTTACTTCGTTCGCGTAAATCGTTCGGGAATGGGGCTCGACGTTAGTTACTTTCACGTTGTTTACATTGAGGAAAAGCGACGTAATTTCACGCATGCGCACTGGGAACATCCACGGGCGGCTCATGCGCGAATTACGTGGGGTCATAATTCATTTACATGAATCACGCCCCCACTTCATTCATTTGAATTGCGCGGATTTAAGCTGCAACACATACGTTACGCCGCCGAATATAATGGCGCAAGTTCTTTCTGAATAAAGAACTTGCGCAAATATTTACAGCGGTGTAACGTATCGGGGATACGTTACGCCAGCAGAAAGATCCACGGATCTTTCTGAATCTGGCCCATACTGTATATATTTTGTGGGAAGGTAGGGTTCAATCATCTGATCATCAAAGTCCACTTCCCCCATGAACAAATTATAGACACAAGTTGATTTCTGGATTGGGCCGTTTCTTCTGAGGACTTCCACGTAGATGTTGTTATAGATTGATGTGAGCAGGTGGACGTTTTGTTTGTCCCTCCACTAGCCAATAGCTCCTGGATCCGCAAAGATGCCGTCTCCCCTCGTCGTAGCCTTTCATTGACGAGTTTTTGCAGGAAGCGCTTTCTATTGGCTCTTACTGTTACCACAAGCTTGTATAAACATTATCCACATAAAGATGGTATCCCTTTCCAAGGAGTGCATAGACAAGCTCCCAGACAACTTTTCCGCTGGCTCCAATACTGTGGGCATTCAGGGGGATGCACTTGGGAGTCCTTCCCTTCGTACACCAAGAAGGCGTAGATGTACCCGTGGCTCGGTCACAAAGTTTGTACATTTTAACCCCATATCAGGCCCTTTTGCTGGCGATAAACTGTTTGATGCCCAGCCTGCCTGAGAATTTTACAAGGGACTCATCCACTGAGATATTCTTTTAGGAGTGGCCTAATTTTAAATAATTTGTCAAAAGCTGGGTCAATTTTGGGAGGGCACTGGGTGTTGTCATTATAGTGGAGAAACCGCATAATCATAAGGTATCTTGATCTTGGCATAATGGATGAGAAGACTGGCATGTGGTGGATGGGGTTGGTAGACCAATAGGAGTACAATTCGTTTTTTTTTTGTGTGGCTCTGGTGGTACTAATTATCACTGAGGTGGCAGAGATGCACTGATGTAGCACTGTTGGGTCCTGCTGGGCACAGTTATATATAAAGAAACACAAATGTTTGCTTGCTCTCTTCTCTTCTCACGCTGTATCGGTGTGAGGCGAGGAGAGCGTTGAACCCCTGATGACCCTGTTGTGTTTACATTTGTGATCACTACGTCATTGGACGGAGCGATCATGTGGTAAAGGGCCGCTGTCATTTGCCCTTTACTGCGATCCATGTTGGCCCGTGTCCGGTGAACCGGGCGAGCATGGATGTTCCCGTGTGCGCGCCCCAGGCAGCGTGCGATTCTGGGAGGACATCAATGTACACCCTCCCAGAGTTATCGAGCCACACTGTAGCCGTCATTTGACTATAGTGCGGTCAGTAACTGGTTAAGGATAGCAATGACATGAAACCATTTATTATCACATAGTTTTTGTGATCCTTTTTAAACCATAATGATAACAGAAATCCCCCGAATGGCCCTGATCAAAAGTTTACATACCCTGGAATGTTTTGGCCTTGGTACAGACACAGAAGGTGGCACACATGGGTTAAAATGGCAATTAAAGGCTAATTTCCCACACTTGCGGCCTTTTAAATCACAATTGTCTTCACGGAGTAACAACTTGCGGCTGAAATACGCCACCTGGTGCTCTTTCCTGTCGTCACCAACTTGACTTAGTATGGCTCCCAGTCCGAACATGGAGGCGTCTGTATTAACAGCAAAGGGTTTGTTAGGATCGGGTGCCGCCAGTATGGGAGCTTGCGTTAGAGCGGTTTTTAACTGATGAAACGCTGTCTAGCACTCTGGGTACACCAGGACCTGTCTAGGGAGAGTCTTTTTTGGTCGGGTCCATTAAGGGTTTGGCTATGTCACTATAGTGGGGTACAAACTTCCTGTAGTACCCCGCTGTCCCTAAAAATGCAAGTACCTGGGTCTTGGTTCTGGAAACCGGACAATTTAGGAACGGCCTTCATTTTTGCAGTTTCCCACCTCTGCTTTCCACATTCCACTCTATGTCCCAGATATATTGCACCTCAGACATGCCGATATTACATTTGTCTGGCTTCAGGGTCAGGTCTGTGGCTCGGATCCTATCTAGCACTATTTCCAGGTGTTTAAGAAGTCCCTCCCTTGTCTGGCTATAGATTGTGATGTCGTCAAGATATGCGCATTCAAAATAGTGCAGACCATCGAGGTGTTGATCTATCATACGCATATCTATCCCGAATGGCATTAAATGAAACTGGTAAAGGCCGAATGGGGTGATGAAGTCTGAATTTGGAATTGCTTTCGCTTCCAAGAGAATATGCCAGTAGCACTTACATATGGTGGCTACTGCCGTCATCATATTAATGGGGAATAGACATGTGTAATTTGTTTAGTTCGAAATTCTTTTTTTTTTTACAAATTCGTTAATTCCGAATTTCCAATTTTTCGGATTAACGTTTCAAATTTCAGAATTCCGAATTAGAATTTTCGAATTTTACGAAATTCCGAATTTCGAATATCCGATTTTTCTGAAGTCCGAATTTCCCGAATTTCCAAAAAAAGTAGGGCTGTTACTGATCAAAATTTTAGTGTTTGAATAATCGTTTTTTTATCGATTAATTGACTAATTTTGATTAATTATAACACACATACAGATTCAACTACTTTTAGCTGATCTCCTTGCAGGCTGATTCCCAGTGCAGCTACCAACCACTGGAAAAATGGATAGCAGGATACAAAAAACACACAAAGGCAGCGCTCGTTGGGAATAGCATTAAAACTTTTATAGTCTTCAAGTAGGTAACCAAATAAATATTGCACTGGAGATAAAATCGATGTAGCAACATAAACTGTAAAAATGGTGCGAGTAATACCAAACGGTACCAAAAGCAGTCATAAAAACATGTAGCTAAGTATGATACTGGTATAAAAATGTGTACAACGATACCACTGCTAAATCCAGATGAGGAGAGGTTAACATCAGTCCGTCCGCATGTAGATGTCCCATGAAGGGAACAATCACAACTCCCTGTGGATGGCTGTAGAATCCCAGGTTGATAGAGGGAAGTGATAGAGGGAAGTGTAACAGCCCTTGCGTGTGGCAGATAGTAAGGTCTCACCGGCATGCAGATATGAAAGCACAGCAAAGGAGCCCTTCAGATGGACACGGCAAGCCCTGCCGGTGTCAGTGACGTTACCGGATCTCCAACGGAACTCCCTGGAGGCCCAGAAGCCGGCGGAGAGGCGAGTACCAATCAAAAGAATTTTATTCGATCAAAAAGATTTTGATCGATCAAAACAATTAAAGATTAATCGATTAATTAAAAGTTAATTTGCACAGCCCTAAAGAAAAGCTAAACAAATTCAGCAGTGCACATGTCTAATGGGGAACATCCTCTTAATTTTTGTATCTGCACAGCTTGCGACCACATAGGTGGTTTCGCACAGCTATTTTTCCACCTGAGAGGGGCCCTGCCAGGAGGCCTGTAATTTATTTTGCTTCATGGGTTTTAGTACCAGGACTTTGTCTGATACAAAAGATGCAATTCAGCGCAGACCGATCATACCAAACCTTCTTCTGACTCTGGGCTGATTGTCATTGACTAGATCGATAAGTTCCCGCAGAATTTCAAGACATAACTAAGGATGGGGAGGCCTCCTGGATCCACTACCCCCTCTCACTGGGCCCTCACTAAGTCTAAGGGTCCTCTAACCCTTTGCCCATATAACAGCTCAAATGGGGAAAACCCTGTGGACTCTTGGGGTACGCCTCTCTATAGGCAAACGGTAGACGGGGAAGATATTTCTCCCAATCCTTCCTACTTTCCACGTAGGCCCAAAGCAGCTGCTTCAGGGTCCTGTTAAATATCTCACACAGCTCGTTAGTCTGAGGGTGGTAGGGGGTGCTCTGGAGGGGGTCTCTGATGGGTTGGCCCCATATAATGCCAACTGCTCTCAAACTCGTTGCTGAAACAATTCTTCATTCTTCACTAAGCTATCAACTAGTCTGCTCAAATCCATGTAGACAGAGAGAGGGGGACACTGGCTCTTGAGAGGTGAGGGATCCTTCTCTTGAGTTCTGGTCGAGGTCTGCCTCTTAGTCTGTTCTCTCCCCACTTTGAGTGGGAACACTTTAGCAATCACCCCTTCAGCCAGACGCACCTCTTCCTCCTGAAAGCACATGGGTACCTCTTCCTGCCATTCTTGTAGTACCCTGACTTGATCCAACTCATATGTGGCTCCAGTTTACACAATGTAAGCCCAATGTCCTTGGACCAGAGTTCTCAGCCACCTTCTAATCTCTCTCTCGATGTGCTCACTTCCCGAGATCTCCAGAACAGTGCTCTTCTCTGTTGGAGCTTCCTGACTCCTGCCTGAAGCAACTGCAGCCACCTGTTATGTACCTGGGATGTGAGCCTGACGTGCAGAGGAAGGCCTCTCGTACAACTCCGGCTCGCGGACTACTGGCAGTGAAACAGTAGCCACAGGAGCACGGTGGGGTATGAGTGCCTGTAAACAGTTCAGTAGTAGCGGTGATCAGCAGGTAGATGAGCTGACAAGATGCTTGACTGGTGGCAGGCTGGGATGAACCACGGAGCAGTACCAGATGCAGGCTTGCAGGGCTGGGAGCTGTAGCAGGATGGATGAGCGGGATGCAGGGTCAGACAGGCCAGGTCGGTAATAATCAGGCAGATCAGGCAAAGACATTAAGCAGAAGAGAGGTCAGGTCACAAGCCAAGTAGTACTGGAAGATCATCAGACAGAATCAGCAGGCAGGATCAGAGTCTAAGGGAAACCGGGATCAGAACATGCAGCAGGTATTCACAGGTAACAACAAGCTGGATCAGAGTCAGAGGTCACACAGGAAATGACACGGAAGCTGCAGACCAAACAGCAAGGAACCTTTTGTAGGAGCCTTGCTTAAATAGCCTGCCTGACTCCATTATTAGTGACAGGTGTGTGTCTTAAAGTGCTAGTACGCATGCGTGCATGCCGGTCGCTTGCATGGAAAGTCTGTCTTCCCTGACACCATCAAAGTGACTTCCCACACAGATTGTGGCTCTTGTCTAGGTCGGTTAAGACCAGCTGCAGATAGCATCCTGGACAAAGCCCCCAAATGTACCACGACCCCCTAAGGTGCTGCTTGGAATTACCTACTCATCTGCACTGCCATTACCTGCCTGATGCAGTGTTTCTCAACTCCAGTCCTCAAGGAGCCCCAACAGGTCATGTTTTCAGGCTTTCCATTATTTTGCACAGGTGATTTGATCAGTTTCACTGCCCTAGTAATCACCACAGCCGTTTCATCTGAGGGAAATCCTGAAAACATGACCTGTTGGGGCGCCTTGAGGACTGGAGTTGAGAAACCCTGGCCTGATGAACAATCCAACCCACCTGACACTAGGGATGAGCCGAACACCCCCGCGTTCGGTTTGCACCAGAACCGTCAAACAGACCGACCGTTCGCGCGAACATTTAAAACCCCATTGAAGTCTATGGGACTCGAACGTTCTAATTCAAAAGCAATCATTTTAAAGACCAATATTCAAGTTATTGTTGAAAAACGTCTTTGAGAACCCGGGTCTTGCCCCAGGGAACATGTATCAATGGAAAAAAGTTTAAAAAACGGTTGTTTTTTCAGGAGCAGGACTCCTGAAAACTTTTTTCCATTGATACATGTTCCGTCGGGCAAGACCCGGGTTCTCAAAGACGTTTTCACAGGCAAACTATAGACACCCAGCAGGTACAATATTTAAAGGAATTTTTTAATTATTTTTTTTTTAATGTAAACATTATTAAAATCACTGCTCCAGGAGCAGTGATTTTAATGATGCTTAAATAAAAAAAAAAAAAATGAAAAATTCCTTTAAATATTGCACCTGCTGGGTGTCTATACCTGTGATAACGTCTTTAACCACTTAAGACCCGGACCAAAATGCAGGCAAAGGACCTTGCCCCTTTTTGCGATTCGGCACTGCGTCGCTTTAACTGACAATTGCGCGGTCGTGCGACGTGGCTCCCAAACAAAATTGGCGTCCTTTTTTCCCCACAAATAGAGCTTTCTTTTGGTGGTATTTGATCACCTCTGCGGTTTTTATTTTTTGCGCTATAAACAAAAATAGAGCGACAATTTTAAAAAAAATTCTATATTTTTTACTTTTTGCTATAATAAAAATCCCCCAAAAATATATAAAAAACATTTTTTTTCCTCAGTTTAGGCCGATACGTATTCTTCTACCTATTTTTGGTAAAAAAAATCACAATAAGCGTTTATCGGTTGGTTTTCGCAAAATTTATAGCGTTTACAAAATAAGGAATAGTTTTATTGCATTTTTATTATTATTTTTTTTTTTTACTACTAATAGCGGCGATCAGCGATTTTTTTCGTGACTGCGACATTATGGCGGACACTTCGGACAATTTTGACACATTTTTGGGACAATTGTCATTTTCACAGAAAAAAATGCATTTAAATCTGCATTGTTTACTGTGGAAATGACAGTTGCAGTTTGGGAGTTAACCACAGGTGGCGCTGTAGGGGATGTGAGACCTAGGGTGTTTGTTTACAACTGTAGGGGGGTGTGGCTGTAGGTGTGACGTCATCGATCGCGTCCCCCTATCACAGGGATGACGCGATCGATGCTGCAGCCACAGAGAAGCACGGGGAAGCCGTGTGTACACACGGCTCTCCCCGTTCTTCCGCTCCAGGGACGGATCGCCGCACTGCAGCGGCGATCGGGTCCGCGAATCCCGCGGTCCCGGTCCTGGAGCTTCGGACCGGGTCGCGGGAGCGCGCCCGCGGGCGCGCGCCCGCGACCCACGGCTGGGTACTAAAATCAACGTATATATACGTTGATGTGCCCAGCCGTGCCATTCTGCCGACGTAAATGTGCAGTAGGCGGTCCTTAAGTGGTTAAATAGCACAATCACCTGCCTGCCAGTAAATTAGGAATAGCTGATCTAGCAAAGCTATACAGTGTATAAATATATGTACAACTCCTAGGGATGTATATATATCCTCTACACACTGTAAATTAAGCTAAACTGACTAGCCTGCCTGCCTGCTCTATCTAGCTATATAAAAAGACTATCTCTCTGTCTCTCTGACTGCTCTCATTAACAACCGCAACACACTACACAAGGCCGCCCAGCAGGCGGCCTTATATAGTGTGGGGCTTGTGCTAAAGCCCTGAGCCATAATTGGCCAACGCCACCCTGGCTTTGGCCAATTATGGCTCTCCGTTTTTTGCGCCCTGTGATTGGCCAAGCATGCAGGGTCATAGTGCATGTTTGGCCAATCATCAGCACGCAATGCCGCAGTGAATTATGGGCTGTTGCGCGTCACTCGAATTTGGCGCGAACGACCCGTTTTGTTCAAATTTCATCGAACGTACGAACAGACAATGTTCGAGTCAAACATACGTTCGTATCGAACGCGGAGCTCATCCCTACCTGACACTATGGGTTCAGACATCTTTGCACTGTCTTAAAGCAATAAATCAGACAACTCTGTGCGTTTATGTTCTGATAATGACGGTCTAGTTAATACACATGTAGGCCCGGATTCAGAAACAACTTACGCCGGCGTATCTATTGATACGCCGCGTAAGTTTTAGGATGCGCCGTCATATCTGTGTTCCGTATTCTCAAAGCAAGATACACCTGAATGTGGGCTTGATCCGACCGACGTAAGTCATAGTACGCCATCGTATCTAGGGTGCATAGATTTCCGTGTCGAATATGCAAATGACCTAGATACGCCGATTCAGGAACGTACTTGCGCCCGGCGTATTACTATACGCCGTTTACGTAAGGCGTACGACCGGCGTAAAGTTACTCCTGCTATATGAGGCGCAGCCAATGTTAAGTAGAGATGTCGGAACAGCCATCAAATTTGACATCGTTTACGACGTTTGCGTAAGTTGTATGCAAATAGGGCTGTGCGTAAGTTACGTTCACATCGTAGGCAGTGTACGGCATATCTTAGGCATTCTATCCGACGTGATTCTGAGCATGCGCACTGGGTTACATCCACGGACGGCACATGCGCCGTTTGTTCGGCCATGCATCTACATGGGGTCACGCTTCATTATCATACAACACACCCCCTACCTGCCTACTTTGAATTAAGCGGGCTTACGCCGGCCCATTTACGCTACGCCGCAACTTAGGACTGTTTCTGAAGTTACTCCGGAGTAGCGCATATGAGATGAATCCCGGCCGTACAGTAGAACTCTTCTTGCACCTAAAACGATAACTAAGTTTGATGGTTATACTGACAAACTTCTAAAGGGGGAAACCTAGACCAGCCTATAAACATTTAACCCTAATAAGAGGTCAGACTTAATTGCAATAGTATAATAGCAATAATGACAGCAAATGTCCCCATTGCAGATCTGATGGTCTACATCGGCACATAGGAGCTCTTTAATTGTATCCAATAAGGTATAATGAAAAGCGATAAGATTTCTTGAAATGGTAGTAGTTAAAGTATTCCCAAGGTAAAGATGTCTGTGCAAAGTGTCCCAGTGAAACTGTGAGAAAAGGATTTGAAAAAGGTGGGCGATTGCCCTCTCACCAACGACCAGGCCAATTTAGGACTCTCCGGATGGCAGCTCCTGTAGCGATGCAAAGCTCTCAACATAGGTTGGCTGGAGGGCGAGGTGGTGCTGAATGAATCTCTGACGTACAGCAAGCAGCTATAGGCCCCTCTCCCCCAGGTTGGAAAGTGATACACCTCGTGGTAGGCCGTGACCTCTCTCTCCTTACACGTTGAGGTCTGTCTTGCATTGGGCCTGATGCAGGCCCAGAAGGAAGAGAGCAGAGGGCCAGGCTTTTACTTCTTATATAGTTCCTTCCAGCAATCAATCTGATGGCAGCAAAGATCCCTGGAATATGTAGTCCAGTTCAGGGCCAATACTAGGCAGGGTGCTCTGCACCCAGGCGCCGCAGAGGTGGGGGCGCCGAAGCTCCAAAGTGCTCTTCTCCCTCCTCCTTGTCTGTGTCCAGAGGCGAAGCGCATGTAGCGGGTGCTGTGGTTCCCCATCCCACTTGCTCTCCCCGCTGGCAACTGACAAGAGCGCATACCTTCCACTGTCCCTGGAATCCGGGTTGGGTACCGCAGTAGAGCCTAGTACTGGAACATGTTCCGGTACTAGGCTCCACTAATTAATTCTGTCTGGTGCGCCTGGAGCAGTCTCCTGTGTGCCCTGCCCCCTCTGCATGTGTCGGCTCTTCTCCCATAGGCAGTGTGATGAGAGGCTTCTGGGTTGGCCGGAGCAGCTAACAATCATTCCGTTCACTCCCAGAAATGCTCTCCGAGTGCCACCCTCCTAGTAACCAAAGATGCCACGTATGCCCCGCCCCCTGTAATGTGCTTCTGCTCCCAGCGTGCCTGAGCTACAGGGATCTACTGGGTGGGTACTGATCTATGGGGACACCTGATGTGGGTGGCTCTGATGGGGAATGCCTGCTGTGGGTGGCTCTGATGGGGGACACCTGCTGTGGGTGGCTCTGATGGGGGACACCTGCTGTGGGTGGCTCTGATAGGGGACACCTGCTGTGGAGGGCTCTGATGGGGGACACCTGCTGGGGGGGGCTCTGATGGGGGACACCTGCTGTGGTTGGCTCTGATGGGGGACACCTGCTGTGGTTGGCTCTGATGGGGGACACCTGCTGGGGGGGTTCTGATGAGGGAAACCGGCTGGGGGGGCTCTGATGAGGGAAACTGGCTGGGGGGGGCTCTGATGTGGGACACTAATGAAGACTACATAGGGGAGCATCTCTGTGTTTGAGTCATAGCCATAGTAACATGTGTAAAGGGGAGGAGTTAGTAAGATGACCACGCCCATGTGGGTGCAGGTACAGAGTCATGTGAAGCAATTAACAGTCTGAAGAACTACTCATCCCACAACCCACAAGCTTGGCTCACAAACATGACATAAGTTACTACCATTGAGCACTAGAGGGACATGCAATGCATAGAAATACCGGAGGAACACTGTACTATATAATTGCAGTCCACATTGTTACATCAGAAAAGCTAAACAACATCACGATGGAGGCTTACACATTTATCAAACCACAATTTGTCAAAGCCTGACATCTCAATCCTTTCAGAGGTATTGCCTTAGGCCCCCAACCAATAAACTGTATCATACATACAATACATACTTCCAGATATTAGTGAAAGAATGTTTTACTGAATGTATTGTGTTAAATAAATATGCTCTGAATTACTATTTACATTTAACTACATTTCTCCAGTCATCTTTCAGGACGGCACACCTGAGATAATGCGTCTCACCTGACAGGAAATACAATCAACAACAGGGTTTAAAAGGCCCCACCCTTCCCTCTGTCCCTCAGTTATTGATTGTGTTTCCACAGGATGCAGTGAAACAGTTTTGTTTCTTTTCTTTTTCCAGACCAAAGCCTGGGGCTAAGGTCTCCTCCTTCGGGGTCAGACATAGAACAGCCAGTGGTGGATGCTGGGTCAGACTCGGCATTGTCCTTCCCATGGGGGGGGGTATTTTTTGGTTCCCAAAAAAGATCTCAGGGGGAGTTTTTTGAAGAATCCCCCTGAGAAGTTTCTGATCACAGTGAATCGTTTATTTCAGAACTCCAGGGACCACTCAACCCACTCTCTCCTCCTACCTGATGGTGGCAGATGGACCGTAAGGAGTCCCGCAATGGATCCCCAATGTTCTGGGGAGGAGGTCCCAGAAGCACTCTCTGCATCTCCCGGTGTTAGGTTGGGCTGGCCGGGTGGCGGGATCTCCTGCTTGCCAGTGCATCGCTGTATCTGAGTCTTCCGGCTGCTACTGCACATGTCAGATGTCGGCGCGGCGTGTGCTGATGACGTCGCTTCCGCATATTCTGTAGCACAGGCTACTGCAAAATGGTGACAATCGGCATGGCAGACGATCATAAAAGTGGCAACGGAGCAGGGGTCCTGGGTCAGTTTTTTCCCCATTCTATCTGGCCTGATCATTTCCTGTCAGTTGGATCGTTCGGTCAGGATGGTAAAGGAGGATGGACCCACAATGGCAGCACCTGAGGAGACCACGGGGGGGTGAGTCGACCCAGCTGATGTGGGGGTGATATTAGGTGTGGCCCTATTCCCTCTCCCCACAGAATGACTTAGGGGAACAATGGCTAACAGGGATTTGTTTCTCTTTTGGTTTGTTACAGAGATGGCATGCCCTGCTCAGGGGACGGCCAGTAGGTCTAAGTCCAAAGCCACCTCTAAGTCTACGCATTGTGGGTACTACAATGTAAAACTTCCACAGGACCACACCAAACCTTTTCGCTCTAGGTGTATCTATAAGTTAGCGGGCAAGGAAATGGCACAAGTTATGATGGAATGCCGGGCGCTACAATCTGAGATGCTAGCAACCCTATCTTCCTTCAGGACTACGGTAGAGAAGAAGCAGGTAGAGTCCCCTTCTGGTAGGGAAAGCTCCCCCTCTCAAGAAGGAACAGTGGCGAGTAATACAGCGGGGACCCAGGAACCGGCTCTCTGTTATTCGGAGGAAGAGGAGGCAGAGGCCTCGGGGCAGAGCTCTCTGGAGGACAGAGAAGACTCTGACCAAGATAGTCAGGTTGAGACTAGACCTGGGGGCCATCTCTTCTCAGCCAAAGATATGGAGGGTCTCCTCAAGGCAATCTATGCGTCTGAGGATATCCAGATGCCACCCACTCAGGTCGCGGCTCAGGATAGAGTGTATAGGGGACTAGGCAGACCTCAAGCTAGGTTCTTTCCTGTACACCAATCTCTCAAGGATATTTTCCTGAGAGAATAGAAGGAGCCTGAATGTAAGGTGCTAAAACTTAAGACCTGGAAAAGTAGATGCCCTTTTAAAAATGAGGAGGAAGATAAATTATTTAAAGTTACGTGTTTGGATACTCTTCTAGCTCAAGTATCCAAACATTCAGACCTCTATTTTGAGGATTCTGGTAACATACGGGATCTGATGGATAGGAGATCAGAAACTCTGCTATGCAGGGCCTGGGATGCCAATGCTGCAGCTATGGGTCCAGCATTGGCCTCCGCCTGTGTGGTCAGGGATGCAGATGCGTGGGTCAGTAGGTTGACAGACCATGTCTCGCATGGGACCAAATCCAAAGAGGTCTTGGATTCTCTAGAGGTAATTGGTAAGGCGGTAGCCAATATGGCAGACGCAGGGGTGAAAACCGTTAGAACAACTGCCAAGTTGGCGGCTCTTCTAAATTCCGCTAGAAGGACCATTTGGGGAAAGATGTGGGATGGGGATTTTACCTCTAAATCACGTCTCTGTGGCATACCCTTTGAGGGCTCGCTGCTCTTCGGGTCGGGCCTGGATCAGGTCCTATCCCAATCGACAGAAAAGGGCAAGAACCTAAGAGGGATAAAGGGAAGAATTTTTTTTGAGGTCCCCCTCAAAAGACCACTTTAAGGGTAAGAAGGAGCAGAGGAGAAAGTGGGGATTTGGAAAGGACAAGGAAAAAGGTGGGATTCTTTTTTGCAGGTCCGGTCCTTTCAACAAGGAAACTAAATGATGCCAACCCAAAGATTGGTGGGAGGCTTAGGTGGTTTCTCCCCCAGTGGGAAAGGATCACGTAGAGCCCCCATATTCTAAATCTCATAAGGGAGGGCTACAGTATAGAATTCCTGTCCACCCCTCCTCTGAGTTTTACCCTTACCTATCTCCCCAAAGATTCACAGAAGGCAAAGGGCCTTTTGGACCGTGTCCGGGAGTTGGCAGAACAGGAGGTCATCATTCCTGTGCCGGTAGGTCAGGGCAGCCAGGATTTTTTTTCCCCACATCTTTGTGGTCCAGAAATGCCGTCTGATCATAAACTTACAGAAGCTGAACAGGTACTTACTATACAAGAAATTTCGTATGGAAAGTATCTACACCATGGGTCTTCAAACTATGGCCCTCCAGTTGTTCAGGAACTACAATTCCCATCATGCCTAGTCATGCCTGTGAATGTCAGAGTTTTACAATGCCTCATGGGATGTGTAGTTCCGCAACAGCTGGAGGGCCGTAGTTTGAGGATCCCTGATCTACACGGTCAGAAGACACCTCCAGCGAGTCTTCATGATCACGTTGGATCTGAAAGACGCTTATCTGCATGTCCCCATTGCCACAAATCATCAAAAGTTTCTGTGATTCGCAGTTCAGACAGGGCAGGGTGCCCAACACTGGCAGTTCAAGGTGCTCCCCTTCGGCTTTGCGGCCAGTCCGAGAATCTTTACCAAAGTTCTCGCCGAGGTGGTGCCGTTTCTACATCTCCAGGGGGTACAATATAAAACAGGGGGATATACGCAAACACTAACACTACCAGGAGAAATAAGTGAATATAAAATAAATAAACAATATTAAAGTGAGTGTCAAAAATCAAGCGTGAATAAACAAATAGGGATCAATAGAGTTAGTGAACATAATAACGTCCCATAAGCAAGAAATTGCAGTGATGAGCTGTCAAGCTAAAGGAATGGAATGAATGCCCACTCAAAGGATAGGGATAGATGGATGTAAACAATCAGGTTGGGTATCCGTCAAAGGGCTCCCAGAACTCTCACCTCAATACAGAGTGAAAAGCGCCTTCAAAAGAATCCTGTCCCGTCATCCACCTCATAGATCGCCACAGAGCCTTCACACCTGTCCCACTTCAATGGTGTATCTCCAGCCTCTCCAACCTAATGGTGTTAGCACCCACCCAAGGCACGGTACTTACACAGCAAACCGTCTCGGAAGGGGAGGGAGAAAAAAAAAAAAAGAAGCCTCCAATGGTGTAGTAGTCAAAGCACAGGGAAAATGTATTAGAATAACCTGCGCTCCCTTTAAAACAAAAAGTATGCAACAGTGGGTAAACAAACACCGGCGTCTCAGCGCCTGCCTACGTCACTCCAGGTGTACGCCATCTACTCCCTACGCGTTAAGACACCGTCACGTGTCTTCAACTGGGGAATTCTATTGGTGGTGCCATTTGTGTTTATATAACGAAAAACCGGAAGTTGCGGGGCGGACATTTTCTTGTAGCCCGCCGCACGTTTGTATCGGGCGGCGATGATATTGAATAAACAGCCTGTTCCATAAGGCGTATTGCACCTATACAATAACGTATCAACAAACAGAGCCCTGCAGACAAAACTGGCATTGGTAAAAGTGCAACCACTACATAGGAAATTCCGTGGCGGCCATATTACTTCGGCCATGCTATTGGTTGGGAATAATTCCAACACTGCAGATATGGATAGACCCACGACATATCATAGGATAAAACCGTGCCGACCAAAGTACCATCAGTAAGATATATAGATCCTGAATAGTACATAAAGACGGCCGTAAGAATAAAAGTAAAATACATAAGTATTAATATAGGACCAACTCCTAGGGCAACAATAATAAAATAAATAAATGAATAAAATACCCCTATAAAAACAAGATAGAGTACTAGATAAATGTATGTAGCCAAACTCGCCGGGAGTTAACCCTCACCTAGAGCAAAAAGGCTGAGATCCTGTATTAAAACCAGGACTGACCAACTGGTCGACTAAAGTGGCAAGGGGTGATAAAACAGCTCAGATATATGGGCACGTGGCTGTCGCACACCTGGTTTGTCGCAGGCTCACAAAAAATGTCCACATAATATAATATACGTATGTGTGAGCACTGTATCGTCCCTTACCCCATAAGCATTAACATCATTAAAATAAATCTAAATGGGGATAGGAAATCAGAGAGTCCTTAATAAAGTCCATAATAACTGTCAAACTGTCACTGTATAAATAATGAATGAGTCAGAAATTACTCAGGAAGCAATTGAGATCGAATTCGATGTTTTTTCCTCCTGGTACTAATGTCTGCATATTATGTATCCATTTTGAATCTTTTTGACATATGGTTCTGACCTTGTGACTTCCCCTCCATGATGGGTTATATTTTTCAATCCCCCAAAACTGTAGTTGGGTGGGATCCTGATTATGCACAAGTGTCTCGAGACGTTGTGTTTCAGGTGACCTTTAATTATGTTTTGAACCCTTTCCTGAAAAAAAATGTGAAACAGGGTTTGGATGGAGGTTCAACTACTGACTTGACAATTAAATCTCTGAGAGTTGGTGCTCTCTTATATATAATCCTTGGTACATCTGGGAGTATTTTCTGCAGATCTCTGTCATTTTTCAAGATGTGCCAGTGTCTTTTAATCACCTTCGCAACATCTTGATGTTGGGAATTATCCAGAATTAGACCCGGTGCTCCTTGTTGATGGACAGTTCTCTCTTTATCCTGTAGCATACCATTCCTATCTATTTTACCAACATGTTCTATTTGATTATTAACCCATGGTTCTTCATATCCTTTCTCTTTAAATCTCGAGCCTATTATTTCTGCTTGTAGTTTATAGTCGCTATCTTTAGTGCAGTTCCTTCTCATTCTGAACAGCTGTCCCCTAGGGATGTTAAAGAGCCAGGGTTTGAAATGACAGCTGTCAAAAGAAAGGTAACTGTTGGTATCCATATTTTTAAAATGCGTTTTAGTGACTACCTTATCGCTTTCCAGACTGATATTTAAATCAAGAAAATCCACAGCCTTCTCATCTATTTTCCATACTAAGGCTATATTCTTGTCATTCCTATTAAGTGGCTCTGCTGCCATTCCATATGATGATTAAATCATTGATATACCTTTTGTAAAGGGCCAGTTCTCCGGGAGTATCTTCATAAACCGCTGTTTCATCCCATAGTGCCATAAAGGCGTTAGCCACACTGGGCGCAAATTTGGCCCCCATGGCTATACCAATGGCCTGCTTGAACTAAGACTGGTCATACCAGAAGTAATTATACTTCAAACAAAAGTCCAGACATTCAATGAGATATTTTCTCTGTTTACAGATATGATTGCTGTGATTTCTTAATAACCACTTTGTTGTAAAACATTAAGAAATCACAGCAATGTTGGTCCTATATTAATACTTATGTATTTTACTTATATTCTTATGGCTGTCTTTATGTACTATTCGGGATCTATATATCTCACTGATGGTACTTTGGTCGGCACGGTTTTATCCTATGATAGCAGGGCCGAAGTAATATAGCGGCGGGCCACAACAATATGGCCGCCACAGAACTTCCTATGTAGTGGTTGCACTTTTACAGATGCCAGTTTTGTCTGCAGGGCTCTGTTTGTTGATACGTTATTGTATAGGTGCAATATGCCTTATGGAACAGGCTGTTTATTCAATATCATCGCCGCCCGATACATACGTGCGGTGGGCTACAAGAAAATGGCCGCCCGCAACTTCGGGTTTTTCGTTATATAAACACAAATGGCACCACCAATAGAATTCCCCAGTTGAAGACACGTGACGGTGTCGTAACGCGTAGGGGGTGGACGCCGTACACCTGGAGTGACGTAGGCAGGCGCCGAGATGCCGCTGTTTGTTTACCCACTGTTGCATACTTTTTGTTTTAATGGGAGCGCAGGTTATTCTAATACATTTTTCCCTGTGCTTTGACTACTACACCATTGGAGGCTTCTTTGTTTATCTCTGCCTCCCCTTCCGAGACGGTTTGCTGTGTAGGTACCGTGCCTTGGGTGGGTGCTAACACCATTAGGTTGGAGAGGCTGGAGATACACCATTGAAGTGGGACAGGCGTGAAGGCTCTGTGGCAATCTATGAGGTGGATGACGGGACAGGATTCTTTTGAAGGCGCTTTTCACTCTGTATTGAGGTGAGAGTTCTGGGAGCCCTTTGACGGATACCCAACCTGATTCTTTACATCCATCTATCCCTATCCTTTGAGTGGACATACATTCCATTCCTTTAGCTTGACAGCTCATCACTGCAATTTCTTGCTTATGGGACGTTATTATGATCACTAACTCTATTGATCCCTATTTGTTTATTCACGCTTGATTTTTGACACTCACTTTAATATTGTTTATTTATTTTATATTCACTTATTTCTCCTGGTAGTGTTAGTGTTTGTGCATACCCCTCTGTTTTATATTGTATCTCACCTGTGTATTGTAAACACTATCAGGTTTTGCTGCACTCACCCATTTGTTTATTGTTACATCATTGACACATAGTAGCGCGGAGGCTACCTTACACTATCTCCAGGGGATAGCCTTCATCCCATATCTGGACGTTATGTTGATCTACAGTCCGACCCCAGAACAGATTCAGTCAGACCGAGACAAAGTCTTGTCCACTCTGGAAGCTCTAGGCTGGTTGGTCAGTCGGGAGAAGTACTCCCTGGATCCTTCACAGTCCAAGGTATACCTGGGTAACCCAAAAAGTGTTCCTTCCCGAGGAAAAGATCTCAAAGGTGCGAGGGGCGATTTCTGCTCTCCATGCAACCGAGGAGGGTCTCTCTGAGATCCATTATGAGGCTGCTGGGGCTCATGACATCATGCATCCCAGTCGTACCCTGGGCTCAGCTCCACTCTCTGGGCTCTCCAGGGATTCCTTCTCTCCTCTTGGGACGGGAAAAGGGAATCCCTGGACATAAGAGTATTCCCCTCTTATGTGAGGGGAGAGGTGAGAAGTTCCCTAGACTGGTGGCTCAGTCTGAGCAACCTGTCAGGGGGTCAGACCTGGACACGGCTAGATGCGTTAAGCTTGACCGCGGACATGTCTGGGGCTGAGGAGCTCACTTGGGATATCCTGATTGGGATCAGGAGCAGGGCATCCCCCATTTTAAGAGAGCTCCTGGTGGTCGGAAAAGCTCTTGAATTTTTTAAAAGCCAGGTTCAAGGGGAAAGGGATGCAGATCTTTTTGGATAACGCAGTGACGGTATCCTACCTAAACCACCAGGGAGGAACAAGGTCCCTCAGGCTAATGAAGCTGACCCAGGAAATCCTGGGGGAGGCAGAGAATATAATCCCCTTATTATCTGCAATCCATATAAGAGGATCCCTCAATACCCAGGCAGACTTCCTCAGCAGGGAGAGTCGGAGCTGAACAAGGTTTTCTCTCTGGTAAGCCAACATTTTGGCAAACCAGAAATAGTTTTGTTTGCTTGCAAGAAGAGCTGAAAAGTTCAGAGCGGAGCTCCCAGGGGGTAGATGCCTTGGCCCAAAGCTGGCTTACGCGTTGCCTCCCTTGGTCCTCATTCCCATTGTGTTACAGAAATTGTCCCAGTCACACGGGTGCCCCATTCTAATCGCACCTTGATGGCTGAAGCGAGCGTGGTTCCCCACCTTGATGAGGTGGTCGGTCGCTCCTCCGTTGCATCTCCCATCCCAAGTAGGAAACCAGTCACCAGACAGATTTATGCTTAAGTCTGGAAGATCTTCTCTCGCTGGTCTCAGGCACTCTCCAAATAGTCCCTGCGGTCCTGGACTTCCTCCAGGAGGGGGTCGACCAGGGCCTGGCAGTAAAGACTCTCAGGGTCCAGGTTGCAGCCCTATCAGTGTTTCTGGATAGTAGACATGTGCATTAGTTTTCGTTAGAATGCATTTTCGTCCGAAAATCTGTTTTTTTCGTTATCGTTTTAACAAACGATAACGAAAGCGCAAGAAACGAAAACTGAAAGATCCGACATAAAAAATGCTTTATTTTCGTTTTCATTGCGGTAAAAATTTGATATAGAGAGTTTCGACATTATAGGGAAAAGATTCGACATTACAGGGAAAAGATTCGACATTATAGAGAAAAGATTCGACACTATAGAAATAATAGATTCGACATTACAGAGATTAGATTTCGATTTATGAGAAAATAGATTCGACATTAGTGTGGGTGGTGGTAGGGGTAGGGGGGCATCTGGAGGAGGCTGATCCCCGGGTGGGCCACTCCTGGGAGCTGTTGGCTGCCTGCCCTCCAATGCCACGGCAATACGGCTTAGATACAGGTTTGTCTGGGCCTGCATCCTCAGCTGGCGGGTGATATGATGCCGCTGATCACGTTGCCGCTGCTTCCCCTCTTCCCGGATGGCAGCTGTGTTGTCTTTGACAGCTGCTGTCAGGTACCGGACATCAGCCTGCACCTCCCCCAGGCTGGAGACAACGTCCTGCACACGACTGGGCAGCTGTGACATGGAGCCCAGGCTGTCTGCGACCCGGTCTAAGTGGCCAGCAATCTCCCCCATTTGCTGGGTCTGCCTTGCGTGGTCCAACACCACCTGGTCCTGGACCATATCAGACACCCCCCTGGTCTTCCGGGTCGCCTTCCTGGGGACAGGAGAAGGTTGTCCCCATGGGGATGGAGTCGCCCTTGAGGGGCTACCTAGGATGGGGGAGGGGATGACAGAGGGCCCTGCAGAGGAAGAGGACTCCTCCAACATTAAAATAAAGTCCTGCTCAGGGACAGGCTCCTCCTCAGCCACCTCTGCTGAAGTGGTGTGGGCACTCTCCTACTCCACCTCGGTGTCTCCAGCACCCAGGGCCTCATCATCAGCATCCCGTTGGGAGGTTGGGGTGGACTGGCCGGTAAGCGATGATGGCCCAGCTCCGTCATCTGTGGATGACACAAAGCAGACACATGTTGGTGGTCCCACACACTTGGCACATGTACCCTCCCCCCCCCCACATGCAACACACCAAATAGGGGTTAAAAAACACTTACCTGTCCTGGAGCCTTCCTCTACGGAGTCATGGCCAGGGACCCCCTCCAGCTGCTCCCTGTCCAGGCAGCGGGCGACCACCTCCTCCTCCGTGGTCAGGCTGACCGGACATGGTGGACTACCACCTGTGCCCCTCTCATGGCTCCTAATGGTGGCCACCTTGCCACGGACCTTGCGCCGCAGGTCGTTTATTTTTTTTTTAATGTCGCCTCCAGTCCGGGTGGAGTACCCCAGCACATTCACCCTGCTGCCAATGGTGTCCAGGATGGCCTGCTTCCTCTCCCGGCTGGTCTTCCTACTTTTTTTCCCGTGGAGGGAATCATTAAACGTCTCCATAGCCGAGATTATCACAGAGACCTCCTGGGCATTAAAGTTGAGGTTCCTCCTCTCTCTGGGGGTAGCGGGAGCAGCCATGACAGTGCAAAAGTATCTTCCCTGGGGTGGGGGGGGAAACGGATATACTTTTGCGCCGGAATGGCGTTTCCGCTAGCGATTTTATACGCGCAACGGAACACATTGCGCTGACGTTTCCCGTGAAGTGGTGCCGACGGAAGTTGTGAGCATGCGCACAAGGGGGCGAGTGGAGCCTCAATCCCCGCGCATGCTCCGTGGATGATGCACTGAACGTAAGCCTCTGCGCTGGGCTCCGCCCATCATTTACATATGATCACACCCACTTCCACTTGCGTCGGGTTACGCCAGCGCATTATCGTTACTCTGGCGCAAGTTTACGCGCAACTGCTATGTGAATAACAGTACTTGCGCCGAAAGTGTCGGCGGAGTAACGTAAATGAGAAACGTTACTCCAAAGTAAAGAAGCACCCATCTACCTGAATCTGGCCCCCTGAGGCACTACAGAGCAGGGGCAGATCCAGAGTCTAGTCTCGGGAGGGGCACTGCCAGAAAATACATTTTTTTGCTGGCAATTTATTTGGGAAATAGCTGGTGTTGGCGATTCAATCATCACGGCACCATGTTTGTTATGGTGTCAGAATGATTAAAGCACATTATTTCTATTATTACATTGTTATAGAAAATTAAATGGTTCAACTCACTATAATGCCGAATCAGTGGGAGCCCCGAGTGTGTCACTTGCCACTGTCGCCTGCCACCAGATGCAGATTGTCCACTTGCCAGATCACCTGCTACACATTGCGGATTGTCACTTGCCACAAGTTTCAGATTGTCACTTGCCACGTCACCTGCCACACGTTGCGGATTGTCACTTGCCACACGTTGCGGATTGTCCACTTGCCACGTCACCTGCCACAGATTGCGGATTGTCACTTGCCACAAGTTGCAGATTGTCACTTGCCACATGTTGCAGATTGTCACTTGCCACATGTTGCAGATTGTCACTTGCCACGTCACCTGCCACACGTTGCGGATTGTCCATCTGCCACACGTTGTAGATTCTCACTTTCCTGCTAAGGTGGGGAATGGGGATTGTCACTTCCTTCCTGTGTCCCAGAATCACGCAGCAGAGACTAGATACTGGACATTTTATTGCAGTAAGTGTTAACAGCAACACACACATCACAACGTGTGTGTCTCAGGTGTCACTACCAAAGCCAAACACTGCGGTAAACAACTGCAGTGTTCCCCTGTTTGAGGCTCTTGTCACCATGGCACGTAACATGCCACGCGTTGGCTCTGAGACTCCAAGTTCGAGGTCACGTGACTCACTGACGTCACTCGTTGCTAGACACCAAGCGGCCCAGGCGCTAGCAATGAGTGCAGGGAAGAGGCTTCACCCACCACCTGCTCCTGGTCAGTACGGCACAGCAGCGTAATTACACACACTAGATGAGTCTCTCTCTCTGTGCTGGTGATCGGCTGATATGAGACAGAGAGTGAGACTTAGGCAGAGCAAGTAACATTGTCTGTGTGATATTTTCAGGGGGGGGGCAATTGCCCTGTTGCCCCCTCTGGATCCGCCCTTGCTACAGAGTGGAGCTGTTGTCCCCTCAGGACTTGGTGTTCGACAGGAAGGTCCTACAGGCGGTGGTCTCACCCTAAGGTAGGCCTGAACTTCTTGCTCATTGTCTCAGGTGTGCCATCCTGGAAGATGACTGGAGAAAGTTACCAGTTACACTTACCGGTAACAAGTTTTCTAGGAAATATTCCTGGACAGCAGTAGGGATATGCTTTGTGTTCGAGTCGAAACTCATGTTCGACTCGAACATCGTATGTTCGACCGTTCGTTGAATAACGAACGTTATGGGCCGTTCTCGCCAAATTCGAGTGGCGTGTCACGGCCCATAATTCACTGCGGCATCGCAGTGCATTGCTGGCTGATGATTGGCCAAGCATTCACTATGACCAGCATGTTTGGCCAATCACAGCTTGCAAAAAACGGAGAGCCATAATTGGCCAAAGCCAGGGTGGCTTTGGCCAATTATGGCTCAGAGGGTTTAGTAGACGCTTCACACTATAAAAGGCCGCCTGCAGGTCGGCCTTGTGTAGTGTGTAGCAGTGGTGGTTACAGACAGAGAGAGAGAGTGTAATTTTGTGTAGGTAGATAGAGCAGGCAGGCAGGCAGGCTAGTCAGTTAAAGTTAGTGGCCCGGATTTTTATGCAGGCGTAGCGCATCTCATTTACGCTACGCCGGCACAACTCAGAGAGGCAAGCATGGAATTCAGAAAGCAAATGCTCCCAACGATGCACCGGCGCAACGTAAATTCATAGGCGCAAGACGGCGTAATTCAAAGTAGAAAGGAAGTGGGCGTGATCTATTTAAATGATGCGTGACCCCATGCAAATGAAGGGCTGAACAAACGGCGCATGCACCGTGACGTGAACGTATGTCCCGCACCCCTCTGCGCATGCTCACAACTACGCCCAGCATAACCCCTGAGATACGCCGGCCCACTGCCTATGCCCGGGGCATAAATACGCACAGACATGCACCCGTCAAACGCAAAAGTACACCCGTCTGTTTGGTTGTGGTGTAAGTACTTTTGTGTTGAGGCATGTCTGCTCCAGCTTCTGGGAAGGAGAGGAGGAAGAAGAATTTCTCTGCATAGGAGAGGGAGATTGTCATCTCGGCCATGACCAGGTATGATGTGTAACTCCATGGGGCAGAGAGTGGCACAACCAGCAAGGCCAGGAAAGAGGAGAAAATTATTATCAGATGATGCAAGACAAGGCAGACTACAGACAACCGTGGCCCATGAATATAAAAAGGATAATCTTATTAGGGAGATAGTCTAATAAATTAATAATAAATAGGTGGTGATAGTCCTTAAAAATAAGTTCATAAATAAAGTCCATAAATATAGTCCATATGCTCTTAATGGCAGCAATCCCAAAAAGCAGAAGCAGGCTCTAGAAATAGTACCCCAGGGCACCTGATATAAAAAGTAAGATCGCACCTAGTAAGATAAAATCTTCCGGTAGCAACAAATTAAATAGATTAAAACAATTCACCCTCATCCCTCTAGTGGGGATGTTTCAGTGTAAAAAAGCGGCCTGCCTCACTTGCTCAAATGTCACACATGGAAAAAAGAACTTCACAGCTAATGATAAAGGGCTAGATTCAGGATGGAGAGCCTAAGTTTGTGCGGGCGTAGCGTATCTGATTTACATTATGCCGCCGCAACTTTTAAGGGCAAGTGCTGTATTCACAAAGCACTTGCTCTGTAAGTTGCTGCGGTGTAGCGTAAATGGGCCGGCGTATCCCAGCGTAATTCAAATTGGCAATGTAGGGGGCGTGTTTTATGTAAACTAAGTGTGACCCGACGTAATCCACACACCGAACGAACTGCGCATGCGCCGGCCGTGAACGTATCCCAGTGCGCATGCTCCAAATCACGTCGCAAATAGTCAATGAAAACGTTATGAATGTAACTTACGCCCAGCCCCATTCTGAATCGTCTTACGCAAGCGTAAATAACGTACAATACGATGCTGTCCCGACGTCCATACTTAACATAATAACTCAAATAGCAGGGGTAACTTTACGCCGGACTTACGCCTACGCAAAAGAAGTAAAAAAATATGCTACGTTCATGAATCGGCGTATCTATCTCATTTGCATATTCAACGCGTAAATCAACGGGAACGCCACCTAGCGGCCAGCGTAAATATGCAACTTAGATACGACGGCGTAAGTGACTTACGCCAGTCGGATCTAATGCAAATCTATACGTAACTGATTCTATGAATCAGTCGCATAGATAGGACGCCTCCGACGCAGAGATACGACGGTGTATCTGGAGATACGCCGTTGTATCTCCTACATGAATCTAGCCCAAAGTCTTCAATTTAAGCTCCTACTGCATCTCCTGTCCTTGTGGGTTATTATATGTAGGTAGAACCATCAGAGCCCTACGTACGAGATTTGGGGAACACCGCCGTGCGGTTCATGCAGGTAACCCCAAATATAGTCTTGCACGCCATTTCTTGACCCATCACCATAAAGATACCACCCTGTTGCATTTCTGGATCATTGAGGCCATTCCTGATACCCCTACTGCTGTTGAAAGATTTCAACGCCTCTGTAGACAGGAAACTTACTGGATCTAATCTTTAAAAACTATGGGCTAGATTCAGGTAGGACTTACGCCGACGTATCTCGAGATGCGCCGCGTAAGTCTAAATTTGCGCCGTCGTATCTATGCGCCGTACCCACAGAACTAGATACGCCCGAAAATAAGGTTTTTCCGACCAACATAACTTTCCTACGCCTGCGCATCGTAGGAGCATATTTACGCCGAACGCATCTGGCGCACCGATTGATTTCCTATGTAAATATGCAAATGAGGGAGATACGCCAATTCCTGAACAAACGTGCGTCCAGCACAGGCTACGCACGGTGCGCTTAAGCTGTACGCCCGGCCTAAAGTTACCCCTTTATAAAGCAGGGGTAACTTTGCACCAGACTTGCACAAGTCAGCTGGAGAGTAGATTCAGCAGCACCGTTACGGACGTGTTGAGCAACCACACTTGCAGGACAACAAATGGCAGCCGTGGTCCTAGCACTACTAATGGGTCCACCGCCACATAGGAGGAGAAGGAGGGCACGGGAGAGGATATACCGCACGCGCATGAACGTCTTTGGCATGGGTGATTTTGAGGTGTTTCTCATTTTCAGATTCAGCCCTGAAGCCATTCAGGAAATAGCCACAACCCTGCATGATGACATCACCAGCAAGACACACTGCTCACAAGCAGTGCATCCACTGGTCAAGGTACTGGCAACACTGCATTTCCTTGCCAGTGGATCTTTTCAGCGTACAAGTGGAGTCGTGGCTGGGCTGTCACAATCCACCATGAGCAGATGTTTGCACCAGGTTGTCCCCGCAATCCTCAGACGCATGTCCCACCACATCATCAAACCCACCCAGGAGCATCTGCGGCAGAAGGCAATGCGTGATTTCTACGAAATTGCAGGATTCCCACGCACCATCGGGGCCATTGATTGCACACATATGGCACTACTGCCCCCCCCCCCCCGTGACACAGAGCACATATACCGTAATCGGAAGCATTGGCATCCCATCAACATACAGGTGATAGCCGATGCTCAATGCCTCATATGGCAAGCCGTGCCGAACACCCGGGTCCAGCCATGACAGCTACATATACCGTCAAAGCAACATCCCAACGGAATTCGAACAGAACGTTTATGGGAACAGCTGGTTGGTGAGTGACATGGGAGTCAGGCATGACTGTCTGACCCCATGATGCAGACATCACTAGGGGCACATGCACGGCTAACATCCTCCTGTCTTTTCCCTTCCAGGTGACGCGGCATATGCACTTGGACCCCATCTCATGATTCCATTCCTGGATCCCCAAACCAGAGGAGAGAGAAGAACACCGCATCAAGGCCCCAATGGTGTCGCTGTTCATTCATACCACATTCACACGGCCGTGGGGATAACTGGCAGGAGATTCCCCCCCACACACACATTCACACACCATTCACACTGTAGCCTGCACTACTGTCCGTGTTCTTACAGTAAAAAAAAAAAACGCTCCTTACCGGAGCAGAAATAAATAAAAAGGCTCATCACCGGAGCAGAAATAATAAAAACGCTCATCACCGGAGCAGAAATAATAAAAACGCTCATCACCGGAGCAAACAAAAAAAAAGGCACTCAATTTCCCTGTCGTGGGCTCTGCCTGGTGCCACGTCTCTGGCTCCTCACTTGCCTGGGGGGAACTTCAGGAGGGGGTTGGGGTTGGGGCATCAGCAGGAGACTCCTCCTCAAGTCTGCCACTCCTGGCAGGTTCTGGCTGCCTGCCCTCCAACGCCAGGGCAATGTGGTTTAGCATCGCATCTGTTTCTGCATGCATCCGCAGCTGGCGGGTGGTGGTCTGCTGATCCTGCTGCCTCCTGTGCCTTCCCTCCGCCGTATTGGCCTTTATAGCCACTGTGAGGCTCTTGACCTCTGTGACGAGGCGTGCTGTCGTGGCCTGCAGCTCCCCAATACAGGTCACAACAGCTGCACAATTGGCATTTATATCATGCAGACAGTCGGGAATTTCTGCCGAGAAGGGCACGCTGTCTGCGAGAAGCCGCATATCCTGGGCAACAGCACCTACATGTTGTGTCTGGCGGGCCTGATCCCTCGCAAGAGTTTCTTGGATAGCCTCAGGAACACCCCTGATTTTTCTGGTGGCCTTCCTGGGGGCAGAAGAGGCTTGGGGCTGTGTATATGGGGAGTCCCTTGAGGAGCTTTCCCTAATGGTGGAGGAGGGTGAGGAGCTACCACTGATGGGGGAGGAGGGTTGGGAGGGTCCCCTGATGGAGGAGGAGGTTTGAGAGGGTGCAGGGTTAGTGGGATTTTCCTCCACAATGTAAAACACATCCTCCAGGTCCCCATGTTTCTCCACTACTTCCTCCAGAGGAGAGGTGTGGGCACTCTCCTCATGGGATGGCATGGGTTGCCCATCAGCCGACAACGGCCCAGCTCCCTCCAGCAAATCTGTGGATGACACAAAACATTCACATGTTGGTGGACCCACACACTTGTCACATGTTCCCTTCCACCCCCTCACATGCTACACACCGAATAGGAGATAAAGCACACTTACCTGACCTCAAGGACTGCTCACCGGAGTCATAGCCCTCCATGCCCTCCACCTGCTCACGCTGCAGGCATTGGGCAATCAGCTCATCCTCCGGGGGTCAACCGCACAGTACATGCTGGTCCTCCTCCTGTGCCCCTGGCATGCTTACTGATTTCAGCCAGCTTCTCCTTGACCTTACGTTGCATATCATTGATTTTTTTCTGGATATCCTGGGGACACCTGGTCGCAATGCCCTCAGCACTGACCTGCAGGCTCAGCTCCCTCAGGATCTCATTCTTCCTGGCCTTGCTGGTCTGCTGACTGAGGGCACCATGGAGATATTTATCATATTTCACGATCCCGGCAACAATTATCTCCCTCTCCTTCTGGCTACATTTTTTTCTTCCTCTTGTCTTTAGTTGCAGTAGCCGCCATCGCTATGCAAAAGTACCTTCCCTAAGGGGGGGGGGGGGGGAAGCAGGATGTACTTTACCGCTGGACGGGCGCATGTCTGGGCGTATTTATAGGCTGGACGTAAGCCGGTTGGCCGGCGTTTCTCAGGAAGTTGGGCCGGCGTAGTTGTGAGCATGCGCACAGGGGAGTGCACATCCTGCGCATGCTCCGTTCATGATACGCCGGGCGTAAATCACTACTCCACGTTCAGAACATCATTTGCATAAGGTCACACCCACTTACACTTACGCCGACTAAATTAAGTTACGCCGGCGCAACGTTAGGAGCAAGTGCTTTGTGAATACTGTACTTGCCTCACTGAGTTACGTCGGCGTAGCGCAAATGAGATGCGCTACGCCGGTATAAATATGCGCCGATCTACCTGAATCTAGTCCTATGTCGCCTCACGGTCTCAATGAGGAAATAGTGACCAATGCCATCATTTAATGAGTTGCTTTTTACATTCATAATAATTTATATATATACATCTGTCTGATTTTTCTTGCATATATATGTATGATTTTTCTATACATATAGGGCCAGATTCTCTAAGAAATTTGCCGGCGTAGCGTAAGCCATTTACACTACGCCGCCGCATCGTACTAGAGCAAGTGCCGTATTCCCTAAGCATTTGCTCTGTAGTTTGCGTTGGCGTAGCGAAAATGGCCCAGCGTAAGCCCGTGTAATTCAAATGGGGAGGCTTGTATTTAAATTAAGCACGCCCTCGCGTCGAACGAACTGCGAATGCGCCGGCCAGGGAAAAAGCCCAGTGTGCATGCTCCAGCTCACGTCGGAACGCGTCGTTGAAACCGACGTCAAAACTACGTGATCGTCACTACGCAATGCCCTATTCGCGAACGAGTTAGTAAAATGACGTAAGCGACGGAAAAAGCCAACGCTGACCCGACGCCATACTTAACATGGCATCCGACGGCATCCGACGGGACTTCGTAAGGTTACTCCTCATAGAAGCAGGGGTAACCTTACGAGTTCGTAAACGACGTATGCGACAACGGGGCGGCGTAAAAGCGATCGGGAATCAGCGTAGTAGCCTCATTTGCATAGGCAAATGAGAAAACAAGTAAAGGCCACCTAGTGGCCAGAGTTGTCATTACAACTACGATCCGCAAGTGTAATGGTATTACACTTGTCGGATGTTGAAGCGTATCTATGCCAAAGTGATGCTAAGCATCACTCGCATAGATACGAGCCAAAAAAAACGGCGATACGACGGGGTATCTGAGAAACTCCGTCGTAGCGCCGCTGAGAATCTGGCCCATAATCTTTGGGGATTTCTTATGCTCTCTATGAGTGCTTGTGCATGTGTCTCCTCCTTGGCATATGCATGTAGATACTACGCATTACTACATGTATATATATTACTACTATTAGTATTATTATCTTTATTCTTATTGTATGTCCATGTGCTACCAAAGTCCCGGTAAGATTTTTATTTTTATTCTTATTTTTATTATTATTATTTTTATTTCTATTTTTATTTTTATTTTCATCTTTTTCATTTTCATCTACTTTTTTACTAGTATTAGGCCTCGTTCACACATGGATCCGTTCAGGTCCGTCTGTCAGTTTTTCAGGCGGACCTGAACGGGCGCTCCATGCACCCCTATGGAGCGTCGGATGTCAGCGGAGACATGTCCGCTGACATCCGACCTGATCCGATCCGCTAAAAACAAACGTATGGGGCTCACGTCCCCATCCGTCCATGCGGATCGGATCGGGAAAGATCTGATGAAAACGGACATGCTGTCCGTTTTCATCAGATCGCTCCATAGAGGACAGCGGGACTCGACAAGCTCCTCCCCGCTCAGTGAGCAGAGAGGAGCTTGTCATCCGTCGGCTCAGCGGAGATCTGCGGACTGATCTCCCGCTGAGCTGGCAGACACAGGCGGACTCCGTCGGAACGGACTGCGACGGAGTCGGCTATGTGTGAACGAGGCCTAACTGTCATCCCTTATTATATTATTTTTACCTTTTCTCTCTTTTTTTTTTACCAGTAAATTACTCCCTTTATCCCAGTTCTTCTTACGATGGGTTCTCTTATAATCATATGCATAAATGCATATACGTTTAATTATTCATTTTTTTGATAGGTCATTTTAATATAACTTTTTAATATAACATTTACTGTATGGGTTCTATTGCTATTTGTTGGGGAATTTTACCCCCCCTTGTGGCTTCCTACTACTCGGTCAGAACATTTTTGTTTGTAGTACTAGAATTAGATTCAGAATCTACCACTTTTATGACTTTATCTTTCTTATTTTATTACATTTGACTAGTCTTTAATATTTGTGTTTCTTAATAGCTGTGCCGATTATCTTCATCGATTGTACTGTATAGATAGCATTTTTTCTATGTATCTGCATCCGGTTGACCTTTTAGGAGCATCCCTCTTTGTATATAAGACGTCTTTCTTGATTGGACGCCATGGATCTGATGAAACAGCGGAGCTGTAAAACGCGTAATCCGATTGGTCCATTCCAGTAGGCCAACGCCACGTCACTTCCGGTGCAACGATCTCTGCTTGTGCAGACCTCGTCTTGTGCAGACGTCTTGTGCAGACCTCTCCTATGACCCGGACAAATCGGACACCAGTGACCACGGACCACATCCACCTGATATGCCTGTAACCTCATATCTATTGTGAGTAGCCATTTGGCTGTGTACTTGTCTATTTTATTAAAAGCCCTTTTATACTGCACTTAGTTTGGCGCATCCTTGTTTTTTCTTCAGGAAGGAGGAGATCCTGGAGGAGATCACCACGCAGGTCAATGCCCTTGGCCATGAGGTTAGGACTGCCAAGGACATTTAAAAAAAAATCAATGACCTGCGTTGTGTGGTCAGAGAAAAGCTGGGCATGATGAGGAGGCATGCCAGGGGCACTGGAGGTGGACCAGCCACTGCTATGAGGCTCACTCCTGATGAGCAGGTGGTTGCCAGATGCCTTCAGAGGGAGCAAGTGGAGGGAGTGGAGGGCTATGACTCCAGTGAACATGCCCTGAAGACAGGTAAGTGTGTTTTATCTCCTATCCGGTGTGTAGCATGTGAGGGGATGCAAGGGAACATGTGACAAGTTTGTGGGTCCACCAACATGAGAATGCTTTGTGTCATCCACAGATGTGCTGGAGGGAGCTGGGCCGTCATCGGCTGCTGGCTGACTGCAGCCATCCCAGCAGGAGAGTGCCCACACCTCTCCTCTGGAGGAAGTTAAGGAGGAGTCAGTGGGCATTGAGGAAGATGTGTACCTCCAGGAGGAGTCCACCATCCCTGGACCCTCCCAAACATCCTCCCCCATCAGGGATAGCCCCCCAAGGGCCTTCTCCCCCTTCAAGGATAGCCCCCCAAGGGCCTCCTCCCCCATATGGGAAACCTCCCCATACAGCCGGCCCCAAGCTTCTCCTGCCCCCAGGAAGGCTACGCGCAAGACCAGGGGTGATCCAGATGCCCTGGAGGAAAATCTTGTGAGGGACCAGCCCCGGCAGACCCGCCATATGGGTGCTATAGCGGGTGACCTGCGGTGTGTTGCAGAGAGCATGGCCTCCTCGGCCCAGACCCAGGCTGCCTGCACCTTGGCTGTGCAACGTGCCCTCACACTGCAGGCTGATCAGAGTACCTCCAGCTCTGACAGCCTGCAGGATGTGAGTGCGAACTGCACTGCCATTGTGACATGCCTGGGGAAGCTGCAGGCCACCACATCAATTCATGTGCTCAAATATTATTTGATTTCTGTAGTATCTGCACACGGTGAGGAGTGCAGGCTACAGTGTGAGCGGTGTGTGACTGGTGTATGAATGTGGGTGGAATTCCTGCTAGTAAGGGGTGTCACCCTGGGTCGTGGTGGAGAGGTTTTCCCCACGACCGTGTGAATGTGGACAGCAACATGATTGGTGCCTTGGCGTGGTGTTGCTGCTCCCAAGTCCCGTGCGGTGGACTTGAGCTAAACCAATGTGATGTGGATGTGGTGTGCATGCATGCATTGTTCGCGTGCCATGCTGAATGTGTGTGTTTAACGTGCAAAGATGCCTACCACGAGGCACCTCCTGACTGCTCTTCCTTCAGCAGATGGGGTAGCCTCGTTTGGGGGGGACTGTGTGGCCCGGGGGTCAGGTCATCACATATGTCAATCTCCAGGCCCTTTGTCATGGCGTAGTTGTGCAGCACACAACATGCACTGATGATCTGACACACAAAGTTTGGGGAATACAACAGGGTCCCCCTGGACTTATCCAGGCATCGGAAACGGGACTTCAGGATGCCAAGTGTGCGCTCCACCACTGCACGGGTGCGTATGTGTGCCGCATTGTATATTCTCTCTCCTCTGGTTTGGGGATTCCGGTATGGAGTCAGGAGATGGGGCCCAAGTGCATATGCCGAGTCACCTGGAAGGGAAAAGACAGGAGGATGTTAGCCATGCATGTGCCCCTCATGATGTCTGCATCATGGGGTCAGACAGTCATGCCTGACACCCATGTCACTCACCAACCAGCCAGCTGTCCCTGTACACATTCGGTTCGAATTCTGTTGGGATGTTGCTTTGACGGTATATGTAGCTGTCGTGGCTGGCCCCGGGGTGTTTGGCACGGACGTGCCATATGAGGCATTGGGCATTGGCTATCACCTGTACGTTGATGGAATGCCAATGCTTACGATTGCGGTACATGTGCTTTGTTGCACGGGGGGGGGGGGCTGTAGTGCCACATGTGTGCAATCAATGGCCCGATGGTGCGTGGGAATCCGGCAATTCTTTTGAAAATCTGCATTGCCTTCTGCCGCAGGTGCTCATGGGTGGGTTTGATGATGTGGTGGGACATACCTGTGAGGATTGCTAGGACAACCTGGTGCACACATCTGCTCATGGTGGATTGTGACATCCCAGACTTGACTCCACTTGTACGCTGGAACGAACCACTGGCTAGGAAATGGAGTGTTGCCAGTACCTTGACCAGTGGCTACACTGCATGTGAGCGTCCCGTCTGGCTGGTGATTTCATTATGCAGGGCTGAGGCTAATTCCAGAATGGCATCAGGGCTGAATGTGAAGATGCGATACACCTCCAATTCCCCCATGCCAAAGACGTTCATGCGCGTTCGGTATATCCTCTCCCATGCCCTCCTCCTCCATGCCTGTAGATGCAGTAGTTCTATGACCATGGCTGCCCCTGGCATGTTGGCATACAGATGTGTTGTCCTGCAAGTGTGGTTACTCAGCTCATCCGTAACGGTGCTGCTGTAGCTGCTCTCCAGCTGACCTGTGCACGTCTGTTGCTGACTGAAGCCCCGTACACACGGCCGAGGTTCTCGGCAGAAACCAGCGAGAACCTCGCTGGGAGCCGCATGCTGCCGAGAACCTTGGCCGTGTGTATGCTCTCGGCGAGCCCCGCCCGTCGGGAAACCCGTCGCGCAAATAGAGAACAGGTTCTCTATTTGCTCGACGGCCCGTCGGAATGAATGGCTGGTTGCCTTTCCCGACGGGCGGGTCGCCGATTCTGACGGCCGGCAGAGAACCTCGACGGGCGGAATGATGTGTCCCGCCCGTCGAGGTTCTCTGCCGCGTGTACACGGCATTGCACCTGCTTTATGAGGGGTAACTTTAGGTTGGACGCACAACTTACACGCACCGCGCGTAGCCTGCGTCAGGCACATGTACGTTCCTGCACTCCAACTAGAGTATCTGTGAGGGGTTGCAGTGTTGTGGCACCAGTGCCTAAGGCCCAATTTTTCTGCCCCTGTTTAAACAGGGGCGTGTAATTACAATTTTTGATGCAATACTTTGCAGCAGGCTCATTCCTGCGCTCCAACTAGAGTATCTGTGAGGGGTTGCAGTGTTTTGGCACCAGCACCAGTGCCTAAGGCCCAATTTTTCTGCCCCTGTTAGGTTTGTTATTACAATTTTTGATGCAATACTTTGCAACGGGCTCATTCCTGCGCTCTAACTAGAGTATCTGTGAGGGCTTGCAGTGTTGTGGCACCAGCACCAGTGCCTAAGGCCCAATTGTTCTGCCCCTGTTTAACAGGGGCGTGTAATTACAATTGCTGATGCAATACTTTGCAGCAGGCTCATTCCTGCTCTCCAACTAGAGTATCTGTGAGGGGTTGCAGTGTTGTGGCACCAGCACCACCACCACCACCACCACCACCAACAAAGACCCAATTTTCCTGCCCCTGTTCAACAGGGGCATGTAATTACAATTCTTGATCTAATATTTCCCAGCAGGGCCCATTTCTGTGCCCACCAAGAGTAACTGTGAGGGCTTACAGAGTTGTGGCACCAGCACCACCACCAACAAAGGCCACATTTTTCTGCCCCTGTTCAACAGGGGCATGTAATTACAATTATCTGAAAACAGTGATGCTACAGTTTGCCCTCCCTTATAAGCACCACCCAGCGCTAAGTATGACTGAAAAGGTATCCAGAGATAAAGGGACAGATGATAGTTACAATGTCCTGTGTAATAATAATAAAAAAACTACACAAGATGAGCAATAGCAGCCGCTAAAAATGGGAATAATATGTAAAAACAAGCAAACAATAGAGGAATCACAAAATGGAGTCCATATATAAGTTGCAAGCAGCGCTTAAATCCTCACAATGAAGCAAGAACTGCGTGGGATCCGATCCCAATTAATGCCGAGCGGAAGAATGTTCATAAAGGGTAAAGATGTACAGTAGGGTGTCAGAAATCTTCTTAACAAGCCACCACTAAACCACCGCGTGACGTCAAACGACCCCTTATGGGGATATGCTTACCACAGGGATAAGATCAAAACGACCTTTCACACCACTTAAGGAAACTTTCTCCTTCTCTGAATCACTTTATGCAGATACTGGGTCTGGATATATCTCCGATTCATGTGAATAATAAACAACAAAGAGTGCTTCCATAGCATAATACTGTATATTTATTCAAAATGATCCCATATTCCCCCCTTAATCAGATGCACGTACATAGTTAAAATAATAAAAAACCTTTCAGCGCAATGCCAGACTGTTATGCCGCGTACACACGGTCGTTTTTTGCGATGAAAAAAACGACGTTTTCTGTGAAGTAAAAAACGACGTTTTTGAAACGTCACTTTCAAAGACAATTTTGCATACACACCATCGTTTTTTCACAAAAAGCAAGGTTACGTTCACCACTCTTTTCCATTGAAGCTCGCTTCATAACTAGCTTCTGGGCATGCGCGGGTTGAAAAACGTCGTTTTGAAAGACGTTTTTGCTACACACGGTGACTTTTTGTGAAACAAAAAACGACGTTTTGAAAAACGACACAAAAAATTCAAGCATGTTGGAATTTTTTTTTGGTCGTTTTTTTTAAGACAAAAAACGACATTTTGCCCACACACGATCAATTTAAATGACGTTTTAAAAAACGTCGTTTTTTTTCATCGCAAAAAACGACCGTGTGTACGCGGCATTAGTGTGTTCTAGATGAATCACAGTTGTATATCCGCAAGGATGCACTCACAGTTGTTCCACACCATAACGTTTAGGTTGCTTCCGGGTTTGTAATGAGGTGTAATCCTGACGTTTCGTCCAGTAGGACTTTTTCAAAGGATCCTCTGAAAAAGTCCTACTGGACGTAACATCAGGATTACACCTCATTACAAACCCGGAAGCAGCCTGAACGTTATGGTGTGGAACAACTGTGAGTGCATCCTTGCGGATATACAACTGTGATTCATCTAGAACACACTAACAGTCTGGCATTGCGCTGAAAGTTTTTTTTATTATTTTAACTATGTACATGCATCTGATTAAGGGGGGAATATGGGATCATTTTGAATAAATATACAGTATTATGCTATGGAAGCACTCTTTGTTGTTTATTATTCACATGAATCTGAGATATATCCAGACCCAGTATCTGCATAAAGTGATTCAGAGAAGGAGAACGTTTCCTAAAGTGGTGTGAAAGGTCGTTTTGATCTTATCCCTGTGGTAAGCATATCCCCATAAGGGGTCGTTTGACGTCACGCGGTGGTTTAGTGGTGGCTTGTTAAGAAGATTTCTGACACCCTACTGTACATCTTTACCCTTTATGAACATTCTTCCGCTTGGCATTAATTGGGATCGGATCCCACGCAGTTCTTGCTTCATTGTGAGGATTTAAGCGCTGCTTGCAACTTATATATGGACTCCATTTTGTGATTCCTCTATTGTTTGCTTGTTTTTACATGTAATTACAATTATTGATCTAATATTTCACAGCAGGGCCCATTCCTGTGCCCACCAAGAGTAACTGTGAGGGCTTACAGAGTTGTGGCACCAGCACCCCCACCACCACCACCACCAAAGGCCTAATTTTTCTGCCCCCTTTTCAACAGGGGCATGTAATTACAATTCTTGATCTAATATTTCACAGCAGGGACAATTTCTGTGCCCACCAAGAGTAACTGTGAGGACTTACAGTGTTGTGGCACCAGCGCCAGCACCAAAGGCCCGATTTTTCTACCACTGTTCAATAATGGCATATAATTACAATTTTTGATATAATAGTTCACACAGAGTATATACGGCAGGCCCCTACTTTCAAACATCCAACTTACAAACTACTCCTACTTGCAAACGGAAGAAGACAACCGGAAGTGAGAGGAAATCTACCCCTAGGAACAGAAATTCTCTTCTGTAAGGCTGCGTACACACGATCCAAACCAAGCGTGTGTACGGCCCATCGGACCATCGTCCGTCGGACCAAAGTTTTAAAACTTGCTTCTGTTCTAAAAACCTGCGCATGCTCAGAATCAAGTCGACGCATGCTTGGAAGCATTGAACTTCGTTTTTTCAGCACGTCGTTGTGTTCTACGTCACCACGTTCTGACCCGATCGGATTTTGGACCATCAGGCCACTTCAGCAGTGAACCGATAAAAACGGTCCGTCGGACCATTCTCATCGGGTTGGACCGATTGTGTGTACACGGCCTAATGCCGCGTACAAACAATCACTTTTTGTGATGAAAAAAAACAACGTTTTCAAAAACGTCATTTAAAATCACAGTGTGTGGGCAAAACTTTGTTTTATGTCTTCAAAAAAACGACCAAAAAAAAATTCGAACATGCTTGAATTTTTTGTGTCGTTTTTTGTGTCATAAAAAGTGATGGTGTGTGGGCAAAACGATGTTGAAAACAAAGTTTTTAAAGCCGCGCATGCTCAGAGACAAGTTATGAGACGGAGCTTCAATGGAACAGAGTGCCGTTGAACGTGGTGTACGTCACCACGCTTTGCTAGAGCATTTTGGAAAAAACGATGGTGTGTATGCAACGTCGTTTTGGAAAATGAAGTTTGAAAAACGTCGTTTTGTTTCATCACATGAAACGTCGTTGTTTTTCATCACAAAAAGTGATCGTGTGTACGCGGCATAAGAGTTGTCTCCTGTCCACTGATGTTTTATCACCAATCCTTGTTTCACTAAAAAAAACTAATTTTCAAAAAATCATTTGTCATTGGGACAGAAAGTGAATTGCAATCTTCTGAACAGATGCACACAGACAGTAAAACAAATGTTACAGGGTTGATAACCCTTCTCTATGTTTTCAGAAAAGCTTAAAAACACTTTTAACCACTTAGCAACCACCTGCCGAAAAATAACGGCGGCAAGGTGGTTGCTTAACTTTGGGATCACGTTATATAATATATAATATAATACTCTGCAGTACCCCCTGCGCAATACTCTGCAGTACCCCCTGCACAAGACTCTGCAGTACCCCCTGCGCAATACTCTGCAGTACCCCCTGCGCAATACTCTGCAGTACCCCCTGCACAATACTCTGCAGTACCCCCTGCGCAATACTCTGCAATACCCCCACACAATACTTCCTGCACAATACTCCCTCCGCAATACTCCCTGCGCAATACTCCCTGTGAGCGTTTTTTCAGGCTTCCCAGCCTTGAGGTGAGATTGGGACAGAAAGTGAATTGCAATCTTCTGAACAGATGCAGACAGACAGTAAAACAAATGTTACAGGGTTGATAACCCTTCTCTATGTTTTCAGAAAAGCTTAAAAACACTTTTAACCACTTAGCAACCACCTGCCGAAAAATAACGGCGGCAAGGTGGTTGCTTAACTTTGGGATCACGTTATATAACGTGATTCCAGAATCGCGCTCCCGCGCGCCCCCTGGGGCGTGCACACGGGAATGATAGCGGCGGTTTACCACGTGATCGCTCCATCCAATGACGGAGCGATCACATGTAAACAAACCGGCGTCATTTGATGACGCCGGTTCCTCCCTCCTCTCTCTGTACCGATCGGTACAGTGTGAGAGACGAGCGCGGATGGCAGCAGCTGTGTCGGATGGATCTGTGACTATTGCAGTCACAGATCCATCCATCCCTGCTCAGACATCCCTGCATTAACCCCTTCCTTCCCTGTGCAATACTCTGCAATACCCCCTCTGAGAAATACTCTGCATACCCATACTCTGCATATCCCCCTGAGAAATACTCTGCATACCCCCCTAAGAAATACTCTGCATACCCCCCCTGAGAAATACTCTACATACCCCCTGAGAAATACTCTGCATACCCCCCTGAGAAATACTCTGCATACCCCCCTGAGCAATACTCTGCATACCCCCCTGAGCAATACTCTGCATACCCCCCTGAGCAATACTCTGCATACCCCCCTGAGCAATACTCTGCATACCCCCCTGAGCAATACTCTGCATACCCCCCTGAGGAATACTCTGCGCAATACTCTGCATACCCTGCGCAATACTCTGCAATACCCCCTGCGCAATACTCTGCAGTACCCCCGCGCAATACTCTGCAGTACCCCCGCGCAATACTCTGCATTCCCCCGGCGCACAATACTCTGCAGTACCCCAGCGCACAATACTCTGCAGTACCCCAGCGCACAATACTCTGCAGTACCCCCGCACAATACTCTGCAGTACCCCCGCACAATACTCTGCAGTACCCCCTGCGCAATACTCTGCAGTACCCCCTGCACAATACTCTGCAGTACCCCCTGCGCAATACTCTGCAATACCCCCACACAATACTTCCTGCACAATACTCCCTCCGCAATACTCCCTGCACAATACTCCCTGTGAGCGTTTTTTCAGGCTTCCCAGCCTTGAGGTGAGATGTGGGGTCTTATTGACCCCATATCTCCCTGAAGAGGACCTGTCATGCTATATACTTATTACAAGGGATGTTTACATTCCTTGTAATAGAAATAAAAATAATCAAAACATTTATGTTTGGGAAAAAAAGTGTCAAACTAAAATAAATAAAGTAAAATTAATAATATATATATATATTTTTTAAAGCGCCCCTGTTCCCGCGTGCTCGTATACAGATGCGACTGCACACGTAAGTCCCGCCCACATATGAAAACGGTGTTCACACCACACATGTGAGGTATCGCTGCGAACGTTAGAGCGAGAGCAATAATTTTGGCACTAGACCTCCTCTCCAACTAAAAAGATGTAACCAGTAAAAATATTTAAAGCGTCACCTATGGGGATTTTTAAGTAGCGAAGTTTGGCCCCATTCCACAAGCGTGTGCAATATTGAAGGGTGACATGTTGGGTATCTATTTACTCGGCGTAACTTCATCTTTCATATTATGCAAAAACATTGGGCTAACTTTAATGTTTTTTTTTTTTTTTAAAGCACAAAACTGTTTTATTTCCAAAAAAAATGCATTTGAAAAATTGCTGTGCAAATACCATGCGCGATAAAAAGTTGCAACGACCGCCATTGTATTCTCTAGGGTCTTTGCTAAAAAAGCATATATAATGTGAACGCCTGATGGTGCTCCCTGCATGTTGGGCCTCTTTATGTGGCCATGCTGTGTAAAAGTCTCACACATGTGGTATCGCCATACTCTGGAGGAATAGCAGTTTTGTTTTGGGGTGTAATTTGTGGTATGCATATGCTGTGTGTGAGAAAAAAGTAGGCTTGGTTATTCCCTGGGCATTCCCCAGGTTCTTGTTGTTGTGTGTGAGAAATAACCTGCTAATATGAAAATTTTGTGGGAAAAAAATAAAGATGAAAAAAATCTTGATATTGCGAAGAATTGTGGGAAAAAATTACAACTTCAAAAAACTCACAATGCCTCTTTCTAAATACCTTGGAATGTCTTCTTTCCAAAAAGGGTCATTTGGGGGGAATTTGTACTTTTCTGGCATGTTAGGGTCTCAAGAAATGAGAGAGGCTGTCAGTACATCAGATGTGATCAAATTGATACATTTTCAGTAATTGGTACCATAGCTTGTAGACCTTATAACTTTCACCCAGACTAAATAATATCCATTTTGTTTTGTTACCAAAGATATGTAGCAGTATACATTTTAGGCCAAATTTATGAAGAAAAATTCATTTTTTGCTAAATTTTATAATAGAAATGGAGAAAAAATCATTTGTTTACAAAATTTTCATTCTTTTTTCATTTATAGCGAAAAAATTAAAAACCGCAGAGGTGATCAAATACCACCAAAAGAAAGCTCTATTTGTGGGGAAAAAAGGACAAAAATTTAATTTGGCTACAGTGTTGTATGACTGAGTTATTGTCATTCAAACTGTGAGAGCACCGAAAGCTGAAAATTGGTCTGGTTATTAAGGGGGTTTAAGTGCCCAGTGGTCAAGTGGTTAAAGATAAAGATCTGCCCTTTGTGTGCGTAGCGTATTCCATTTACGCTACGCCTCCGCACTATTTACGGGCAAGTGCTGTATTCTCAAAGCACTTGCTCTGTAATGTGCGACGGCGTAGCGTAAATGGGACGGCGTAAGGCTGCGTAATTGAAATAGGGAAGGAGGGGGGCATACTGTATTTAAATTAAGCGCGCCCCCGCGTGGAACGAACTGTGCCATGCGCCGACCGTCATTGAAGCCCACTGCACATGCTCCATAGTACGACGCAAATACATTGGTTTCGACGTGAACGTAATTAACGTACAGCCCTATTCGCGGCGACTTACGTAAACGACGTTAACGACAGAAAAACCAGACGCTGTCCCGACGTCCATACTTAACATGGCTTACGCCGGACCGACGCAAGGTTACCCCTCATATAGCAGGGGTAACCTTGCGCTTACGCAAACTACGACGACAGCGCGCAAAAACTTTCAAGAATGGGCGTATCATGCTCATTTGCATATTCGACGCAGAAATCGACGGGAACGCCACCTAGCGGCCTAACGTAACATTGCAACTTAGATCCAAAGGTGTAAGTGACTTACGCCAGTCGGATATACGCCATATCTATGCGTAACTGATTCTAAGAATCAGTCGCATAGATACCCAGGGTCAGATACAGAGATACGACGGTGTATCTGGAGATACACCGTCATAACTCAGCTGAGAATCTGGCCCTACCAGTTCAAAATTACAAACAGATTCTACTTAACAACAAACCTACAGTCCCTGTCTTGTTTGCACCACCTGTATAATGCTGTTCAAAGTATATAGGGCCAAAGAGGCTTGTAATGACCTGGGGGGAAACCCATGCTATTTTTCTCAATGATTTTCATCCATATTGCAGGGACCAGACATTACATTAAAGCCGCAAGCAGTTTTAAATTACTTTACTTATCTCATTTTGTGCAGGGACAGTTCTAAACACGTGCCACCTCACAGGCATATTATAGACACCAAGCAGGTACGATATTTAAAGGAATTTTTCATTTTTTTTTTCACTTTAAGCAACATTAAAATCTCTGCTCCAGAAAAAACTACCGTTTTTTTTTCCATTGATACATGTTCCCTGGGGCAAAACCCGGGTTCTCAAACCAGTTTTCCGACAATAACTTGCATACTATGCCACATACACACGATCACTTTATGCGATGGGAAAAAACAACGGGCCAGATTCAGATACACTTAATATTGCGCTGCGTAATCAAAATACTCTACGCTGCCGTATTTCACCAGGCTCTACACCGAATCCTGGTAGATTTTTGCCCGTACGCTACGGCGGCGTAGTCTATTTCTCGCGGCGTAATCGAAATACGCGATTGGGGGGCGTGAAGCATTTAAATTAAGCGCGTCCCCGCGGCGATCGAACTGCGCATGCTCCGTTCAGAAATTTTCCGCCGTGAATTGCGCGAAATCACGTCGTTACGTCATTTGTTGTTTGAGTAGCGTCTTTTACGAACATTCCTATTCCCGGACGACTTACGTAAAAAATAATAAAAGACGTCGGAAAACGTAGAAATTCGACGCGGGAACGACGGCCATACTTAACATGGGCTGTCTAATATTAGACCAGCAAAAAGCTGGTATAGTGTTACGCAAAAAAAAGATGACTAAAGGTGCCATAAGAGATTGCGAATGAAGATCGTAATTTCGGGGATCGCCGGCAAAAGCTTTTATTGCAGCGTAGATCCGAAGGCGTACGAACATGTAATCCAGTCGAATTGAAGCCGGCAGCCGTCTATTCATGGCTTGAGGTTTCCGACTAGCTAGAAAACGTGCGTAATTTGAAATTACTCCAGTCTAACACCAGTTAGACAGGAGTAATGGCTCTGTGAATCTGGCCCAAGTTTTCTGTGAAGTAAAAAACTACGTTTTTGAAACTTCAATTTTCAAAGACGATGTTGCCTACACACCATCGTTTTTTCACAATGCTCTAGCAAAGCGAGGTTACGTTCACCACTCTTTTCCATTGAAGCTTGCTTCATAACTAGCTTCTGGGCATGCACGGGTTGAAAAACGTAATTTTAAACAACGTTTTTTGCTACACACAATGATCTTTTGTGAAACAAAAAACGTTTTGAAAAACGACACAAAAAATTAAAGCATGCTTCAATTTTTTTTTGTCGTTTTTCACAAGACATAAAACAACGTTTTCCCCCACACACGGTCATTTAAATTGACGTTTTTAAAAACTTCATTTTTTTTTCATCACATAAAGTGATTGTGTGTATGCGGCATTAGGCTTTAAACTGAGCACATTTGAATTCAAACTTTCGAGTCCCATGGACGTCAATGGGGTTCTAAATGTTTGCGCAAACATTCAGTCCGTTCGAAGGTTCAGGTGCGAACCGAACGGGGGGGTGTTCGGCTCATCCATAGACAGCAGGCCTACTTCCCTACCCTTAATTGTCGGTGATATTTCAACTCTGAAAGAATGTACCCTCTGGCACCTGTGTGGGATTATACTTGGTCATAACTGAGGGACAGAGAGAAGGGTGGGACCTTTTAAACTCTGTTGTTGATTGTGTTTTTCTGTCACGTGTGCCGTCCTGGAAGACTTCCTAGAAAACCCATTACCGGCAAGTATAACTGGTAATTTTCCATGGCCACAGAAAGCTCTAGAATCTTGAGTCTGTGTAGAATACCTGGACAAAAGGTTTAATGTCACTGCCGGAAGCAACCGATAAAATTTCTGCCATTATTTTTCTGGAGCACTAAGAAGAGAGAAGCAGAAATTTGCCTGAATGCCATCCGCAACAACCTTAAAGAAGTTGTAAAGTCAAATTTTTTTTCCTTTTCAAATGCAGTCTTGAGGCATATAAGAATAAAAAACGTGATGATTTTTTTTTAAAACATTGCTATACCTGTTAAACAGCATCTTGAATGTACCCCTCCGTCAGTCCTGTGTCTGATTTCCCCTCACTTCCTGGTTTGGCAGTGCGCGTTCATAGTGTAAACGTCACTGCCTAATGGGAACTACAGTTCCCATTAGGCTTAGCGGTTCGCGCATGCGCAGAAGCGGTTTTTCGTTTTACAACGCCGGACGAGAACGAGCAATGTTCTCGTGAACTAAGAGCCACACTCCGCCCCTACCTCCCCCAGTATACACCCCTTCCCGCCCCTCTGCCTATACCCTTTCATTTCTCCTCCCTCCTCCAACACATATTGCCGCCTCCTCCTGTTTAATAGGGTTGCCACCTGTATGGTTTTGACCCGGACAGGGGGTACCATGGGGCCTCCTTTTAGGCGCCCCAGCACACAGGGGGACCCGGACAGCAGGGGGATCGGAGCAGCGGGAGGGGGAGGCAATTACAGAGCAATTAAAACATAAGGGAGAGAGAAGCGACAGGCAGCTGCTGGTACAGGAGATTTTAATAAAATAGATGCTTAGAAACAATCCACTCACTGTCCATGTCAGAGCTGTAGTAGGCATGTCAGTTGTGAAGTCGGCTGTCCCATTCTCCCCTCCGATCGACGCTGCTGCTTTACTGAATCGCTGGAGGAAGCCAAGGATACAGAGCCGTGGAGAAACTGCAGTGAGCTGTCAGCCTGGGATAATGTGACCAAAGAGGCTTGTAATGACCTGGGGGGAGTGGGGGGAAACCCATGCTATTTTTCTCAATGATTTTCATCCATATTGCAGGGACCAGACATTACATTAAAGCCGCAAGCAGTTTTAAATTACTTTACTTATCTCATTTTGTGCAGGGACAGTTCTAAACACGTGCCACCTCACAGGCATATTATAGACACCAAGCAGGTACGATATTTAAAGGAATTTTTCATTTTTTTTTTTTCACTTTAAGCAACATTAAAATCTCTGCTCCAGAAAAAACTACCGTTTTTTTTTCCATTGATACATGTTCCCTGGGGCAAAACCCGGGTTCTCAAACCAGTTTTCCGACAATAACTTGCATACTATGCCACATACACACGATCACTTTATGCGATGGGAAAAAACAACGGGCCAGATTCAGATACACTTAATATTGCGCTGCGTAATCAAAATACTATACGCTGCCGTATTTCACCAGGCTCTACACCGAATCCTGGTAGATTTTTGCCCGTACGCTACGGCGGCGTAGTCTATTTCTCGCCGCGTAATCGAAATACGCGATTGGGGGGCGTGAAGCATTTAAATTAAGCGCGTCCCCGCGGCGATCGAACTGCGCATGCTCCGTTCAGAAATTTTCCGCCGTGAATTGCGCGAAATCACGTCGTTACGTCATTTGTTGTTTGAGTAGCGTCTTTTACGAACATTCCTATTCCCCGGACGACTTACGTAAAAAATAATAAAAGACGTCGGAAAACGTAGAAATTCGACGCGGGAACGACGGCCATACTTAACATGGGCTGTCTAATATTAGACCAGCAAAAAGCTGGTATAGTGTTACGCAAAAAAAAGATGACTAAAGGTGCCATAAGAGATTGCGAATGAAGATCGTAATTTCGGGGATCGCCGGCAAAAGCTTTTATTGCAGCGTAGATCCGAAGGCGTACGAACATGTAATCCAGTCGAATTGAAGCCGGCAGCCTTCTATTCATGGCTTGAGGTTTCCGACTAGCTAGAAAACGTGCGTAATTTGAAATTACTCCAGTCTAACACCAGTTAGACAGGAGTAATGGCTCTGTGAATCTGGCCCAAGTTTTCTGTGAAGTAAAAAACTACGTTTTTGAAACTTCAATTTTCAAAGACGATGTTGCCTACACACCATCGTTTTTTCACAATGCTCTAGCAAAGCGAGGTTACGTTCACCACTCTTTTCCATTGAAGCTTGCTTCATAACTAGCTTCTGGGCATGCACGGGTTGAAAAACGTAATTTTAAACAACGTTTTTTGCTACACACAATGATCTTTTGTGAAACAAAAAACGTTTTGAAAAACGACACAAAAAATTAAAGCATGCTTCAATTTTTTTTTGTCGTTTTTCACAAGACATAAAACAACGTTTTCCCCCACACACGTTCATTTAAATTGACGTTTTTAAAAACTTCATTTTTTTTTCATCACATAAAGTGATTGTGTGTATGCGGCATTAGGCTTTAAACTGAGCACATTTGAATTCGAACTTTCGAGTCCCATGGACGTCAATGGGGTTCTAAATGTTTGCGCAAACATTCAGTCCGTTCGAAGGTTCAGGTGCGAACCGAACGGGGGGGTGTTCGGCTCATCCATAGACAGCAGGCCTACTTCCCTACCCTTAATTGTCGGTGATATTTCAACTCTGAAAGAATGTACCCTCTGGCACCTGTGTGGGATTATACTTGGTCATAACTGAGGGACAGAGAGAAGGGTGGGACCTTTTAAACTCTGTTGTTGATTGTGTTTTTCTGTCACGTGTGCCGTCCTGGAAGACTTCCTAGAAAACCCATTACCGGCAAGTATAACTGGTAATTTTCCATGGCCACAGAAAGCTCTAGAATCTTGAGTCTGTGTAGAATACCTGGACAAAAGGTTTAATGTCACTGCCGGAAGCAACCGATAAAATTTCTGCCATTATTTTTCTGGAGCACTAAGAAGAGAGAAGCAGAAATTTGCCTGAATGCCATCCGCAACAACCTTAAAGAAGTTGTAAAGTCAAATTTTTTTTCCTTTTCAAATGCAGTCTTGAGGCATATAAGAATAAAAAACGTGATGATTTTTTTTTAAAACATTGCTATACCTGTTAAACAGCATCTTGAATGTACCCCTCCGTCAGTCCTGTGTCTGATTTCCCCTCACTTCCTGGTTTGGCAGTGCGCGTTCATAGTGTAAACGTCACTGCCTAATGGGAACTACAGTTCCCATTAGGCTTAGCGGTTCGCGCATGCGCAGAAGCGGTTTTTCGTTTTACAACGCCGGACGAGAACGAGCAATGTTCTCGTGAACTAAGAGCCACACTCCGCCCCTACCTCCCCCAGTATACACCCCTTCCCGCCCCTCTGCCTATACCCTTTCATTTCTCCTCCCTCCTCCAACACATATTGCCGCCTCCTCCTGTTTAATAGGGTTGCCACCTGTATGGTTTTGACCCGGACAGGGGGTACCATGGGGCCTCCTTTTAGGCGCCCCAGCACACAGGGGGACCCAGACAGCAGGGGGATCGGAGCAGCGGGAGGGGGAGGCAATTACAGAGCAATTAAAACATAAGGGAGAGAGAAGCGACAGGCAGCTGCTGGTACAGGAGATTTTAATAAAATAGATGCTTAGAAACAATCCACTCACTGTCCATGTCAGAGCTGTAGTAGGCATGTCAGTTGTGAAGTCGGCTGTCCCATTCTCCCCTCCGATCGACGCTGTTGCTTTACTGAATCGCTGGAGGAAGCCAAGGATACAGAGCCGTGGAGAAACTGCAGTGAGCTGTCAGCCTGGGATAATGTGACCAATCAGAGCGTTCTGGAGGCTTAACCACGCCTCCATCATCAGAGGCTGACAGTTCACATGAGTTTCCCACGGCTCTCTGTTTCCTCCAGCGATTCAGTGGTAAGAGCAGCGTGGATTGGAGGGGAGAATGGGACAGCCGACTTCACAGACTGACATGCCTACTACAGCTCTGACATGAAGAGTGAGTGCATTGTTTATAAGCATCTATTTTATTAAAAACTTCCGTACCAGCAGCTGCCTGTCACCTCTCTCTCTCCCTTTTTGACTCCTCTGTTTGCCCCCCCCTCTCTGTATCCTCTCTGTGTTTGCCCCCCCTCTCTGTGTCCTCTCTGTGTTTGCCCTGTCTCTTCTGTAATTGCACCCTCCTCCTCTGTAATTGCACCCTTCTTTGTATTTGCAACCCCCTCTGTATTCCCCCCCTCCTCTGTAATTGCACCCCCATCCTCTGTAATTGCCCCCCACGCCCGCTGCTCCGAACCCCCTGCTGTCCAGGCTCTGCGTAACCGTGTGCAATGCTCTGCAATACCGTGTGCAATACTCTGCAATACTCTGCAATACCGTGTGCAATGCTCTGTGTAACCGTGTGCAATGCTCTGTGTAACCGTGTGCAATGCTCTGTGTAACCGCGTGCAATGCTCTGTGTAACCGCGTGCAATGCTCTGTGTAACCGCGTGCAATGCTCTGTGTAACCGCGTGCAATGCTCTGTGTAACCGCGTGCAATGCTCTGTGTAACCGCGTGCAATGCTCTGTGTAACCGCGTGCAATGCTCTGCAATACCGCGTGCAATGCTCTGCAATACCGTGTGCAATACTCTGCAATACCGTGTGCGTAACCGTGTGCAATGCTCTGCGTAACCGTGTGCAATGCTCTGCGTAACCGTGTGCAATGCTCTGCGTAACCGTGTGCGTAACCGCGTGCAATGCTCTGTGTAACCGCGTGCAATGCTCTGCGTAACCGCGTGCAATGCTCTGCAATACCGTGTGCAATACTCTGCAATACTCTGCAATACCGTGTGCAATGCTCTGTGTAACCGTGTGCAATGCTCTGTGTAACCGCATGCAATGCTCTGTGTAACCGCGTGCAATGCTCTGCGTAACCGCGTGCAATGCTCTGCGTAACCGCGTGCAATGCTCTGCGTAACCGCGTGCAATGCTCTGCGTAACCGCGTGCAATGCTCTGCGTACCCGCGTGCAATACTCTGCAATACCGTGTGCGTAACCGCGTGCAATGCTCTGTGTAACCGCGTGCAATGCTCTGTGTAACCGCGTGCAATGCTCTGCGTAACCGCGTGCAATGCTCTGCGTAACCGCGTGCAATGCTCTGCAATACCGTGTGCAATACTCTGCAATACTCTGCAATACCGTGTGCAATGCTCTGTGTAACCGCATGCAATGCTCTGTGTAACCGTGTGCAATGCTCTGTGTAACCGCGTGCAATGCTCTGTGTAACCGCGTGCAATGCTCTGTGTAACCGCGTGCAATGCTCTGTGTAACCGCGTGCAATGCTCTGCGTAACCGCGTGCAATGCTCTGCAATACCGCGTGCAATGCTCTGCGTAACCGCGTGCAATGCTCTGCAATACCGTGTGCGTAACCGTGTGCAATGCTCTGCGTAACCGCGTGCAATGCTCTGCGTAACCGCGTGCAATGCTCTGCGTAACCGTGTGCAATGCTCTGCGTAACCGTGTGCAATGCTCTGCGTAACCGCGTGCAATGCTCTGCGTAACCGCGTGCAATACTCTGCAATACCGTGTGCGTAACCGTGTGCAATGCTCTGCGTAACCGCGTGCAATGCTCTGCAATACCGTGTGCAATGCTCTGCGTAACCGCGTGCAATGCTCTGCTGTAACCGCGTTACTAAATGGGTGGCCATTTAGTGAAGAAGAGGGCCCCTGGAGGACGGGGGACGACATTCTCTCCACCGGAGGACGGGGGACGACATTCTCTCCACCGGGGGACGGGGGACGACATTCTCTCCACCGGAGGACGGGGGACGACATTCTCTCCACCGGAGGACGGGGACACCAGGGCTGGACTGGGAGAGGAGGTGAGCACTGCGGCGAACCAGAGCATCATGAGGGACATGAGACAGAGGCGCATGGGGGACCAGTGCATCATGGGGGGGGGGATAGAGGAGCAGGAGAGGAACAGAGAAGCGGGGGAGGAAGTGCCATCATTCGATAAGTGTAGCCACACAAGGGTTCCTTCCCAGGGGGGAGGTTTGTTTGGAATTAGTAAAGTGACAGCCGGGGGATGTGCCCCCTTACATCAGGTGTCCCCAGCGGAGCCCCCCTTACATCAGGCAATCCCAGCGAAGCCCCCCCTTACATCAGGTGTCCCCAGCGGAGCCCCCCTTACATCAGGCAATACCAGCGGAGCCCCTTCTTACATCAGGTGTCCCCAGCGGAGGCCCCCCTTACATCAGGTGTCCCCAGCGGAGCCCCCCCTTACATAAGACAATCACAGCAGAGCTTCTTCTTACATCAGGTGTCCCCAGCGGAGCCCCCCCTGCTGGGGACACCTGATGTAAGGGGGGCTCTGCTGGGGACACCTGATGTAAGAAGGGCCTCCGCTGGGGACACCTGATGTAGGAAGAAGCTCTGCTGTGATTGTCTTATGTTAGGGGGGGGTCTCCTTTGGGGACACCTGATGTAAGAAGGGGCCTCCCATGGGGACACCTGATGTAAGAAGAAGCTCTGCTGTGATTGTCTTATGTAAGGGGGGGGGCTCCGCTGGGGACACCTGATGTAAGGGGGGCTCCGCTGGGGGCGCCTAATGTAAGGGGGGCCTCCGCTGGGGACACCTGATGTAAGGGGGGGCTCAGCTGGGGACACCTGATGTAAGTGGGGGCTCCTCTGGGGACACCTGATGTAAGAAGGGGCCTCCCATGGGGACACCTGATGTAAGAAGAAGCTCTGCTGTGATTGTCTTATGTAAGGGGGGGGCTCCGCTGGGGACACCTGATGTAAGGGGGGCTCCGCTGGGGGCGCCTAATGTAAGGGGGGCCTCCGCTGGGGACACCTGATGTAAGGGGGGGCTCAGCTGGGGACACCTGATGTAAGTGGGGGCTCCTCTGGGGACACCTGATGTAAGAAGGGGCCTCCCATGGGGACACCTGATGTAAGAAGAAGCTCTGCTGTGATTGTCTTATGTAAGGGGGGGGCTCTGCTGGGGACACCTGATGTAAGGGGGGCTCCGCTGGGGACACCTGATGTAAGGGGGGCTCCGCTGGGGACACCTGATGTAAGAAGAAGCTCTGCTGTGATTGTATTATGTAAGGGGGGGCTCCGCTGGGGACACCTGATGTAAGGGTGGCTCCGCTGGGGACACCTGATGTAAGAAGAAGCTCTGCTGTGATTGTCTCATGTAAGGGGGGGGCTCCGCTGGGGACACCTGATGTAAAGGGGGCTCCGCTGGGGACACCTGATGTAAGAAGAAGCTCTGCTGTGATTGTCTTATATAAGGGGGGGGCTACATAAAACAATCACAGCAGAGCTTCTTCTTACATCAGGTGTCCCCAGCAGAGCTCCCCCCTTACATCAGGTGTCCCCAGCGGAGCTCCCCCTTACATCAGGTGTCCCTAGCGGACCCCCCCCCTTACATAAGACAATCACAGCAGAGCTTCTTCTTACATCAGGTGTCCCCAGCGGAGCCCCCCCTTACATCAGGTTTCCCTACCGGAAGACCCCCCTTTACATAAGCCAATCCCAGCAGAGACCCCCTTACATCAGGTGTCCCTAGCGGACTCCCCCCCTTACATAAGACAATCACAGCAGAGCTTCTTCTTACATCAGGTGTCCCTACCGGAGCCCCCCCTTTACATAAGCCAATCCCAGCGGAGACCCCCTTACATCAGATGTCCCCAGTGAAGCCCCCCCCCCTTACATAAGACAATCACAGCAGAGCTTCTTCTTACATTACGTGTCCCCAGCAGAGCCCCCCTTACATCAGGTGTCCCTACCGGAGCCCCCCCTTTACATAAGCCAATCCCAGCGGAGACCCCCTTACATCAGATGTCCCCAGTGAAGCCCCCCCCCTTACATAAGACAATCACAGCAGAGCTTCTTCTTACATTACTTGTCCCCAGCAGAGCCCCCCTTACATCAGGTGTCCCTACCGGAGCCCCCCCTTTACATAAGCCAATCCCAGCGGAGACCCCCTTACATCAGATGTCCCCAGTGAAGCCCCCCCCCCTTACATAAGACAATCACAGCAGAGCTTCTTCTTACATTACTTGTCCCCAGCAGAGCCCCCCTTACATCAGGTGTCCCTACCGGAGCCCCCCCTTTACATAAGCCAATCCCAGCGGAGACCCCCCTTTACATCAGGTGTCCCCAGCAGGGCCCCCCCCCCCCTTACATCACTCTGGGAGGGATGGATGATCATACCAGGGGATGGAGGGATGGAATTGGGAGAAAAGTATATGTGGTGTGCATTCAAAATGGATAGTAAAAAATTGGCTAAAATGGTGGTGGAGTGAGTGTTTGTATTGGACATGGGGGAACAGAAGACATACAATGCATGATATTGAATAAGCATGGTAAAGAAATGGATACAAATATATTGACTATATTTTAATTTAATTATAAGCATAATTTTTAGTTTATAAGATCTTATTTAGATGTACTTTATCTTGAGTAGCAAATACTCTATTTAGTTGCTGTGTTCCTGCTGTGTAGAAATCGAGTTTCAATTTCCAGAGAACTAGGGGAGGAAAAATGAGTTTCACTTTGCACTTGTCAGAGAACTGGGGGAGGAGTGAAGGCGGGGCTGTGACTTGTTTCCCAAAACAATGAATGGGAGGGAGGCGGAGCTACAGCGTCCTAGAGACGCCCAAGCATGTGCTGGTCTCCTCTGCTGTGAAAGACAGAGAACGTCCAGACGCAGAGCTGTAGGCAGGAGAGGGGACGAGCACGTTGTGCACGTCATGCTTGTGAAGCTTTCCTCCATAAGAAACGGCTGGGACACAGGAGGAGAGGAATGAGAGGAGGCACAGGAAGTGGCACTTTTACAGATGTAATTCAATACTTTGCTGGGCAATTTAAAAGAAGAGGTAAGGAACTTCTAAATGCTCTGCAATATATCAATGATTTTAGAGGATAAAAAACGAACCTTTAGTGTTCCTTTAATATAAATTCTTGCACCTACTATCTATATATGCATTCCCCTAAGCATTTTTAAGCTAGAACCCAAATTGAACCTGTTATTACTGTTCATCAGGTCATTCTTACAGCCAAAAGCCCTTAATGATATAAAAATGGACAGCGCTAATCCCTAAGGCTCTTGCTAAATGTGCAAACATTTGTGAATATACTCATCTCCCAATGTGCGTGCACAATTTACAGTACAAAACAAGTGCACTTTAATCTATATGAAAAAATAGTGATATTTATTGTACAGTACAAAAGTCTATATCTTTCATACAGGGAAAAAATATAAGTCCTAAAAGCTATTTTTTAATGTGCTCTTTAACCACTTCCCACTGGGCACTTATACCTTCTTCCTAAACAGGCCAATTTTCAGCTTTCAGTGCTCTCACATTTTGGATGACAATTACTCAGTCATGCAACACTGTACCCATATGCAATTTTAGTCTTTTTTTCCACACAAATAGAGATTTATTTTGGTGGTATTTAATCACTACTGGGTTTTAAAAAAAAATTGTGCTATAAAAGAAAAAAAAAGACAGAAAATGTTGTATAAACGCATTTTTCTTTGTTTCTGTTATAAAAGTTTGCAAATTAGTAATTTTTCATTCAAAATGTTGGCCAAAATATATACTGCTACATATCTTTGGTTAAAATAACCCAAATCAGTGTATATTATTTGGTCTTTGTGAAAGTTATAGAGTCTAGAAGCTACAGTGCCAATCACTGAAAAATCTAATTTCTTGAGATACTAACAAACCAGGAAAGTACAAACACCCCCAAATTACCCCTTTTTGGCAGGATGACAGGCCTGGAGTAGGCAGCTTTAAAAGTAAGTCAGATGTGGCAGTTCCCTACTTCTATCCCCCCCAAAGTTCACTTTAAAGCGGAAGTAAATCTTCTTTTTTTTTTTAAACACCCTGCATAGCATACTAGCTCATTATGAAGTACTTACCTCCTCCGTCGGCACCATCTCTCCACAAGTCTCTTCCACTGTGACTGGCCGGAGCTGTGATTACTTCACTCCCGTGCGGGTGCCGCCACTAACGGCATGATCGTCGATAGTAACAGCACACTCAGTGCGCCTGCACACTGTTGTCTTTATTTTGCAAATATCTCCTAAACCGTAGAGGTTTAGGAGATATTGGTTGCACCTACAGGTAAGCCTTATGCCGCGTACACACGGTCGTTTTTTGTGATGAAATAAAACAACGTTTTAAAAAACGTCATTTTTAATGATCGTGTGTGGGCAAAACATCGTTTTATGTCTTCTAAAAAACGACCCAAAAAATATTTGAACATGCTTCAATTTTTTATGTCGTTTTTCAGAATGTCGTCTTTTGTTTCACAAAAAATGATCATGTGTGGGCAAAACGAAGTTTAAAACAATGTTTTTAAACCCGTGCTTGCTCAGAAGCAAGTTATGAGACGGGAGCTTCAATGGAACAGAGTGCCGTCGAAAGTGGTGTATGTAACCGCGCTTTGCAAGAGAATTTTTTAGAAAACGATGGTGTGTAGGCAACGTCGTTTTTTAAAATGAAGTTTGAAATATTTTTTTTGTTTTGTGAGATAAAACTACGTTTTTTTACATCACATAAAGTGATCGTGTGTATGGGGCATTAATCTAGGCTTACATGTAGGTTAAAGTGCTCTGTAAGGGTTTACAACCACTTTAAGGCTGCTTGGCTTTTGAATATCACAGAAGTCGGATCGCCGTCTTGCATGATCCGACTTTGGCATGCGACTCATGCTCTGATGATCTTGAGTGAGTGAGAAACTTATATAGCGCAGCACATGCAAACTAAATCGCCTCTGGGCGCTTGGTGTACATTTCTCTTTTGTCCTCAGAAGAGATGGGTTTTGATCTTTCTCCTAAAGGCCAAGTGGTTCTCCTCCAACCGAATGCTGGTCGGTAAAGCGTTTCATAGTCTGGGTCCTTGGACCGCAAATCTTCTTTCTCCTTTGGACTTGTATCTGGCTTTGGGTATCTGGAGTAGATTTTGGTTGGTGGATCGCAGAACGCGATTGGGGTTGTGAGCTTTTAGTTTTTTGCATAGATATTGGGGGGCATTTCCTTGAATACACTTATGCGTCAGACAGAGTGCTTTGAAAGTAATTCTGTCTTTTGCTGGCAACCAATGAAGGAATCTCAGTGAAGGTGAGATTGATTCCCATGGTTTTTCCCCAGTCACCAGTCTAGCGGCCGTGTTTTGAACGACTTGAAGGCAAGTGATTTGGTACTTTGGGAGTCCAAGATAGAAGGCATTTGCATAGTCGAGTCTGGAGTTGATAATTGTACCCACCACCACTGCTATGTATTATTTTAGGATAAAGGGAATGAGTCTGCGTAGTAGGCGCAGCAGATGGTGCGATCTGCTGACTACTGACCCTATTTGTGCATCCATTGTCATGTAGGTGTCAAAGATGACTCAGACTTTTCACTTTGGTGCCAGGGGTGATGATTTTTCCCAGAATGGGCGGGGGTGTCCATGTTATTGCGGTGTGATTCTTTCGATCAGCGTGAAACAGGAGAAGTTCTGTTTTTGAGCCGTTGAGTTTAAGATAACTCTTTGTCATCCAATTGTCTATCAAAGTGAGGCATTTCTCTAATCCGAGATGATCCTTTTTGTTGCAAATGCGAAAATACAGTTGTGTGTTATCTGCATAAGAGTGGTAAAGTAACTCTCTTTTTTTCTTTAGAATAAGTTTGATTATGCCTTGTTTCAACAGGGTAGGCACCCTGCCCTCCTTGAATGATTGGTTTATAAGCTGCGTGATAGCCGGTGCCAAAATATCAGCACATTCTTTCAGCAGTTTGGTGGGGATGATATCATTCGTCGCTGTGGTATTTCGCAGGGTACCGATGATATTTTTAGTGGCATCGATGGTGATGGGTTTTAAAGTGAAATTTGTTGAGTGCAGCAAATTTATGTGGGTATTGGGCGTATGATTGAGGGGGAGGTAGAAGGGGGTTCTGTTTTGCTGAATACTTTCACAGATTTTTTCAATTTTGTTAATGAAATAATCCGATAATTTGTTGCAAAATTCTTCAGTATCAGAATTAGGGGCTTCAAGACAGACTGGATTCATGGTCTGGGTGACCAGATTAAAGAGTTCACGTGGGCGGTTTAGGGCATTAGTGATGATTTTTTGGGGCTTTAAAGATTTCTTTGTGGTATTTTTTTGTTATTACCTTATAGATGGTCTGGTTTTCCTCTGAAACGCTTCTATTCCAAGCTGCTTCAACTCTTCTGCGCTCTTGCTTTAGCAACGACAGCTGGTCGTTAAACCAGCTGGAGTTATTTTTCCGAAAGCAGGTTTTGCGTTTTTGGCACTACTAAGTTGGCTGACTGTAGTAGAGCCGTGTTGATGGCATCCAGTGTTTCTGTGGCCGTTTGATGTTGTTGGATTATTTTTATTTTGTTCCCTAGTGTAGTTTTAAAGAGCTCTGGGTGGAGCTTCCTTTGAGATCTAGTCCAGTGCGTTGTCACTGGTTTTATCGTTTTTTTTTGGTAATTATGAATTTAATTGTATGGTGGTCAGTCCATGGTAATGGCTCATTTTTCAGAATGTTAATTTCTAAATCTTGTCTTAAGATGAGATCGAGCGTGTGACCTGAAGCATGTGTGGGCCCACATACTAGTTGCTGCAAACCTAATCCTTCCAAATGGTCAATGCAGGCGTCGGCGACGGGATCCTGTGAGGAGTTGGCCCAGAGGTTGAAATCCCCGAGCAGCAGAAGGTGTTTGCTGTTTAGGGTATAAGTGCAGATGAACTCTGTCAATGACATGAGCAGGTGCGTTTTTGGACCCGGTGATCTATAGCACAGGAGTATGTGAACGGTGTCCTGTGGATTTGTTTGCAGTTGCAGAGTGAGGGTTGAAGGCCTGGTTTAGTGATCGAGAGGTGAGTCTTGTGGATCACCGCCAGGCCTCCTCCTGCTTGCCCCACTCTGTTTTTTGTTAGAATGCGATAATTCTCTGGCACCAATTCTCCTAGAATGGTGTTACAGTCGCTTTCTGTGATAAAGAGGCAGTCTAAATCATTTTGTAGAATGAAATCATGAATTTCTTGTCAGTGTTTTACTGCCGATCTTGTATTGACCAAAGCGTATGATGTGCTTGGGTTAGGGTAAATGCGTGTATTTTTTGACCGTCGATCGTTGATTGATTCTTTTAACAGTTGCTCATTCCTTAGAGCTTTTTTGGTGATGGCTGGTAATATGGAGGCGAATGGCTTTAGACCCCAAATGATTTCTGCAGAGTATCTCAGATTAGACATAACCGCAGAAAAACACCGGGGAAAGTGATATTGTTTGGGGAGGTATTCAATGATGATGGGAAGGGCGAATTTCAAGTGAGTTCCCTGCGCGGCAAATCTTCCTCCCCGTTTAAACCAGAGGAAGGCGAAAAGACCCTGGCCATGCTATGCCAATCTGCCGTGACCGGGGGAAAAAAATTCCTTCCTGATCCCACAGGGGCGATCGGGGGACCCCTGGATCAAGCACTAAGTGGTGGAGGTCCCTGGAATTGGAACTGTTGGACCTGAGGATGTGGGGGTGGGAGCCAAATCCCAGCTTTTGGGCTGGGGAAGGGGAGTGGGGCTACGTCCCAGCAATATCACAGTTGCTGGGTGTAGCAAGATGGCCACCGATCGGGACTAGGCCCAAATCGGGGGCTGTGTAGCTGGGTGAGGCACAGTTGTAGGGAGGAGGGGACTCTGGGGCACCAAGGGGCGATGGTAGAGATCCTCCAGGGGCAGGGGTGGTTTAGTGAAGTTTGAGGGGGTTTGTGAGGAGCAAGCGCGGTGCACCGCTAGGCTGAAGCTGTGGACTTTCCTAAATGCGGTCGCCGCAAGCTTGTCACAGAATTGTTCAGGCCAAGGTGGGATTGAGGATGGAGGCAGCGGGGATGCCCCGATCGCGGCTGGGAGTGTGGGGGATGAAAGATCTGCCCGTTTTCCCCTTTGTTGGGCCGCAGCTTATCCTGAAAAGGACGGACGCTAATTAGCCCAAGGGGAGGTGGATAGGCCTGAACGAAAAAAAAAGGCCTTACCTTGATGATGTTAGGGAGGTAAGAGGGAGGCCAAAGGTGGAGGAAGAGTAGCTGTCCTGGATCCTGGCTGAGGAGACCCATGCCTGTCTGGCCCTAGGAGTGAGAGTTAGGAGTCGGCGCTGGGAGTCCTGCTGGATGTCCAGCTGGATGTTGGAGGCTGGAATACTGCTGACTGGACTACCTAACCTTCCTCTGGCAATAGGTGCTTCAAACCTCACTGCAAGCAGGACAGAGGGCAAATGACAATTGACTCCTCCTGGTGATCCCACGAGTGGGAGCAGACTGGGAAAGAACCATGTGCACTGGCTCCTCCTTACTGTGAAACACACCTTCCCCGTTCTTCACAGTGAGTCCTGGGTTCCTCCTGGTGCACAACTGGTGACGAGAGCATGCATCTTGAGGGGGAACTCCAGGCCAAATAAAAAAAAAACGTCATGGGCCCTCCCTCTAAGAGCATACCAGGTCCTTTGGTTTGGTATGGATTTTAAGGGGAACCCCCTGCACCTAAAAAACTGTGTGAGTCCCCCCAAAATCCATACCAGACCTATATCCGAGCACGGAGCCCGGCCTGTCAGGAAAGGGGGTGGGGACGAGCGTGCGCCCCCCTGAAACTATACCAGGCCGCTTTGGAGGCAGAATCAGAATCGGAATTGAGAAGAGGATTACCCTTGTGTACAAATTTTGTTAAACCATTTTTTACTCGAAATACATTGTTTAGTCTGTTGGGATATGTCTATTTTGCACTCCCCACCCCAAAGCACCTTGTCACCATGTTGATGAGGACGGGGTCTGCGGGCGGGGGGCTTATTGGATGTGTTGGATGTGTATGGGGTAAATAAAACACACTACACAGGTTTTTTAAGTAATTTATTAGGCAGCTCCAGGGGTCTCTTCTGACTTCGGGGGTCTCTTCTGACTTTTACGCTCTTTCCGGCCTCTTCTCCGCACACTCTCCGGTGCTTCTCCCGCTGGCTGCTCTTTTTCTAGCTCTTTCCCGTCGTCTTCTTCCCTCTGCTCTTCTTGCGATTGTTGACGCAACTCTCTCTCCCGCTTCAATGCAGATTCTGATAAGCCCCCCGCCCGCAGACCCCGACAACCAATGGCCAGGTTTGTCGGGAAGAGGCCCTTGTCCTCATCAACATGGGGACAAGGTGCTTTGCACAGGGCCCCCCCACCCCAAAGCACACCCCCATTTTGAGGGCATGCGGCCTGGTACGGTTCAAGAAGGGGCACTCGCTCATCCCCACCCTCTTACCTGACCAGCTGTGCTGTGTGCTCGGATAAGGGTCTAGTATGGATTTAAAATCTATACTAGACCGAAGGGCCTGGTATGCTCTTAGAGGGGGGACCCATGCCATTTTTTTATTTGGCGTGGAGTTCCCCCTCAAGATTCATACCAGACACAGTGCCTGGTATTGTCGGAGTTCGAAGTCGGATCCCTGTTCATTGAAGTCGGACGCATGTCAGACTTCAAGTCGCAGGGCAACGTCAGATCCAAAAGTAGTATGACTGTCGTGTCGTACCAGTGTAAACCCAGCATTAATCTTTGGTAAATGTTTTTTATTCTTACTGTATCTATCTAGTGATATGTTAACCTCTCAACTCCTACATGTTTTCTTTGTGCCCTGTGTGAAGAAAATAGACTTTATTCTGGATTTTCTCATAGACTCTGTTTGTCTTTTAAGAACCCCTGGACCGATCTGGGTGAAATTTGGATATGTTGGTCCAGCAGATCAGGGCTGTCAGGGGATATGTACTAGCAGGGTGCTCTCTGCCTGGAGATTACTGGTTTATTCCTTAAACTGATCTCAATATCTCCATGTGTCATGTAAATGATCTTTAGTCTGTCTCTCAAGAAGTGTTCATTGTGTGAATTTCTATTGTTTAGCAGGTGAGAAGTTCTTACCTCTGAATCGCCTGTCTGGGCAAATGACCAGTAATTACCTCATGTGGATTCTATCGGAGACAGCCGTCTGTCTCCTAAAAGAGGTCTATTCAAGGGGTGGCTCATTAGTAACACCATTGTATGATGTTGGGGGAGGAGGATGTGATTGTAATCTGATAATCTGTGATATGATTACATCAAGTATCCCTTTTGCTGTATAAATATAGGCAACCTGCACTCAATAAAGCGTTCTTGACCTGGATACCCCTTCATGAAATCTTGCCTCATGCTTGGGGAAGGGGGGGGGATACTCTATCCTTTTCGGAAGAATCATCTTGGAAACTGCATACATCTCCACTATCCCTCTACCTTCTATGGTAGCGATAATCCATTATGCTAGGCGATTGGGAGGTGGAAAGAAGGCCGCAGTACCATACCCACTGCAGGTCTAAACAACTGGTGGCAAGCGGGGTTGAATAGGACGCATAAAGACAGCAGGTGAATGGCCCAGCATTACGAGAGACTAAAGAAGACTACGCTAAAGGATCTGCTGGAAGCCCGAGGTCAGGTGACAAGCAACAAAAAGAAAGCTACCCTCATAGCAGCATGGCGAATGTCAGCCAGGAGGGAGCAGAGTTCCAACAGAAGGTGATGTGGAGGCTAAACCTATATGGGCCAAATCCCACACCAGAGATGGTGACGCAAGTCCTGGAGCAGGTGACACAGAACGCAGAGCACAACAGGCAAGCGTAAACCAAGGAGACACTGCTTCCTCAGCCGGATCTATAAATGGAGGGCAGCGGAGAAAAATTAACTGTGCTGCGTTTAAAAGTTTTTCGGGTGGGGGGCGCATGCGCGAGGCTCTCGATGGAGGAAGTGTTCCGTTAGAGCTCTGCACTCCCTGCCACTACATCGGGACTTAACTAACCCCCTGAACCACGCCGCTTTTTTTAGCAATCTCCTCTGGAACAGGCTCTGCCTCACCCGGGATGGTTTTGACAGGCCACCGTGGCAAAACGAAGCCTAAACCGATCAAGGAAGCTCTGGCCCGCGCCTCTTCCAAGATGGCGGCGAAGGCCTTGGCTAAGCAACAGGCTGCCTCCCCGGACATATCTACTCTGGCGGAAAGCGAGGAGGATGATGATACTGATTATCATGCCAGTTCCCCTACCCCCCCATCATCAGGTATGTCGCAAACTGACTTTCCTAAACATATGGAATCTATGCTACATAAGGCCCTTAAAACTACCTCTGACCAGATAACTAATAGACTGTCTCGTGAGATCAGAGAGATAGGTCAGCGTACAGCAGACTTGGAGACCAGGGTGGACGATATGGAGCTTACCTTACAAGAGCAGGCCCAGGAGCAGGCGGCTCTCCGTGAGGAGAACGCCGCCCTACTAGCATGTTTGGAAGACGCGGAGAACCGTTCTCGTAGGTCTAATTTACGCATTCGGGGCATACCAGAGTCTATCGATGACCTGCAATCTTTCTCCACGGCCCTGTTTCAGGAACTTTCGGCGTCTTCCATTCCAATCGAACGGCTAGAATTCGACAGAATCCACAGGGCCCTGACCAGCCGACAGCAAGATGGTCCCCCAAGGGACATCATTGTTAAGCTACACTTTTTCCGCACGAAGGAACAACTGCTTGCTCCCACTCGCAATCAGGACACCCTCCTGTTCCAGGGCCATGCATACCAGCTTTTCTCTGACCTGGCCCCCACAACGATTGCAAAACGTCGCGCCAAGAAACCGCAGTTACAAGTGCTTGTACAACATCAGCTGAAATACATGTGGCGTTTTCCTTTTGCCCTGAAATTTTCTTATCAAGGCCAACAACATTCCTGTACTTCACCGGAATCCCTCCAGCGCCTTTTGGAGTCCCTCCACCTTGCCTCCCCTGCACAACTGTCAGAGACTGCCCTACCTCGCACCCCGGCCCGCAATGCCGCTCACCCATACGTGGCTACCCCAAAGGGATTCCAGCCGGGTCCACCTTCTATCTGCAAGGGAACCCCTGCTCGCATACCCAAAGATGGACTGTCTGATCACCAACTGTACTTACCCCGTTGAGTTTGATTGACTAACCTTCTCCTTGCAGGTTTCTTGTCTTATTTTTTCCCTAGTGCCGCGAGAATCTTCCTCACCTGAGTCGACCGAATCGTCTGGATCCCTCGTTACCATCAGATCCACCCATCGACGGTTCTCCGACCGAGGCACTTGGGAACTGCTTACCCCTGATCTCCCCCTCTACATGGAGAAGATTGCTACATCCACTTGTCGCTTCTGGGGATTGCCCAGGTTCAGTGCTGCATTTTTCAAATTTTCTGCTTTTATTTTGTTTATATTTTATTTTTTATTTTTATTATATATTTTTTTCATTTTACTGTTTTTTCACTGTAATGCTCCTGTTATGGACAATTTGTGCTTGTCTATTTCCCGCGCCCCAAGTTTGCCCTATGCGGATGGCTTCCTCTGTACAGTTGGCTTGGCTCCCCGCCTGGGTCCGTCTGGATGCTAGCGGATGCTGACCCATGTATACTGCATACTGTGTTGGTGATTGCCTGTCGTAGCCTATGATGTATTGGGGAGATGCTATTATACCCCTACAATTATATTTATTTTCGTATCCTCCATCTCAAAGGCTGTCCCCTTTCCTCTTTCCCAAGCCTTCCCATCTCTTCCCCACCCCCTTCCTCCCCCCCACCCCTTCCTTCCCCTCTCAACTTCCCTTGTACTTTAGGTCCGCCCCCTGCATTCTCCCCTCTACCACCCTAGTCTTCGTCACCCCTCCCCCCTCCCTCGCCCTCAACCCCACCTTCCCTCTACCTTTCCCCCCCACGCTTGTACACTGTTATGTTAACTTGTTAACAACTCTCTCTCTCAGGTATCCCCAATGTTATTTAGGGGTTGTGGCTGGTGGTATCAGTCCTGATAATTGTATTACTATTACTATTCTTTTCTGTTGTTTGTTTTTGCTACCAAGCACAGGCTTTTTTAATAGCAAGTTGACTATCGCCTATAATTTCAAAGATCTGTGATTTATATATCCCGTTTGTGGCAGGGAGCTGTCACTGCTCCCCCTCATTGTGGTCCACCCATCCGCGCGCTGGCTGGCTCGCGTATCGGTGTACTATTTGGTCGGGCGATAGAGTTGGGCTCTTCTCCCTCCCTATGTCCATTAGCTTGCCTTACATGGTTACTCTTCTCTTCTTCTCTTTCCCTCTGCTCTCTATTTCCTTATTTTTTCCTCCCCCTTTCTCAAGTCGGCTGGGTTGCATGACTCTCCAGGTATCGTCTAACTCCTCTTTACCCGTCCCCAGATGGCCCCCTTGAACATACTCTCACTAAATGTTAAAGGCCTCAACTCTCCCAATAAAAGGGTTAAGGCTTTCCAAACATTTGCAACCTTAAAAGCGCGTATAGTCGCCCTTCAAGAGACGCACTTTTCAGCTTGCACTACCCCTACATTTTTTTAGTTCCCGGTACCCTCAGGTATACACCGCTTCTGCTTCCACAAAGCACCGCGGAGTCCTCATTGCTCTTCATCATACTCTCCCCTTTACAGTAACTTCGGAGATCAAAGACCCTGAAGGTCGCTATATAATACTGGTAGGTTTACTTCAGGATGTGGAGACTACCCTTGTCTCCTACTACGCCCCAAATACTAATTCGAACCCCTTTTTTTCACACCTGTTTCAGGTCATGCGCTTCCACTGCAAAGGCACACTATTTTTATGCGGTGACTCCAATCTTGTGTTGCAACCGCACATGGACAAATCACCCTATGCTCCTGACCAGTACTCCCCCTCAATATGTTTCCGGAAACTTTTACAACAAGCCTCTTTGCTTGACACCTGCGGGAGTGCAACCCGACGAAGAAGAATTCGACGTTTTACTCATACCCACATAAATCCTTTTCTAGGATTGACCACATCTTTGTCTCGGTCGCCTCCTCCCCTATACTACTTAACTCCATTATCCGGCCTATCTTCTGGTCTGACCACTGCACAGTACTTACCACTAGGGATGAGCCGAACACCCCCGGGTTCGGTTTGCACCAGAACGTTCGAACAGACCGCGGGTTCGCATGAATATTTCGAACCCCATTGAAGTCTATGGGACCCGAACATTTCGAATTCAAAAACGATCGTTTTAAAGACCAAAATTCAATCAAATGTTGGAAAACGTCGTTCAGAACCCGGGTCTTGCCCCAGGGAACATGTATCAATGGAATTTTTTTTTTTTAAAACGGCCGTTTTTTCCGGAGCAGCCATTTTAATGATGCTTAAAGTGAAAAAAAAAATTCCTTTAAATATCACACCTGCTGGGTGTCTATAGTAGTGCCACGTGTTTAGAAATGTCCCTGCACAACATGAGAGGACTATAAAAAAAAAAGTAATTAATGCTACTTGCGCAAGTTCTGTGTGGCAACATTATGTCGAATATTTTAGCGGTGGTGGGGGGCCATTATTGTTTTGTGAAAGAACATTTTTAGAAAAAAGGGCACCCCTCAAACATACTGTAATTGGAGCGCAACAAGGAGCCACGTGCAAAGTATTGCAGCAAAAATTGTTATTAGGCGCCCCTGTTAAACAGGGGCTGAAAAATTGGGCCTTGGGCACAACACAACACTTGCAACCCCTCCCAATAACTCCAATTGGAGCGCAACAAGGAGCCACGTGCAAATTATTGCATCAAAAATTGTTATTAGGCGCCCCTGTTAAACAGGGGCAGAAAAATTGTGCCTTGTGCACAACACAACACTGCAACCCCTCCCCAATAACTCCAATTGGAGTGCAACAAGGAGCCACGATTAAAGTATTGCATCAAAAATTGTTATTAGGCGCCCCTGTTAAACAGGGGCAGAAAAATTGGGCCTTGGGCACAACACAACACTGCAACCCCTCCCAATAACTCCAATTGGAGCGCAACAAGGAGCCACGTGCAAAGTATTGCATCAAAATGTTTTATTAAGCGCCCCTGTTAAACAGGGGCAGAAAAAGTGGGCCTTGGGCACAACACAATACTGCAACCCCTCACAATAACTCCAATTGGAGCACAACAAGGAGCCACGTGCAAAGTATTGCATCAAAAATTGTTATTAGGCGCCCCTGTTAAACAGGGGCAGAAAAATTGTGCCTTAGGCACTGGTGGCGGAGCCCAGAAACACAACATTTCTTACTAGCTATCAGCAAGAAAAGTGAAGAGGAGAAGGATATTCCATCAGCAGCATAAGAGGACAGTCACTCAGCATCAGCAGTCTAAAAGGGATCTGACATTTCAACAAAAAGATATTATTCATTAATATCAGCATCAGGTGCTTGGTAGCTGGTGTTGATCCAAGCCTGATTCATTTTGATGAAGGTCAGTCGATCAACAGAGCCGGTGGAGAGGCGCACCCTGTGATCAGTCACAAAGCCTCCAGCAGCACTGAATGTTCGTTCTGAAAGAACACTGGATGCAGGGCAAGCCAGTAGCTCAATTGCGTACTGGGCAAGCTTTGGCCAGTGATCCATCCTCAAGACCTAGTAAGCGAGAGGATTTTAGGTGGGGAAGGTGTCCAAGCCGGATCTTGCCCCTAGGTATTCCCGAACCATGTAAACCAGACGCTGGCGATGGTTGCTGGAACCGGTCAGACCTTGGGGCTGTGGACTAAAAAACTGCCTGAACGCATCGGTCAGATGACCACCTTCTCCACCGCCCCTTCTGTGACTCACCGAAGCCTCAGCAAGACGTTGTCCAGAGCCAGGTTTTGGTAATCCCCCCGGTTCTGGGAACGCATTGCACAGACCCTTCTGCAAGGCCTCCCGCAGAAGTTTCATCTTCTGCTCCCTCTGCGATGGCAACATAAGGTCCGCAACCTTACTCTTGTAACGTGGATCAAGGAGAGTCGCCAGCCAGTAATGATCCCTCTCCTTAATAGCACGTATACGAGGATCCTTACGCAGGCTTTGCAGGATCAGCGAGGCCATGCAGCGTAGGTTTGCAGAGGCATTTGGGGCACAGTCCTCTGGGTCACTGAGGACGACAGGATCCACAGGCACCTCATCCCAGCCACGTAAAAGTCCACGTGCTCCTTGGGACTGTAAATGGTCCCTTGAAGACTGCTGCTGCTGAGTGCTAGGCTCCACCTCCATGCTTCTGATACAATCCTCCTCCTCCTCCTCCTCCTCTTCCTGTGTGCTAGGTGGGCAAAGGTGGTATGTAACAGCACACGTGCGGTGACACCAAATGCGCTCAGGTAGTATGTAACAGCACACGTGCGGTGACACCAAATGCGCTCAGGTGGTATGTAACAGCAGACGTGCGGTGACACCAAATGCACTAAGGTGGTATTAAACAGCACACGCACAGTCAGAGCGTCTGCGTTTCTGTGCAATTCAATAGTCCACTTGCATTAACAGCAACTGCCTTTCTGTGCAAATAAATAGCACACGTGCAGTAACAGGTAATGTGTCTATGTGCAATTAACTAGCACACGTTGACTAACACGTTAGAGCATCAAGCACAATCTCCTGCCTGACAGATACTAATAGCAGAACTAGCTAAGCTATACAGTTTATAAATATATTGACAACTCCTAGGGATGTCAATATATTCTCTACAAACTGTAAATTTAACTATACTAACTAGTAGCCTCCCTGATCTATCTATCTATCTATCTATCTAAAAAGACACTGTGGGCCAGATTCAGATACACTTAATATTGCGCTGCGTAATCGAAATACTCTACGCTGCCGTATTTTACCAGGCTCTACACCGAATCCTGGAAGATTTTTGCCCGTATGCTACGGCGGAGTAGTCTATTTCTCGCCGCGTAATCGAAATACGCGATTGGGGGGCGTGAAGCATTTAAATTAAGCGCGTCCCCGCGGCGATCGAACTGCGCATGCTCCATTCAGAAATTTCCCGCCGTGCATTGCGTGAAATCCCGTTGTTACGTCATTCGTTGTTTGAGTAGCGTCGTTTACGAACATTCCTATTCCCGGACGACTTACGTAAAAAATAATAAAAAAGACGTCGGAAAACGTAGAAATTCGACGCGGGAACGACGGCCATACTTAACATGGGCTGTCTAATATTAGAGCAGCAAAAAGCTGGTATAGTGTTACGCAAAAAAAAAGATGACTAAAGGTGCCGTAAGAGATTGCGAATGAAGATCGTAATTTCGGGGATCGCCGGCAAAAGCTCATTAGCATACCCAGAAGCGGAAAACGACGGGAAGTCCACCCAGTGGCCGCAATTTTATTGCAGCGTAGATCCGAAGGCGTACAAACACGTAATCCAGTCGAATTGAAGCCCGCAGCCGTCTATTCATGGCTTGAGGTTTCCGACTAGCTAGAAAATGCACGTAATTTGAAATTACTCCAGTCTAACACCAGTTAAGCCGGAACACACTACACGAGGCCGCCTGGGAAGCGGCCTTTTATAGTGTGGGGCGTGTGCTAAAGCCCTGAGCCCTAATTGGCCAAAGCACCCAGGCTTTGGCCAATTAGGTCTCTTCGTTTTTTGGGCGCTGTGATTGGCCAAGCATGCAAGGTCATGGTGCATGCTTGGCCAATCATCAGCGCGCAACGCCGCAGTGAATTATTGGTCGCGAATCGCGAATGACCCGATTTGTTTGTTTTCGACGAACGAGGGGAGAAGACCCCCGGAGAGCAGGAGAAGACCCCCCGCCGAAGATGTCAAAGGAAGCCCGGTGGCAAAGAACAGCGGCACCCACCCCCCGCAGAAGATGTTTAATACCCTGTGTTGTTTATTTGTGTTTGCACATTTTTTTGCAGGTGAATGGGTAGGGGTACGATGTACCCTATACTCATTCACTTAGGGTGGGGGGCCGGTATCTGGGGGCCCCCTTATTAAAGGGGGCTCCCAAAATTCCGATAAACCTCCTACCCGCATACCCCGACAACCAACGGCCAGGGTTGTCAGGAAGGGGCCCTGTCCTCATCAACATGGGGACAGGGTGCTCTGTGGTGGGGGGGCCGCAGTGCGCCCCCCTGCCCCAGAGCACCTGACCCCCCCATGTTGAGGGCATGCTGCCCGGTACGGCTCAGGAGGGGGGGTGGCGCTCGCTTGCCCCCACTCCCCTCCTGACCGGCTGGCTGGCGTGCTTTGGATACGGGTCTGGTATGGATTGTGGGGGACCCCCACGTCGTTTTTTTCTGCGTAGGGGGGTCTCCTTGCAACCCATAACAGACCTAAGGGCCCGGTATACACCTGAGGGGGGAACCCATGCCGGATTTTTTTTTTAAATCCGGCGGGGACTTCCACTTCAGGATTCATAAACGCCGCCCACATGTAGAATTGGCGGGAATCCACGTCGGATCCCCATCGCTTCTATGACGTGCTCGCTGGAATGTGCTTTTACTATTCCAGCGAGTGCGAGATGTCGGCACCCTGTCGCCGAGAGTCAGCGTGATGCTGTCGCGCTAAAAACACATTCTCGGCGGCAGGCACTGTACATCCTCACTCGCTGGGGTTTTGGTCCACACTTTATGCAGTGGGTGAACCCCCTCTATAATCGACCTCAGGCCTACATTAAATACTCTGGGTTTTGCTCTGATAGCTTTCAGATAGAAATAGGCACTAGGCAGGGATGCCCCCTATCCCCTTTAATATTCGCTCTGGCGATTGAACCCTTAGCAGCCCTAATTAGAGCTAGCCCTGATGTCAAAGGTTTGGAGGTAGCTTCCATCTCTCATAAACTCTGCTTATTTGCAGATGACACGCTCCTGTTTGTTACCTCTCCCCGTACTACCCTCCCAAACCTTATCCAAATTTTAGAACAATTTGCACATATCTCTGGCTTAGAAGTGAACAAGTCTAAATCTAAAGCTCTCAATGTATCTCTTCCCCCAACGGAGGTCGCTCATCTGCAAGAATATTTTCCATTCACCTGGTCCACCACATTTCTACCGTATTTAGGTATAAAACTGATGACTGATCCAGCCTCTCTTTACAGATCTAACTACCTTCCTATGCTATCACATCTATCTTCCCTGCTGGATGCTTGGAAGCCGCTCTGTTTCTCCTGGTTGGGACGTGTGGCAGCTGTTAAGATGTCCCTACTTCCAAAACTTTTGTATCTATATAGAGTCCTTCCGATTCTAGTCCCTTCCTTTTTTTTATTTTTTTTTATCTTAACTTTCCTTTATTGTTTTCCATTGTTTAAAAGTTACATATTTACTTACAAATAAACAAAAACTGCATATAACAATGTATAAATAAGTAGATATCATCATTGAACATTGTGTACATGCAGAAATTTAGCATACTCCTAACCGTCCTCCCCCTCTAATGCCTCCCCCCACCCACCCCTACCCCCCCCCTTATAGTTATTGCAGCTTAATTTTACTTTAATACCTGTAGTGCAGATGGGTTAATCTAAATTATTCTTAGTACCATAGGTGTGGGAAGAGAAATCAGAAGGGGAAATAAGTAGGCTCATCCAAGTAACAAAGGCGAGATCACATCCAGAAGAGGGTCACAATTCGGTCCGCCTTACATTAAATTGCTAGTTATTAAGAGGTTTCTATCCTCTAGGGATGGGGGGATTACTGGCTATATGGACGATCTATTTCTAAGGAGGGAATCCTATATCCCTCAGCCAGAGTCCCCACACTCTTTTGAACCTTTTGTGATTCCCTTTTTTGGTCACTCTCTCGCTCCAGATCAAAGTATTAATGGTTTAAGTCCAATTCTTGACAGAAGGGGGGGCGTGCGCCTGCCATCTCCGTGCAATTAACTTGCGTGCCTGAAATAGACCTCGCAGTACGCCTTCCAGAGCTCCAGGTGGAACTCTATGGTCCTCCATATCTCCTAGAAGACAGGTTCTAGCGTCTGGTTCTAGAGAGGTCTTGAAGGTATTATTGATCTTGTCAATGACTTCCATCTCCAGAACATGTGGACAAGATCGCCTGTAGCCTTGCATCTAGGGCATTCGTCTCTCTGGTTCCAACCTAGTTGAATTTTTTTTTAGTGGTATACTAGGCACGGTGTATTAGGAATAAGTGAGACAATCTCTGTGCTGGGGCAATAGACACCAAGGCCCCTCTATTTAGGATCCTACCCCACTGCTCTGGCGTTATTGACCCCAGATCTCTTTCCCACTTTTCTCTGCTCCTAAGCGTGCCTGACTGATTTATAGCCTTGGCCCCTAATTTGTCATATAGCTCTGAGATTAAGCCTTTTGCGGTATTGGTTTGGGCTATTTTGGTAAGGATGGGAGTCTGGATCCTATCTATCAAATGCAACTTAAACTGGGTTTGAATAGCGTGCCTAATCTGGAGATATTTAAAGAACGTTTTATTTGGTATATAAAAAAGAAAAAAATGCGCCAATAAAACAAATATACCAATAAAGTCCTTATATATTATATAAGTAATAAAGTCTACTGAAGTGCATATAATTAAACGACACCCAAGTGATTGATACGATCCGGTGAACCGCCACCTTATGGACAGAGGCTTACCAGCAAGTAGTAGGTTAACAGCATATCACAGCGCCACAGCTGTTCACAGGATGAAGACTGGAGATAAAATCAGCAAATGACAGGAAGCCAGCAGAAATCCAACTGCGGCGTAAATGGCTTACGCTACGCGGCCGGATTTCTTAGAGAATCTGGCCCAGAGCCTTCGATGTCTGCCAGGCTTTACTGAGTAGTTTTATGGTCGGGCATTTATAGGCAAATGAGTTAGCCTCTAGGGCTTCTACCAGTATTTTATGTGGGGCCCCTAATAGCATTAGTCTGAAGCAATCTCTACTTGGATCCTGGGTTCCACACCCTGCGATATGTTGTAGCTGAGACGCCAAGAAATATGCTCTCGGGTGTGGGACCGCCATCCCTCCCTCCCTGTCATGGACAACTTCGGCCACCAGATGGTGCTATCGGCGCGCACGGGGCGCATGCAATCACGGCACCGCGGCGGGAACGGGCACGCGCACCGGCGGTAACGGCGCGCGGGCACGTGCAAACGTCACTCTGTCGCCAAAACAGGGCATTTAAACTTGCTGTGAGCCTTTGCCTCTTGCTGTCCGGTCTACAGCAGTTCCTGAGTCTACCTGTACCCATTCCTGCTTGCACCTGTTCCTGACAACCCAGCCTGTTCCGGATTCCTCTTGCCTGCCGCCTGCCCTGATCTTTTGCCTGTTTGACGATCCGCCCGCCTGACCCTCTGTACCTTCTGTTGCCCGCCTGTTGCCGACCCGGTCTGGACTCTGACTCTGCCATGTCTGTTGCACCTGTACCTGACCCACCAGCCTGCTGCGGACTCTCCTGCTGGGACTTATCTCCGCTGTACTACAGTACACCTCCCTCGCTCTAATGGTCTCTCTGCTTCCAGTGTCTCCGCCTGCCGTCTGCAGCTTCCAGTCTATACCCGCTCCTTCACGCAGCACCGGAACCTCCTGAAGCCTTCCCAGCCCAGCACCTGCGCTTCAACCGGCGCTCATGCGACTCTGCATTCCCGTACCCCCTGTCTGCTCTATCAGGGGTCTCGGGATCAGAGGAGCAAGGGCAGCCTCTCCTTGCACGTCGGGCTCGCCTACTAGGTACGTAACACTCCCCAACCGGGAGCTGCATGGTCTGCAGTCCGATTCTGGCCTGCCCTCCTTTCCACATTAGTTCTCGAAATAATGTTTGCATTCTTTTGAACCATATTTGGTTCACCCAAATCGGGGAATTGTGTAATACGTACAATAGCTGAGGAAGCCAGATCATTTTAATTAGGTTGCATCTCCCAGCTACTGAGAGAGGGAGGCGGCTCCAAATATGTTTTTTTTGCTTCAGTTTTGCTAACAATGAAGCTATATTTTTGGTAATGTACTCCTTAATATCACGGGTGATCCAAACCCCCAGGTATTTTAGTTGTGTAGAAATTTTCAGCTGAGGCATTTCCACTATCATTTGATCTCGTAGTGAGTCCATTGGGAGCAGAGCCGACTTGTCCCAATTGATAGCCAGTCCTGAAAATCTACCAAATTCCCTGATCATTTAAACCACTAAAAAAAGGAGGATGTCGTCCGCAAATAGCGATATCCTATCCTCCTCTGAACCCCTTCTAAACCCTTGGATGTTTTCCTTGAGCCTGGTTTTAATGGCTAAAGGTTCCATGGCCAGTGCAAACAGGAGTGGGGAGAGAGGACACCCCTGTCTCGTTCCCCTCTCCAACCCGAATAGGTCTGAAACTTCGCCATTGATTTTAATTTTTGCACGTGGTTCATTATATAGAAGTTCAATCCACCTAATAAAGGATGGGCCGAATCCAAAGCTTTCTAATACATTCCACAAGTAAGACCACTCCAGGCTATCGAATGCCTTAGCGGCATCCAGGGCCAGCAATGCTCTAGGGCCCTCATTATCGGTAGTGATCTGAATGTTTAAGAAGACCCTTCTTATGTTAAGGCTTGTTGACCTGTTTGGGATGAACCCTGACTGGTCAGGATGGATAAGGCTCTCAATACACCCGTTTAAGCGCATTGCAAGAACTTTTGCAAGGATTTTTACGTCTGTGCAGAGCAATGAGATTGGGCGATAGGAAGAAGGGTCCAATTGGTCTTTTCCCTCTTTGTGGATAACAATAACCGTTGCCTCCATCATAGAGGAAGGAAGATATCCCTCGGAAAAGGCAGATTTCAATGTCTGCAACAGCTCCGGTAGCAATATGCCACCATATCGCTTGTAGATTTCTATTGGGAGCCCATCAGGACCTGGTGATTTATGGTTGGACATCCCCGCCACAGCCAGCTGTAGTTCTTCCAGTGTGACAGGGAATTCCAGTTTTTTTTTTATCGTTGTCTGACAGATTTGGAAGTGGTATTCCCTGGAAAAAGGCTTCCATGTCTTTGTTTTCTCCCCTAGATTTATATAGAGATGTATAGAAGTCTTGGAACGTTTGTCTTATCTCCTTTCCTTCAGTTGCAATTTCGCCTGTAGGGCCCCTAATAGCCGCAATATTAGAGGAAGGAGTGTTGTTCCGTACTAGGAGTGACAGCACGCGCCCCACCTTCTCCCGTTCGCCAAATTGAGATTGTCTTTGGAAGATCTGGCGGTTCTCTGCTTTCCTCATAATGGTCATTCTATAGACCTGCTGTTTATCAAGCCATTCTCTTTGTCTACTTGAGGACGGGTCCTCGATGTAGCGTTGTTCGGCTAACATCGCTTCATTCCTGACTTCTTCTTCCCACCTCCTAGATTCCCTTTGTAGCCTTGCCACTCTTTGTATTAACAAGCCCCTTAGGTAAGCCTTCAAAGAGTCCCAGACCAAACCAGCCTCTGCCGTACCTGTATTAATTTGGACATACTCCTTCAAACTATTCAATAATTCTTGTGGTTCACCGAGTAACTCAAGCCAATATGGGCTAATTTTCCACTCCCTTGGAGGTGATCTTTCACCTTTCCTCATTACTAGTTCTAATTGTGAGTGGTCTAAGACCCCTCTTGGACTGTATTTCCTTTACCATATTTAATATCATTTCATTGCCCATAGCCAGATCAATTCTGGACAAAGTGGCATGGGAGCTAAAGAAGCAAGAGTACTGTCGGGTCTGTGGATGGTGGACACGCGAGATATCCCTTAACCCTGCCTCCTCCATGAACTGGGCCAAACGGCCCCCTCGTTCGATATTTGGGTCGAATCTCGGGGGAAATCTATCATACGCTCTATCAAACACTTCGCCTACTGCTATCAAAAGGATGTCGGGTTTATCCAGCATAAATTCAACTAACTTCTGTAATACAGCAAAATTGAAGGGAGGGGGATATATATGTTGGCTTATACATAGGGCCTGTTCTCAATAGAGCAGGACAAAAAGATGTACCGTCCCTGTTCGTCTATCCAACTCTTTTCACAAGAGAATACTAGCCCTTTCCCCACCAATATGCTCACCCCCCTAGAGTATGAGGAGTGTACAGAGTGGTAGCGAAACGGGAATTTCCATAGGCCCAGCTGGTACATTGTATCCCTAGTTAAATGTGTCTCCTGTAGGCAGAGTATCCCCGGACCCCTCCCATCCATTGATGTCAGAACCAGCGCTCTCTTGATGGGATCCCCCAATCCCCGTAAATTCCATGATTTAAGCCTCCAAGTCATGGATAATGTGTTTTGAAAATTAAGGCAAGAATTAATATTACTAAAAAATAGCCTTTTGGCCTTTCCCCTGGTTACTTGGACCTCTCCCGTTACATGTGGTACTTAAAAAATGTTTGAAATACCTTAAACCCAGCCCTCCCGCTTCCTCCTCCCTCTCCTCCCATCCTCGGCTTCCCACCCTGTTGGACACATCGCTACCTCCCCACTCTCCTCCCAACCTCAGCCCTCCTCCCTGATTGACACCACCCACCCCTCCAACCCCACCCCCCTCCCCATCTGGATCCACCCTCCCCCCTCTCCATCTACCACCACCCTCCCCCACCCCACCCTAATCCCCCCTGCCTATTGGAGCTCCCCCTTGGGGCTTCTCCTGTGACCTTACCTCTCTTACCTAACCTCATCCCCTCCCTCATATCAACATTCATCCACCTCGCTCACTCCAGTAAGGAGTAAGGAGGACATTTCTCACCCCCCCTCTCTTAGCAATTTTTAAATCCCTGCTACTCGAAAAGTAGCCTAAAGTAATCAAACTGACATCTTACACCAAATATATAAATATGCAAATATATAGTGAAGTATAATGCAATAAGTAATAAATAATTCAAATAAATAATGGCCCGAAGGCCCAAAAGCATCAATCCATCAGCATTATTAAAGTGAGTAAAGTTTAATTGTGAAGAAAAAAAAAAAAAAAAAAAAAAAGAGAAATAAAACCAGCAAGATTCAACACCCAATATAGAGTTGTACAAAAGAGTGTACAGTAAGATTAATGGCCCAAAAGCCCAAAAGGCGTAGCTTCATAAAGCTTATTAAAATATTAAAATGGAAATTGGCTATTGGAGCCATAATATGTGGGAGCAACGTATACGTGAACTATGTGTAATAAACCCTCTCAAAAAAAAAAAAAAAAACCCTGACAAACTAACGCCCAATATAAAATTGCAAAAAAAAAAAAAAATGTACAAATAAAATTAATGGCCTGAAGGCCCAAAAAAGCATAGCTCCGTCAAACTTGTTAACTAAAAAAAAAGAAAGTAAAAACCCCTCCTGTGTCACCTTGCTGGTTAGTTAAACAGTAATATGTGGGAGCTATGTATGTGGGAGCAACGTGAATTAAATCCTCTCAAAAAATAAAAAATAAATAAAAGAAAGAAGGGGCAACTAGGAGGTGAGAGGAAAGAAAAAAGGGGAGATAAAGATGTCTAGTATATGAATATCTTATATGTCCTTGCGATTATCGTGCAGCCATTTAGCCGCTTCTTCTGGTGCATTGAAAAAAACAGTTCTACCCAGTGCTGTAACTCGTAAACGAGCTAGATACAAAAGCGCATAAATCACTTTATGCTGCTGGAAAGTACGTTTGATTGGCGTGAATACAGCTCTACGTTTTTGTAGTTCTGGAGAGAAGTCGGGGTAAAACGAAACTCTGTCACCGTTATACACAATGTCCCCCTTCTCCCTAGCTTTTTGAAGCAAGGTAACTTTATCACTGTAATTGAAGAATTTAGAGAGTAAGGATCTAGGGCGCCCCCCTGGCTGCGGAGGTTTAGAGGGGACCCTATGTGCCCTTTCAATAGAAAAGAAAGGTGAAAAACTTGCAATGTCGAAGATCTCTCTAAGCCACCCCTCCATAAAGGCTATGGTGTTATGGCCCTCACACCGTTCAGGCAGGCCGATCACTCGAACGTTGTTCCTGCGAAGTCTGTTTTCCATTTCATCTAGCTTAGATGCTTGGAGATTTGTTTTTTCCCGTAGGCACCCGACTTCGTTCTCTATTGGGTATAAGGTGTCCTCAAGGGTACTTACTCGCTTTTCCAAGGTGGTTTCTTTATCTTTATCCTTGGTTAACCTTGTAATGGGAGCACCCTCTGGATGGGGCGCATTTTTACTCATGGTGAACATGTGAAAAAAATTAGGCTATTATATTTGTACGGTTTCAATACTTAGTGCCAACAATCAGTATGGTAGGTCTATAGCAGATCTTTTATTCCAAAAAAATGCGGGACACTATAGACGTACTAAACGTATCAGTTATTATCTGCTATTGTCAAGCTGTAAAAAGGTCTGCACAATGTCTTTGCAATGTCTTTGCCATAGACTTACTTCTACTCTATTATCTTCCGGGACGCTTTTTGCCACTTTAACAAGGGCCTCTCCCACTAGCACCGTATAGCTCGATACTAAACTGATCGGCTCTATAGCGTTGGCATGGTGGAATTTTTTCCCCCCCTCTCCCCTATTCTCTTTAACTTTAAAGTTCAAGAAGGCAACAAAAAGTTTTTTTCCCTTTTTTTTCCCCTTACAAGCAGCTCAAAAGAGTAGTCGACAGTTAATCCCTCCGCTGAGTAAAGGGCAGTGTGGTAAAACAGGCAAATAAATTCTCCATTACTGGGTGGTGTGTTTGCACATGAGCCCAGGTAGTTGCACTTATAGCACTTATCACTTAAAAGCAGTACTTTAAAGGGCCCCGCTCTCCTATGAATTCTTGTACTGCCTTTAATTCTGGCAGAGACAAGCTAGCTCAATGCTCAATGTTCAGTACAACAGCAACAGTGATGTAAAAAGTACAGTGGGACACCGCAAAAGTTCATTTCCTGCTACTCGGTATATGCAGTATAGAGAGTGTAGGTAAATAGATTTTACCTTGATCCTGTGTCCTCAGCTGTTCTAGCAATGTCATCTCTGCGAAGGGGCTCACTGTTGTCTGTGTACCCAACTGCCGGTTCAGCGTCCTGGATCACAATCTCTGCCTGTAATCTCTGCTGCGATTCACTATAGCGGGAGCGCACTCCTATATGTGCGCGTGGTCGCGAAATCTCGCGAGACTTCGGACGGTATCGCGGCTACGTCGGCTCCGTAAAGCAAGGCTCAGCAGCAAAGCAGCACGGCAACACCCGAGCACCGGCTACGAAGGCTGCAGATCAGCTCCAGCTCCATCTCCTGTCAGCCAGGTGAGGTACCCCCACAAGGAGCTCCAGTGCCTGAGTGGGGAACTCGCGGGTCACGCTGCATCCAGGTGAAACGCCGAATGCCAATAGCGCTGGTAGGCAGCCAGGCTCAGGGCTTTGCTGGAAACAAACGCTCACACATACTATAGAGCGGCAGTACAATAGCAGAGGGGAGGCGAGGTGGACATCTTCGCACACTCACACCACGACTCTCACACCCTCCTGCATCTGGTCACGCCCCCGATTCCAGTCCCTTCCTACTTTCATTGTATTGTTCAGTCCCGGGTTTTTAAATACATATGGGGCCCCATAAAACCTAGAGTCTCCAGATCCATTTTCCTTCATAATAAGCTTAGTGGAGGGCTAGGAATTCCTAATTTCGCTCGTTATTATCAAGCCGCTCAACTAGCCCAAATCACGTTATTTCATGCTTCATCTGAAGCTCCGATATGGGTTAGCTTGGAAGCTATAGATGTTTTTACATTACGAGTGTCCAATCTTCTATGGTTGCCCCTTTGGCCCGAGGCCCTATACTTAACCCGGTTACGCGTCACTCACTCAAACTTTGGGATAGTCTTAGTGGACATTTCCAGCTGATATCCTCCCATACCCTGCTCCTCTCCTTTCTGGAACACTCGCTCTTCTATCCCGCTTTCACAGAACCTGACTCTTTCCGGCTCTGGCTCCAGGCTGGACTCCACTGGGTAGGTGATCTGACCACTGCCACCTCACTTAAATCCTTCCCAGACCTACAGACCCAGGCTCAACTCCCTCCCAGGGAATGTTTCCGCTACCTACAGATAGCTAATTTCGTTCGAACCGTAATAGGCAATTTCTCCTCGCTACATGGCAAGACCTTTTATGAGAATATTTGTGATTCGGATACACACGCCCCGGGCACTATCTCACGAATCTATAGTCACTTCACTACCTCTTCAACTGATCTTCCAATCTATGCTGCGCAGTGGTCAAAGGACCTTCAGATCACGCTGGATAAGGCTAAATGGGCCGACATCTGGGCCTTAACAAAATCCTCCTCTCAAAATGTTGTGGCCCTGGAGGCCACTTATAAGGTTCTCATGAGGTGGTACCTGGTCCCCACTAGAATTTCAAATTTTTTACCGATCTATCCATCAGTATGTTTCCGAGGTTGTGGAATGAGGGGTACTCATGAGCATATCTGGTGGTCCTGTCCGATTGGGCAGCGATTCTGGGTGACAATATTTCAGATGGCTTCCACCCTCCTCAATGACTAGCTTTTACCTGACCCTTCTCTGGCTCTCTTAAATCATTTACAGAAAGATTACACGAGGGCCCAAATTAGACTCCTGATCCTGAACCACCGCTGCTAAACAGACTATTGCTAGGGCTTGGAAATTTCCAAACTTGTATGTTGCTGAAGTTAAGAACATAGTGATGCAAGCAATGATCCATGATAAAATAGAGGCTACAATTCTAGATCGTATGGCCCAACACAGCAAAACTTGGACCCCCTGGGTGGAACACTTTCTCCCCTTGGGATTCGATACGACCCTAGTGACATCGTAAATATCATATAAACTCCATTCTATGGGTCACAGTAGATGGAAAGAAGGCTGAGGCACTACGAGACTCTGGGGCCACCCTCACTCTGGTGCAACCTCACACCGTATCTGCGAAGGCGTGCACCAACAGGACTGTTGCAGTAAGAGTGGCAGGAGGCGCCATCCACAAACTACCCACAGCCCAAGTGCAGCTAAATTGGGGCACCGGAGCCAAGCAGATGGAAGTAGGCATTATGTCGGGCCTACCTGCGAAAGTATTGCTTGCCCCAGATCCCGCTGGAACCTGCCCTGTGACTACCAGGGCGCAAGCACACAGAGCTGGACAGACGCACTCTGAGGAACCCCAGGTAGGAACCGAAAACCCTGTAGTATGCCCTGACCCTATCCCCTTCTGGGGCACTCCACAAGACTTTGGCCAAGCCCGGCAGTCAGATCTTACCTTAGCAGGTTACAGGAAGGCCGTAGGTACCCCTAAGGAAGGTAATGCTCAAAAGAACTTCCACTGGGACAAGGGACTGCTATATAGGGTCACAGGGGGAGTGGGAAGTGGGGCAGCCCAAGTTATAAAAAGACAGCTAGTTGTACCCCGCAAATACAGGGCAGAGCTCCTTAAGCTCAGCCATGATATCCCGCTAGCCGGACATCTGGGTATCAAGAAAACTAAGGATCGCCTTACCCAGACATTCTTCTGGCCAGGGATATCAAAAGACTTGCAGACGTACTGCAGGACATGTGACACGTGTCCGAGGATTGGGAAACGGGGGGACCACCCCAAGGCCAAGTTACGGTCCCTACCTATAATAGAAGAACCATTCTCCAGAGTGGCAGTAGACCTGATAGGGCTCCTCAACAAACCTAGCGCCTCCGGAAGGCGCTACATCCTCACGGTAGTGGACTATGCCACCAGGTACCCTGAGGCGGTGGCGCTCCCCAACATTGAGGCGGATACAGTAGCAGAAGCTCTAGTCAGGATCTTTTCTCGAGTAGGATTCCCCCGGGAAATACTCTCAGATCAGGGAACCCAGTTCACGGCAACTGTCACTCAACAGTTATGGCAGAGCTGCGGGGTGAAACCGGAATTTAGCTTCCCCTACCATTCAACGGCAGGCTTAAGCAGATGCTCACAGCGTTCAGAGTCCTGTGGTCAATGGGAGAAATTTCTACCCCATCTCCTGTTTGCCTACTGGGAAGTGCCCCAGGCGTTGACCGGGTTCTCCCCCTTCGAACTCCTATACGGGAGAAAAGTCAGGGGACCCCTGGACCCCCTTATACGGGAGCACTGGGAGGGCAACACAGGAGAGGAAGGGATCCCGGTTTTGCCGTATGTGCTGGAGTTCCGGGACCGCCTGCGGGCACTGACCGAATCATTTCGGGAGAGCCTACAGGCAGCCCAGAAACAACAGAAACAATGGTATGACCGGGGAGCACGAGATAGGAACCTGGAAGTAGGGCAAAAAGTATTAGCCCCTGGACCATCCAAAAAGGACAAGCTACAGGCAGCGTGGCAGGGGCTATTTAAAGTGGCTATTTAAAGTGGCTATTTAAAGTGGTGGAACGGATTAGCGACACCACCTATATTGTGGCCAAATGTTCGGATGAAAGGAGCAGACAAGCTTTTCATGTGAACATGTTGAAACCGTACTTCGAGCGCTCCGAGGATGTGGCCACTATCTGTGCCCCGTCCACTGACGCTAGTGCAGGACTCCCCTTACCTGACCTGCTGGCAGCTAACCAAGGTAACCTAGAGCAAGTTGGGTTGGGGGAGAAACTAAATCTCACCCTGAAACCCCATGCCAAGGGGGCATGGCAGAGGTTCAATACCTAGGGCCTAGAGTAGGGTCTGGGAAACAGTGCCCCAAACCCACGAAAGTAGAGGCCATAGCCAATTGGCCCCAGCCCCACACCAAGACTCAGGTATTGGCGTCCCTAGGCACCGCCGGGTATTCTAGAGAGTATAGCACCCTAGCGAAATCCCTCACCGACCTGACCAAAAGATCCCTACCCAAGCAGGTAGCCTGGTTCTCGGAATGTGCAACGGCGTTCCAGGGACTTAAGATGGCATGGAGCACCCGGTGGCATACGTCAGCGGCAAGTTATTACCTTGGAAGGTCAGCTATGCCACCATGGAAAAAGAATGCCTGGCTCTAGTATGGGCCTTAAAGAAGCTCCAACTGTACCTTTATGGCCGTGCCTTTACCATACTCACTGACCACAACCCCCTCATCTGGCTCAACCGAGTCTCTGGAGACAATCCCCGGTTGCTGCGCTGGAGTCTAGCTTTGCAGCCTTACAATTTCACACTGCAATACCGCCCGGGCAAGCAGAATGGCAATGCGGATGGACTTTCCCCCGCCAAACCGACTTGGAAGTATAATTTTTACCCGGACATCCCCTAGCCAACCCGGCAGTGTCTAGGCGGGTATGCCGACCCATGGAACTAAGGGGGAGTATTGTTAAGAAATAGACTTTATTCTGGATTTTCTCATAGACTTTGTTTGTCTTTTAAGAACCCCTGGACCGATCTGGGTGAAATTTGGATATGTTGGTCCCCCAGATCGGGCTATCAGGGGATATGTACTAGCAGTGTGCTCTCTGCCTGGAGATAACTGGTTTATTCCTTAAACTGATCTCAATATCTCCATGTGTCATGTAAATGATCTTTAGTCTGTCTCTCAAGAAGTGTTCATTGTGTGAATTTCTATTGTTTAGCAGGTGAGAAGTTCTTACCTCTGAATCACCTGTCTGGGCAAATGACCAGTAATTACCTCATGTGGATTCTATCGGAGACAGACGTCTGTCTCCTAAAAGAGGTCTATTCAAGGGGTGGCTCGTTAGTAACACCATTGTATGATGTTGGGGGAGGAGGATTTAATTGTATATCTTTTGCTGTATAAATATAGGCAACCTTCACTCAATAAAGCGTTCTTGACCTGGACACCCCTTCATGAAGTCTTGGCTCATGCTTGGGGAAGGGGGGGATACTCTATCCTTTTCGGAAGAATCATCTTGGAAACTGCATACATCTCCACTATCCCTCTACCTTCTATGGTAGCGATAATCCATAATGCTCGGCGATTGGGAGGTGGAAAGAAGGCCGCAGTACCATACCCACTGCAGGTCTTAACACCCTGGAATGCACATATTGCACACCTCCATCACAAACAGTGAATTATCAAATTCATGAAATTCATTTGCTTGTGAGAAAAAAAAAAATGTACCATGCATTCTTTGGTTGTGAATACAGTATGGCCCAGATCCACAAAGGAATTACGCCGGTGTATCTCCAGATACGCCGCCGTATTTTCAAATGTGCGCGGTCGTATCTTTGCGCTGATTCTCAAAGCAAGATACGTCCGGCGTATCAGTCGTCCGGCATAACTTGCCTATGCTGGCGTATAGTGGGCGCATAGTTACGCTGGGCGCATTAGACGTTCCCATTAAAAATATGCAAATGGGCTAGATACGCCGATTCACGAACGTACGTGCACCCGGCGCATTGATATACGTCGTTTACGTAAGGTGTATGAGCGCCGTAAAGTTACCCCTGCTATATGAGGCGCAGGCAATGTTAAGTAAGGACGTCGGAACAGTGTCGAATTGTACGTCATTTACATCGTTTGCCTAAGTCGTACGCGAATAGTGCTGTGCGTAAGTTACGTTCACGTCGAAAGCATTGAGTATTTGCGACGTGATTCAGAGCATGCGCATTGGGATACGTCCACGGACGGCGCATGCGTTGTTCGTTCGGCGAGTCATTTACGTGGGGTCACCATTCATTTACATACAACACACCCACTACCAGCCTACTTTGAATTACGTCCACTTACGCCGGCCCATCTACGCTACGCCGCCGTAACTTAGGACGCAAGTGCTTTGTGAATACGGCACTTGCCTCTCTATGTTGCGGCTGCGTAGCGTAAATAAGATACGCTAAGCCCGCACAAAGATACGCCGCGGTACGTGGATCCGGGCCTACATTTTTATTTATTTTATTCAAAGAAGGGTTAGGTAATGTTTCAAGGGGTCTATTTTTTTTTTAAATGGTGGGAAAATGTCACAAGCTTTTGACCAGCTGTAATGAATATTCTACATATTTTTGCCTAATACGTTTATTACCTATGACCCATCTAGTAGTTCTTACTGAGCTGTGCACTTACTGCCCGTGCATGGCTCCCTAGTGTGCAGGCGCCAAGAGCCTTGTTTAAAAGCCCAGCATGCCAGAGCCTTCTGTAAGCGGAGTGGATACAGAGCTGTGGGCTGTAAGCATCCCAGTGGATCAGACCAGGCAAACCTAAGACACCTACTCGGCATCAGATTGTGCAGTGAGCTAATATTTATGTGTATTGTAAGGCTATTAGCACAACAGTGATTGCACCTTAACAAGTACTCTACCTTGCAGCTTAAGTACTATGGGCCAGATCCACAGAGCTAGTACGCTGGTGTATCTCCTGATACACCGGTGTACTTTCAAATTACCCGCGTCGTATCATTAGTTTGAATCCTCAAACCATGATACGACGACTTCAGGCTTCGATCCGACAGGCTTATGTCTTCGTACGCCTTCGGATCTAAGCTGCAATATTTCTGCGCCCGCTGGGTGGAGTTCGCGTCGTTTTCCGCGTTGGGTATGCAAATTAGCTTTTTACGGCGATCCACGAAGTTACGAACGGCCGTCGCATTCTCTTACGTCGTCGCTAGTCGGCTTTTTCCAGCGTATAGTTAAAGCTGCTATTATCCGATCTATAGTTAGACTTGCCATGTTAAGTATGGCCGTCGTTCCCGCGTCGAAATTTCAATTTTTTTTGCGTAAGTCATCCATGAATAGGAATGTACGTAATTTACACCACAAAAAAAAAAAAGTAGTTTCGACGTAATTTCGCGCAATGCACGGCGGGAAATTTCTGAACGGAGCATGTGCAGTTCGATTGCCGTGGGGACGCTCTTCATTTAAGTGATTCACGCCCCCTACCTGCGTAATTCAATTCCGCTGCGAGAAATACACTACGCCACCGTACCTTACGGGCCGAAATCTTCCTGGATTCGACTTAGAGCCAGGTAAAATACGGCGGCGTAGTGTATCTCTGATACACTACGCCGGGGCAATTGTATGTGAATCTGGCCCTATGTTTCCCAGTAAGAGGCAGGTAAAAGAGGCACTAAAGGCCCCGCCTAGTGCTAGGGGTTCTGTACATGCCTGCAGATTACCATCCCCCCTGACAGACTGGTAGCAGCCTCAAAGAATGACCATGTACCCTTGTCAGGCTTTGCAGCCTCTCCTAATGTTGCAGCTCCTGTATATGTCACTGAGAACACTTTGAAAGCTGCTTTGGAGGGCTTAGAAGGAAGGATTACTACATTAATTGCAACCTCCTCAAAAGGTAGAAGAAAATGGGGTAGGTCCCCTTCATCTGCTCTGGCTCTCTTATCAGATGAGAATTCTGAGGGTGAAAAATGCCTATCTGGAGATGAGGATCAGGTGCAGCCTGAGGAGTCAGAGGATGAGAAGATTCCTCTACCTCTCAGGCGCTTAAAATGCAGGTGCAATATTATGCAGAGATGGTGCGTACCATATAGAAATTGTCCCCTGCTGAGGCTGCCATGTCCTCTGTTTCCTTCTTGGGTTCACAGAAATCCCCACAGGCTGCGTATACTTTCCAATTCATCCCTTATTGGAGAAATGTATGTATGATGACTGGGTTCACCCAGATAAACTGTTGTTATCTCCTCCTAAGAAGTGTTCCCTCCTTTACCCTATGGAGTAAGGTTTCACCAAGAAATGGGGGGTGCCGGCTATAGATGCGGCTATTTCTTGTGTAAACAAAAGCCTGACCTGTCCTGTGGACAATGCTCAGGGTTTCAAAATCCATCTGATAAAAAGCTGGAATCTTTACTTAAAGCCACCTTCTCTATGGCCAATGCTGTGGTGCAGCCTGCAGTTGCAGCAATTGGCATGTGCAGTTCCTCAAAGAACAAATGAAACAGCTGGTTGACCTCCTCCCTGCAGAAGAAGTTGAGGTTTATGAGGACCTTCCTAAGGCCCTATGTTTTGTGGTTGATGCGATTATGGACTGTTCAGCAAGCATCCTGCCCGAATCTCCTGCTGGTACATATGAGCAGGTCCCTTTGGCTGAAGCATTGGGAAGCCAAGCTTTCTTGCAAAAGATATTTGGTGGTGTTCCCATTTCATGGGGATCGCCAATTTCGGGACGATTTGGACAAATATATCCAAAAGATTACAGGAAGATTATCCCTTATTTAGACGTTCTCTTTCCCCAGCCCCTGGAACTTCCTCTTCCAGGCAGTGGCCACGGCCTTCTCAGTCTAATACTAGGGGAAAAGCCCAGAGCTTGGGGTTCAAAGTCTTTCAACAACAAACAAAACCTCCAAAAAACCTTCCTATGAAGGGGTGCCCACGTTCTGCCGAGTGGGGGGAAGGCTGCTGCGATTTTCAGGTGCCTGGCGGCAAGAGGTTTGTGACAAGTGGGCTATCTCCAAAGTACTATATCTCTAGGCTACAAGCTGGAATTCCGAGAACTTCCGCCACCTCATTTTCTGAGATCAAGGATTTCCAAAAATCAAGAAAAAAGGGAGGGCATTGCTTTTGGCCCTGGAACGCCTTTTGGCCCCAGAAGATCAGGGCTCAGGGTTCCACTCAAACCTTTTACGGTTCCTTAACCAAATGGGGATGTCAGACCTATCCTAAATCTGAAGGACTTGAATCAGTTTCTGAACATTCACTCCTTTAACATGGAGTCTATCCGTTTAATGGTCTCCACCCTTCGGGGAGGAGAATTCCTGGTGTCAATAGACATTAGAGATGCATATCTACATGTGACAATATTCCCCGCTCACCAAAATTTCGAAGGTTTGTGGTGGATCAGCGCCACTTCATTTTTTTTTGTGGCTCTTCCATTCGCTACTGCACCTCGAGTATTCTCAAAGGTACCAGCCCTATCTCTGGTAAAGCTGAGGGCACGGGGCATAGCAGTAACAGCCTTTCTGTAGGATCTGTTGCTCATGGATCAGTCTGTGCCTAGACCACAATGTGCACAGCACAGTGGAGTATTTAGAGTACTTAGGCTGGGTCCTCAATCTGAAAAAATCCTCCTTACAGCCTCAGAAAAGGCTGGAATATTTGGGAATGATTATAGACACGTCCCAAAGCAGGGTATTCCTACCCAGGCCAGAGCCAAAAAGAATCTGGTCCGAGTAATAAAGGCAAAGAAGAAACCTTCTATCCGTCTGTGCATGAGGTTATTGGGAAAGATGGTAGCCTCATTCGAGGCTGTTCCCTATGCCCAGTTTCACTCAAGGCCATTGCAGGGCAGCATAATGTCCACTTGGAAAAGAAGAATCCAGGCCTTGGACCTTCCAATGATCCTGGCTCCACAGGTTCACCAGGGCCTCAATTGGTGGTTGCTATCCCCAAAATCTGCTAAAAGGAAAATCCTTTATTCCGGTTACTTGAAAAAATGTAACCACAGATGCCAGCCTTATAGGCTGGGGAGCAGTTCTGGAGGAGGCATCTGCCCAGGAAAGGTGGTCCAGAGCCAAAAATCTCCTGCCCATCAACATTCTGGAGATTCAGTCAATTCATCTGGCCCTCATGGTCTGGTCTTACAGACTGCAGGGGTGTCCTGTTCGGGTACAGTCCGACAATGTCACAGCAGTGGCTTATATCAATCACCAAGGAGGCACCAGAAGTCTGGGTGCCCAAACAGAGGTGAATCACATTTTCATAAGGCATACTCCATGCCTATCTGTGGTCTTCATTCCAGGGGTAGAAAATTGGCAAGCGGATTTTCTAAGCCGCCAGCAACTGAGTCAAGGAGAATGGTCTCTACACCCCAACATATTTCAAGCCATATGTCAAAAATGGGATATCCCAGATGTAGACCTGTTGGCTTCCAGGTACAACACAAAACTGGACAACTTTGTGTCAAGGAAAAGGGATCCATTGTCTCAAGGTTCGGGTGCCCTGACTGTTCCATGGGATTAGTATTCTCTGATTTATGCTTTCCCTCCAGTTCCGCTTCTTCTGCGATTCCTTCAGAGAGTCAAGAGGGAAGGAAAGCCAGTGATTTTGGTCACCCTGGCTTGGCCCAGGAGATCCTGGTATGTGGAAATAGTAAACATGGCAGAGGGGAAGCCTTGGGTTCTCCCTCTACGCTTAGACCTACTCTCACAAGGTCCAATATTCCATCCTGCCTTACAAAGTCTAAATTTGACGGTTTGGCTATTGAGACCCACATTCTGAGGAGACGTTGGCTCTCAGGTCTCGTCCTATCCACTCTGGTTAATGCTAGGAAGCCGGCCTCATCTACTACAGAATCTGGAAGGCATGTTTCCTGGTGTGAACCCAGGAGGTGGCATCCTAAAAAGTGTGTTATTAGCAGGATTCTTGCCTTTCTTCAGTTAGGCATAGAAATTAAGTTGGCCTTGAGCACTATCAAGGGTCTGATCTCGGCTTTGTCGGTATTCTTTCAAAGACTGCTTGCCTCTCATTCCCTGGTCCGGGCCTTTATTCAGGGAGCGATCTGCTTGAACCTGCCGGTTAAGTCTCCCGTGTGCCCAGGGTACTCAAATTTGGTTTTGTTCCGTTTTACAGAAGCAACCTTTTGAATCATTGCACCATGCTTCTTTTGACAAAGAAACAAAGGAGGGTTTTGGCATTGGTGGCTCTTTCATGTAAGGAGTCATATATAATTATTCATGAGGACAGGGTGGTCCTGCGTCCTCATCCAGCTTTTTTACCTATGTGGTTTCAGGATTTCATCTGAATCAAGATGTAGTCCTACGGTCCTTTTTTCCAGGTCCGCAGTCTGCGGAGGAAGAGAATCTACATTCTCTAGCTGTTGTAAGAGCGGTAAAAATGTATCTGCAAGCTACAGCTCAGATACGAAAGACTGATGGTCTGTTTATTCTGCCACAGGGCCCAAGGAAGGGCCAGGCAGCGTCAAAATCCACTGTTGCAAGTTGGATCCGACAAGTCATTGTTTAGGCCTATACTTTAGAAAAGAAAATTCCTCCTTTTCAGGTGAAAGCACACTCGACCAAGCAGTGGGTGCTTCATGGGCAGTGCATCACCAGGCCTCCATGGCTCATATCTGCAAGGCTGTTACTTGGTCTTCGGTCCATAAATACACAAAATTCTGCCAGGTAGATGTGAGAGGGCACAAGGATGCCGCCTTCAGGTGTAGTGTACTGCAGGCAGCAGTTTAGATCCTCTGGCCCAATGGCGGTCTATGTTTCTGATCTGTCTGCCTCCCCTCAAATTAAGCATTGCTTTGGGACATCCCACTAAATAATTAACTGTGTCCTGTGATGTATGAACAAGAAAATAGGATTTTTTAATACAGCTTACCTGTAAAATCCTTTTCTTGAGAAATACATCACAGGACACAGAGCTCCCACCCCCTCTTCGGGATTAAACATAGGGACATTTATTGCTTTGCTACAAAACTGAGGAGCTCTCCATATGGGAGGGGTTATATAGGAGTTGCCAATGTCCAATCACCTAAACCAATAAGTAAGTAACTCTCTGTGTCCTGTGATGTATTTCTCAAAAGAATTTTACAGGTAAACTTTATTAAAAAATTCTATTTTTTCTGATTTAGGTATTTCAGGAAAATATTGTATTATGGCCACTAGGGAGGGAGCTGATGATCATAAGAAAAAAACTTAATAGACAAAATAAAGGGAAAATTTGTTAAGGCTGGATGCATGTGACCTTTATTCAGCTTTTTTTTTATATAAACCCCAAGGTGTATGTCCAAACAATGAATAATTATGTGTATGGAAATATTAAGGATTAGGCTCCATTCACATCTATACAGGTGTGATGGAGTGCATGCGCATTTTGGAGCATTTCTGCATGTTTCTGCATGGCATGTTTAGGCCAGTGTGTGTTACATAGATGTGCAGAGGTGCCATCAGGAATTAATGGTATCACCTTTCCAGGAACAGCCGCAATAATGCAACAAAAGACCTCTATTATAAAATTTGTGCTTGCCTGAACTGTGTGTTGCCACAATATTCATAACTGACTCAAGTGATTGTTTTTCTGTAACCAAAGTTCAATAATCACTTCCCTTTCTGATGAAACATGACCCGTTATATGAGCTGAAAAATCTATTGCAATGTTTGACTGTCAAACATTGCTTGTGAAAAAAAAAAAAAAAGAAAACATTGCAAAAGGTTTTGTCAGCTCATTTCATTATTTATAATGCATTAATAATACTGAAACCACTTCTCAACTACTCAACCTAAACTCCTCTTTAACCGAACACAATGGACACAAACCACCATTGATGCACTCCCTGCAACCTCTCTAACACCCCCTTTCCTCTCTCTGATCACAACCTTATCCGTTTCACACTCTCCTTGTCTCCTACCGCCCATGCTGCCAACCCACAAACCATTACTCACAGAAACCTTTGCAACCTCAACCCTTCCCTTCTTCACTCTGCTACTGATGGCCTTTACGACAAAATCGCGCCCCTATCCTGCCCAGACCTAACCATCTGCAAAAACACGCTGTCATCCTCTCTAGATGTACATGCTTCTATTTCTACATGCAGAACCAGGCCCCATCAGACGACACCAGAAGTCTCAAGAGACGCAGCTGCGCTATTGAGCGAGCATGGCATAAATCTAAATCCCTGCAAGACTTTACCCTCTACAAATCTGGCCTTCTTAAATACAACTCCTGCTTCCACACTGCTAAACAAACCTACTACAAACACTCCTAAAACCCTCTCATTCAAGCCTCATCAACTCTTTTCTACCCTTAATTCCTTACTTCACCCCCCCCCCCCCACCAACTTGCCCCTACCGCTCAAAGCAAAATTGCAAAACACAATTTGCAAGGAGATATCCACCATTCAAATTCCTCCCTTACCCAACACATCAGGTCCAACACCACACACAATACTCTTCTCCTTCTGCCCAGTTACCACCGATGAACTCCTCTATATGGCCCACCTCACTACCTGTCCCCTGGACCCTGTACCATCTCAATTACTGCGACCACCTTCCCGCTCTATACTTAACTCCCTAACCCACATCTTCAACCTCTCCCTCTCCTCGGGCACCTTTCCTTCCCCGCTCAAACATGCACTGGTTACCCCCATACTTTAAAAAAAAAAACGCACTAGACCCCACCTGTTTGAATAACTTAAGACCCATCTCCCTGCTCCCGTTTGCCTTCAAGTTCATCGAACGCCTTTCCATGACCGAATGAGTCGCTACCTCATGGACAACAACCTTCTCGATCCCCTACAGTCTGGCTTCCGCTCACACCACTCTACTGAGGCTGCCCTACTAAAACTCACCAATGACCTACTAACTGCTAAAACCAATGGCCATTATTCCATACTCATACTCTTATGCCGCGTACACACGATCACTTTTTGTGATGAAAAAAATGTAATTTTTCTTTATGAAAAAAAACGACATTTTTCCAACTTCATCATTAAAAATGATGTTGCCCACACACCATCGTTTTTGGAAAATGATGAACAAAGTGACGGCACTCTAAAGGGGAAGTTCTATTTGCCTTGAGACTGCTTTTAGCTGGTGTGACAAAGTCGAAGAAATAGCGATAATGTAATGCAGCAAAGTCGCTGATCTTAAGCAATAAATACGGCTTTATTGCACTCAAAATAAATAATACAAAACAAAATGGCCTACTCCAATTTAGGAGGCTAACTGACAGTAGTGTCCCTCACTACACTGTACTAGAGGGGCTATTCCAGCCTCCAGTATAAAACAAACAGAATAACAGTCCAAATAAACAATTATCTGTGACAGACCTTGTTCCTTCAATGCAGACAGTTTCCAACCTGTCCGTCCAGCTCAGCATACCTCTCACACTGAGCTCTCACTTCCCATTTCCTTACCAGGTGAGTGTTAATTAATAGGGGAAGAGAGAAGGTTTTACCTGTTGGCCAGGCTTAACCCCTTCCAGGGCAGGGAACGCTGACTTTTTCAGTCTCTCACTGGTGCACATACAATCGTGTACCCTGTCACACATCCTCCCCCCCAGCTTAACACTTGGGTGGGAAGCGGCCACCTCTACAAACCCATGCACTCGGGACAGAGCATCTGCATTACTGTAGAGGAGACCTGTCCTATGTCGTACCACAAAAGTAAAGGGCTGTAGGGACAGAAACCACCTCGTGACCCGAGCGTTCTTGTCCCTGTTGGTGTGCATCCACTTTAACGGAGCATGGTCTGTGACGAGGGTAAACCGCCTGCCCAACAAATAGTAGCGGAGTGTTTCTACTGCCCACTTGATTGCCAAACACTCTTTTTCCACTGTGGCATAGCGCTGTTCTCGAGGTAACAACTTCCGACTCAAACACAGCACAGGGTGTTCCTCACCACCCACATATTGGGACAAAACTGCACCCAGACCCACCTCTGAGGCATCGGTCTGGAGAAAGAACTCATTTCTAAAGTCAGGAGCCACAAGCACAGGTTTGGCACAAAGCGCTGCCCGCAGACCAGCAAATGCTTCCTCAGCCTCGCTGTTCCACTTTACAGTGTCTGGACTTCTGGCTTTAATAAGGTCAGTGAGCAGAGCAGCCCTCGTAGCAAAGTGAGGAATAAACCTCCGATAGTAGCCTACAATCCCCAAGAAAGCTCTGACTTGTTTTTTCCTCAATGGTCTGGGCCAGCTCTGTATAGCTCCTATCTTGTTCATTTGTGGTTTAACAAGTCCTCTGCCAACCAAGTAACCCAAGTATCTAGCCTCTGCTAGACCCAAGGCACATTTAGAGGGGTTAGCTGTCAGACCCGCTCTTCTAAGAGTGTCCAAGACTGCCTGTACTTTATCCAGATGGCTTTCCCAGTCCGGGCTATGAATGATCACATCATCCAAGTATGCGGCTGCATACTCAGTGTGGGGCCTAAGCAACTTATCCATCAACCTTTGGAAAGTGGCTGGAGCTCCATGGAGGCCAAAAGGCATGATCCTGTACTGGAATAGGCCATCAGGAGTGGCAAAGGCTGTCTTCTCTCGGGCACGCTTTGTCAATGGGATCTGCCAATAACCCTTTGTCAGATCCAACGTGGTGAAGAACCTATCTTTGGCTAATCGCTCTACTAGTTCATCCACCCTAGGCATGGGGTAGGCGTCAAACTTAAGACACCTCGTTTAACTTCCTGAAGTCATTACAAAACCTGGATGGATCCATCAGGTTTGGGCACTAGAATAATGGGGCTGCACCACTGGCTATGAGACTCCTCTATCACTCCAAGCTCAAGCATTTTCTTGACTTCCGCCCTTACAGCTTCCCTCTTGGCCTCCGGAATGCGGTAAGACTTCACTCTTACGACAACCCCTGGTTCTGTAATAATGTCATGGGTAATCTCTTGGGTTTGTCCAGGGTTGGGGGAGAAGACATCATTATTCCTCTCAACCAAGCCTCTAGCTTCTTTTATTTGCTCAGGTGTCAGCTCTGGAGAGATTGTCACTAAAGGACTAGGTGCCTGTGGACCAGGTGTGGTGTCCCCCACTGCGGCCATGCAGTCCTCTCTAGTCATCCATGGCTTAAGAAGGTTTATGTGGAACACGGCCTCCTTCTTCCGGCGTCCCGCCTGACTAACTTTATAGTTTACTGGGCTCACTTTTTCCAAGACCTCATAGGGTCCCTGCCATTGTGCTAGAAGTTTGCTTTCTGCGGTGGGTACTAGAACCATTACTCTGTCCCCCCTTTCAAACTGTCTCACTAGGGCCCTTTGGTCATAGTAGGACTTCTGCCTAGTCTGCGCCTGCTCCATATGCTGGCGAACAAGAGGGGCAATCTGAGCCATACGCACCCGCATATCTTCAACATACTGGAGGACATTGGTCCCAGTTACCCCCTGCTCTTCCCAGGTTTCCTTTAGGATATCCAGTATACCCCTGGGATGCCTACCATATAAAAGCTCAAACGGGGAGAAGCCTGTAGAACTTTGGGGAATCTCTCGAACTGCAAACAGGTAAGGAAGTAACAAGTCCCAATCCTTCCCATCCCTGCTAACGACTTTTCTCAACATCCCCTTTAGGGTCCGGTTAAACCTTTCTACCAACCCATCTGTCTGGGGGTGATACACTGGCGTTCTCAGAGTCTGTACATTAAATAGCTGACATAGCTCTTTCATAATACGGGAGACAGACGGAGTCCCCTGATCCGTGAGCAATGTCCTGGGTATCCCCACCCGTGTAAACATCTGAACCAACTCTTTTGCAATACTTTTAGCATTCGCCTTACGTAGTGGAATGGCCTCCGGGTATCTGGTGGCATAATCGACAATGACAAGGATGTACTGGTGCCCTCGAGCTGTTTTCTCTAAGGGACCCACTAGGTCCATGCCAATCCTCTCAAACGGAACGTCAACTATGGGGAGAGGTATGAGTGGGGCTCTCAACTTCGGTCTGGGAGATGCCAGCTGGCATTCCGGGCAAGAAGCACAATACCTTTTAATCCCCTCATATACCCCAGGCCAGAAGAACCTCCTGAGCACCCGTTCTTGGGTTTTCTCCACCCCTAAGTGTCCCCCCAGCAGATGAGAGTGAGAGTAATCCAGGATTTTTCGGGTGTATGATGAATGCACAACCAGTTGTTCAAGCTTGTGTCCCTCCTCGGAGGTTACTCTGTAAAGAAGATTGTTTTTAAGGATAAAATAGGGATAGGCCTTTCCTGTTACCCCTTCTACTGGTACCCCATTAACCTCTACAACATTACTCCTGGCTTCCAGGAGCAGGGGATCATCTGCCTTGTCACGGCCAAAGCCACTACCCGAGATATCCAGGATATCTGTATCCCCCTCATCGCCTTCACTGGTAGCTTCTGGGGCGGGTTCTGGTTGACCAACCTCTGGCTCATCTTCTGTCTGTCGTGGGGCCCCGCCTCTCCTGGACTGCTCCCCACGCTGATTTAACAGGACTTCCTTGACAGCTCTATTAAATCTTAACTTGCTCTCCCTGCGTTCCCGTCTTGTTTTACCTCTTTTTGGATTAGAGGTATACAAGTTTGGATGAGCAAAGGGAAATACTTCATGGATCCCTGTATTTCTCTGCTCCACTTCAGGTTCCCCTTGTTTTCCCATCACAGGGGGCTGTAACAGGGCGTGGAAATTAGGGAAATTCCTTCCTATTATCAAAGGATATGGTAGACGAGGAACTACCACTGCTACGATCCTTACCAAACTGCCCTGTACTAACACTTCTATGTTGGCAGTAGGATACCGCACAGTACACCCATGAATACACAATACCCCCATGGTTCTATGCTTCTGAATCCAACAAGGTTTTACCAATTTACTGGCTACCAAAGTTAGGGCACTGCCAGAGTCCACCAGGGCCACTGTCTCTTGTTTGTCCAGCAGGACAGGTACTCGGAAGGTATGTCCTCCTTCTATCAGGCCTGCTAAACAAATGAGCCCACAAAAGTCAGAGGAATCTTCCCCTAGTCCACACTGCATTGGCTCAGGAAGATTGGGGCATCTCGCCCTGACATGTCCTTTGGCGCCACACTCAAAACAAGTTATGGAGTTTCTCCTAGGGTGGTCCTCTTTCCCAGGGTTTTGACTTCTAAAGTCTGTTTTGGAGAAACGGGCTCCGGATCCGAAGTCTGCTTCCACGCCACTCCTCCGGTCTCCTGGTATCTGTATTTTCCCGATCGTCCTAGAGAGAGATCGGTCCAAATTTTTGGTAGACAGGTACCGCTCCACTTGTGCGACCATACAATCACAGTCCAGGGGATTTCCCTGAGTGACCCACTCCCGGAGGCCATTTGGAAGCTCCCTCACGTAACGGTCCAGTACAAGCGCTTCTATAATCTGTGCAGGGGTTTGAGTCTCTGGTTTGAGCCACTTCCGAGACAGATGAATTAAATCGAACATCTGGGATCTTGGCGCTTTTCCTTCTTTAAACCTCCAGTTGTAGAAACGCTGGGGCCTCACTGTGGAAGTAACCCCTAAGCGAGCCAGGATCTCTCCTTTCAGTTTGGGATAGTCTGCAGCAGCCACCTCATCCAGATCAAAATAGGCTTTCTGTGCTTCTCCCAGGAGGAAGGGTGCAATGATTCCAGCCCACTGTTCTGGGGCCCAGCCTTCTCGGGTGGCGGTCCGTTCGAACGCCAGTAGGTAAGTCTCCACATCATCCGGGGTCATTTTCTGCAGACAGCTGCTGGCACGTATTTGGCTTACCCCCCTTGCTGGTGGGTTAGAAGACCCTTGGGTAGTCATTTGCTGCAGGGTTGCTTTGAGAACAGCATGGTCTGACTTTTGTGCTTCAGCTAGCTGTCTATTAGTTTCTTGTTGTGCTGCAGCTGAGGCCGCTATCTGTCTATTAGTCTCTTGTTGTGCTGCAGCTGAGGCCGTTGCCTGTCTATTAGTCTCTTGTTGTGCTGCAGCTAGCTGTCTGTTAGTTTCTTGTTGTGCTGCAGCTGAGGCCACTATCTGTCTATTAGTCTCTTGCTGCACAGAGACAGCTTGTAACAGGGCTTTCACAATATCTTCCATTTTCTGGGTCCTGTACCTTTAAGGCCACTGTAACTGTAAATTGACCGGTACAACAGCAAACATCCCACTTCTGACTACCACTTGTGACAAAGTCGTAGAAATGGCGATAATGTAATGCAGCAAAGTCGCAGATCTTAAGCAATAAATATGGCTTTATTGCACTCAAAATAAATAATACAAAACAAAATGGCCTACTCCAATTTAGGAGGCTAACTGACAGTAGTGTCCCTCACTACACTGTACTGGAGGGGCTATTCCAGCCTCCAGTATATAACAAACAGAATAACAGTCCAAATAAACAATTATCTGTGACAGACCTTGTTCCTTCAATGCAGACAGTTTCCAACCTGTCCGTCCAGCTCAGCATACCTCTCACACTGAGCTCTCACTTCCTATTTCCTTAACAGGTGAGTGTTAATTAACAGGGGAAGAGAGGAGGTTTTACCTGTTGGCCAGGCTTAACCCCTTCCAGGGCAGGGAACGCTGACTTTTCCAGTCTCTCACTGGTGTACATACAATCGTGTACCCTGTCACACTGGTTACTTGTTAGTAAAAGACGATTCATGCTTATTTGTCTGTTACAGCGTGATGAGTGTGCTTACTCCATTATAAATGGTAGTTTTACCTCCCGTCTCCTAACTTGCTTCTGGAAATGTGCGGGTTTAAAACGTTGTTTTTGCCCACACACGATCATTTTTTATGACACAAAAAATGACATTTTAAAAAATGACATAAAAAATTCAAGCATGTTCGAATTTTTTTTTGGTCGTTTTTCAGAAGACATAAACAATGTTTTGCCCACACACGATCATTTTAAATGACATTTTTAAAAATGTCATTTTTTTCATCACATAAAGTGATCGTGTGTACGCGGTAGACATGTGCAAAATGAAAAAAATGTGTTTCGTTTCGTTTTAATTAGTTATTTAATTAATTTCGTTAAGTTACATTTGTTAAATTTGTTAAATTCGTTTTCGGAAACCCGTTAGAATTCGGTCGTTTTCAACCGAATTCGAAAAAAAAAACAGTCGAATTCGAAAACATTTCTACCGGATTTGATAATATTTCTACCGGATTCGAAAATATTTCTACCGGATTCGAAAATATTTCAACAGAATTCAATAATATTTCATCCGCTATCGTTAATATTTCAACCAAATTCGATGATATTTCAACCGGATTGGGAATTATTTCAACCGGATTTGGAATGATTTCAACCAGATTTGAAATGATTTCAACCGGATTTGAAATTATTTCAATTAGATTTGAAATGATTTCAACCGAATTTGAAATTATTTCAACCGAATTTGAAATTATTTCAACCGAATTTGAAATTATTTCAACCGAATTTGAAATTATTTCTACCGGATTGGAAATTATTTCCACCGAATTGAAAATTATTTCAACCAAATTTAAAATTATTTCAACCGAATTTGAAATTATTTCAACCGGATTGGAAATTATTTTAACCGCTTTTGGAAATTATTTCAACCGAATTTGAAATTATTTCTACCGGATTGGAAATGATTTCAACCGAATTTGAAATTATTTCAACCGAATTTGAAATTATTTCAACCGAATTTGAAATTATTTCAACCGAATTTGAAATTATTTCAACCGAATTTGAAATTATTTCAACCGAATTTGAAATTATTTCCACCTAATTTGAAATGATTTCAACCGAATTTGAAATTATTTCAACCGGATTGGAAATGATTTCCACCGTATTGGAAATGATTTCCACCGGATTGGAAATGATTTCCACCGGATTGGAAATGATTTCCACCGGATTGGAAATTATTTCAACCGAATTTGAAATTATTTCAACCGGATTTGATTGTATGTATTTGTATTATTGTATTTGATAACATTCTATTAAATTCTATTCTTTGATTTTCATTCTATTATTTTATTATTTTATATTCTATTTTACTGTTATATTTTTTAGATTTTGATTCAAACTTTTAATTAGTTATTTAATTAATTTCGTTAAGTTAAATTTGTTAAATTTGTTAAATTCGTTTTCGGAATTCGATCGTTTTCGAAAGAAATTCGAAAAAACCTGGTCGAATTAGATTGTTTTCGACTGAATTCGAAAACCAGTTTGAATTCGATCATTTTCAACCAAATTCGAAAAAAACGGTCGAATTCGAAAACATTTCTACCGGATTTGATAATATTTCTACCGGATTCGAAAATATTTCTACCGGATTCGAAAATATTTCAACAGAATTCAATAATATTTCATCCGCTATCGTTAATATTTCAACCAAATTCGATGAAATTTCAACCGGATTGGGAATTATTTCAACCGGATTTGAAATTATTTCAACCGGATTTGAAATTATTTCAACCGGATTTGAAATTATTTCAACCGGATTTGAAATTATTTCAACCGGATTTGAAATTATTTCAACCGGATTTGAAATTATTTCAACCGAATTTGAAATTATTTCTACCGGATTGGAAATTATTTCCACCAAATTGGAAATTATTTCAACCGAATTGGAAATTAATTCTACCGGATTGGAAATTATTTCCACCGGATTTGAAATTATTTCAACCGGATTTGAAATTATTTCAACCGGATTTGAAATTATTTCAACCGAATTTGAAATTATTTCTACCGGATTGGAAATTATTTCAACCGAATTGGAAATTAATTCTACCGGATTGGAAATTATTTCCACCGGATTGGAAATTATTTCCACCGGATTGGAAATTATTTCCACCGGATTTGAAATTATTTCAACCGCTTTGGAAATGATTTCCATCAGATTGGAAATGATTTCCACCGGATTGGAAATGATTTCAACCGAATTTGAAATGATTTCAACCGAATTTGAAATTATTTCAACCGGATTTGATTGTATGTATTTGTATTTGTATTATTGTTTGATTACATTCTTTTAAATTCTATTTTGTTATTTACTATTCTTTGATTTTCATTCTATTATTTTATTATTTTATTTTCTATTTTACTGTATTCTTTTTTAGAAATCGATTTATATTTTTTAGATTTTGATTCAAACTTGCTTTCAATTTTCATTCAAATTTGTTTTCGATTCGAATAGAATTTTTTTCGCGTTTTTTCTAATTTGTTTAAATTTGTTAATTTTGTAATTCGGAAATTCGGATGCATCCGAATTTCCGAATAATGAGAAATTCGTCCGAATTCTAATTTGTAACGAAACAAAATGCACATGTCTAGTACGCGGCATTAGACCTCTCTTCTGCCTTTGACACAGTTGACTACCTACTTTTCATCAGAAAACTACACTCCCTTGGCCTCCGTGATTCTGCTTTATCCTGGTTCTCCTCCTACCTAACTTGGGCCCCTCATATTCTCACTCTATACCTCTTCCCTGGGCCAGTTGATAACCTCCTATAACTTCCAATACCACCTCTATGCTAACGACACCCAGATCTCACGCTCTCCACTCATCAACTCACCCCCTCGATCTCACGGATCTCAAACTTACTGAATGACATATCGGTATGGATGTCACACCACTTTCTCAAACTCAATCTTTCTAAAACTGAGCTTGTTATATTTCCGCCTTTACGCCCCCCCCCCTCATGACTTACCATTAATATCAACAACACAACCATTGGTCCCTCCACATATGTCAGGGTGCTGGGTGTAATCCTTGACTCTGACCCCTCATTCAGCCCCACATCCAATCACTGGCTAACTCCTGCCACCTCAACCTCCAACATCTCCAGAATTTGACCCTTCCTGAATGACACCACAAAGCAACTCATTCATTCCTTGATTATTTCCCGCCTTGACTACCACAACTCTCTCCTTAATGGCCATACGCAGGCTATCCCCCCTTCAGGCTATTATGAATTATGCTGCTAATGCCAATTCTTTCACTGACTTCCCCTACCCCACTGCATTAAATTCTAAATGCTAACCACAACATACAAAGCCATTCACAACACGGCCCCCATCTACATCACCAACCTTATCTGCAGATATCGCCCAAATCATCCTCTCTGCTCCTCCCAGGACCTCCTGCTGTCTATCTCCCTTGTTACCTCCTCCAATGCTCGTCTTCAGGACTTCTCAAGAACCTCTGGAACTCCCTGCCCCAGTATGTCGGTTCAGCCCCTACCCTGTCCACCTTTAGGAGATCCCAGAAAACAAATTTTATTCTTGGAATCCCACACCCATCTAACAACTGTCCCCGCGTCACCCCCATCAAATCACACTCTGCAGCTATTACCTCTTGTACCACCACCCCCTCCCTTTAGAATGTAAGCTCTATGAGCAGAGCCCTCTGTACCTTCTGTATTGAACTGTACTGTAATTGTGCTGTCCCCCCTCTAGATTGTAAAGTGATGTGTAAACTGTTGGCACTATATAAATTGTATATAATAATTTATGAATATGGAATAATGTATATCTAGCCCAGAGTTGGTCATAGATAGATATGAGAAAAAAGACTGCCACAAAACACCCATTTCTGTTCAGTTGCCCTCGGTAATCCCAGCATGTAGGTGTAGCAGAGCAGGATGCCTGGTAGGGTCTTTTGACAGGGACACAGTTACTGTACATCAGCTAATGTGTATCTTAAGTTGAATCTCCAAGTGATATACTGTAAAGTTATTCAATCGACTTGTCTAGTCCAGAACTAAAATGGTTCTGGATTGCATTGGCCACAGGGCTGCCATCAGGGTGGTACAGGCAATACACCTGTAAGGGGCCCGATGGTCCCCAGGCCCGGTACTCCACCACCCTGCTTTTTTTTCGTCTGACCCCCCCTTTAGCAACTCGCGGCAGGGTCCCCCATTTTGAGTTGACTTTGTTTTGTTCGTCAGCACCAACCCCCCCCCCCTCGTCCCGCTTATCATCTCGCAGTAGAAGAGAAGAGATGGCACTTTTGTTACCACAATCCCCCCAGCTTATCATCTCGCAGGAGAGAGGAGGGCAACCCCCCCGGGTTTTCTGCTTCAGGGGGCCCTGCATAAAGCTGTGTAAGGAGGGGCCCCAAAGTTTGTGATGGCTGCCCTGATTTGGCCTTAACCATATAACTTATCATATTTTCTTGTCATACTCAACAGGTATTAAAGTGTCAGATACCCTGTGATCTTCATCCAGAATCCGATAGACATTGTTTTTAAAAACTCGTCCCTTGATACCGGCTCGATCAATGTAGAGTGGTGGGATCTCCTTGACAAATTCGATAGTTCCATCTATCTCCTTTAGGTCCCCATATATTTTGCAGCTTAAAGGTATTAAGATATGCAGACTGAAAGATTTCAGTAAATTATTTTCTTCGTTAAATATTTTCACAGAGTCTTTTAAGGCTGTAAAACAATTTTACAATAGTTAAACCAACATACAAAATGCAAAAAGCATTAATGGTCAGTGGACTGTGGTAACCAATTAATCAATTAAAGAAAATTGTGTATTAGTCTGAACTACTTAAAGGGGTTGTAAAGGTACAACGTAGAGAGCGTCCTGACTCTCCCGTAGTCCAAGGAAGGGGGCGAGCATGACACTCCACACCAGGGAGAAAGCCTTGCATTACTGTGTGGAGTTACAGACAGAAGAACAGGAAGTGAGGATTTCTCAGAAGAAATAAAGACATTTCAAAGCAAAATCGAAGGATGAGGTAAGTGAAGGTGGACTGCACTAGGGTAAAGGAAGCTATTTAGGGGGAAAAAATGTACCTTTACAACCCCTTTAAATCAGACATCCTATTATTGCATTTAAACACACTTGATTGCAGTCAGAGCGTGTTGTGATGTCAACAATTGTCAACAGGATCAGAACTGATTTACTAAAGTTATGAATCTTCTCTCAAAAATTGTGTGAATATTTGCTAGTTTATCCAATCATGGGAAAGGCGTCTTTACATAATTGAGTATTTTAAAGTGAACATAAATTAGCAACATTTTAATAAATTATCTTCAATCTATAGAGTACATCACAGAAGGTTACAGTATGAAATGAGAAAAGTATTGACTTCAAATAAACTTGTCAATTAATAGCTACACTAAAAATTGCTATCAGAAAAAAGATAGCTCTCATCCAAGCGCTCTATGGTATAAGAAATTAAAGCAGTGTAGCAGCTATTATATATTAAAAAATTAAACAAAGAAAAATATGTCTCATTAAAACAATAATAAAACATTAACAGCACTTGAGAAATCGCTGATTCTCCTGAACTCATGTGTTCATAATCTGCAGTGAAAAATTATGACAAATATCATGATATAAAAGGAAACAGACTACATGCAGTCTTGATTCCTCGTATGGAGTGATCACATAATGTTATATAGGTCCCAAGGAACCACCGTCTGGCCAAATGATCAGCTACTGGACTAAGTCTGCAGTCCGATTGGAACCACTATACACCTGAGGGAGAGCCAACGGTGCTGTTTACACTGAGAGGATCTTGTCAAGGTTGTATGAGGCTGGGGTCCGATTGCAGTGCTTAAGGGGATTGCAAGTGACGAAACCATTTGGGATATTAAAGTTTTCCTGCATTGTCATCAGCGATGGGTAACGTTTGAGCTGTCACTTAAGGTCAAGCATTAGCTGATTATTTGGCCAGACGGTGGTTCCTTGGGACTTATATAACTTTATGTGATCACCCCATAGGGGGAATCAAGACTGCATGTAGTCTGTTTCCTTTGTATTACTATATTTGTCATCATTAATAGCTACAGTTTACAGTTTTTAGTCATAACCACCAGAATATATGTCATATAATAGAAACATTTGCTGAAAATAAAAAATGTAAATGTGTTACTTTACCGTTATGTCACTCCTTCCAATTTCACAGGATCCTATTGTCAACCAATATAACTGTTCTACAACCTAACCTCCTTGAACTGTCATAAAAAACATCCACAAAAAAAGCAGTAGGACATACCAGAAATGGTGGGGCAGGTATTTATTTTCACTCTTCAAAAAAATATTTAAATATTCATAGCTGACCAACAAAGACACACATTTTTTATTTTTATTTTTTATTTGGTGTATTTGGGCAGTTATAGTAGTCACTAGCTGTTTGAAAAATATTGTTCTGTGCAGCTGATCATTGCTTTCATCAGTATACCATTTAAATACTCAATTTATTCTAAAGAGTGCATGACCACATATTCTGAACCTATGATTGATTGATTATGTGTGTGTTGTGTGGTCACTACTATCTCTATTGAAAGGTTAGATCTGAGAACTGGATACCTGAAACTTTTAGAGCTTTGCTAAATGAATTTGTGATGAAGTACAATATGAAAAAAAAATGTTTCCTACCTGGAAGAACAAATTTGAGGTAGCCAACATAATAGGACCATGCAAGTCCATGAGCAACATTCAGGTGTCTTTTTTCTGTGATTTCAGAAATGGCTGCAGGTGTTGGGCCCTTGGGAGAAAAAAATGTTCAATGCTTTTACATTCTTGGATATCCTGTATGTAAACATTATCTGCTCCATCAGCAAGTTAAATATTCCCATAAACACCACACTGCTGAGGCTGAGAAAATGAATGAAGTGAATAAATAGGTGGAATTGGTGTTCTTCCTCTTCCTATAGGTGATAGATACTTTCCAAGGTGCTAGCTAGCTAGAGGGTTGACAATCTCTCATCTTATCCAGAAACTCAAAAGAAATTCACTCTGGTAAATTAAATTAATTTAGAATCCGACACATTGTACATAAATAAAAAATTGCCATACCTATGCCTTTTCTTATTAAGTTGCCATAGCTATGCCTGTTTTGAAATTTTAATAGGGATTATATTAATCATTGGCTCTAGACAGCAGACCTTAAACTTTATTGTTTATTTAATATGACCTCATTTAGGTCTACAGAACAGAAGAAATGTGTGTTTTAGAATGGCCTCTTCTTTTCAAAGAATTGTTCTCAAATTAATTGATTTGGACATGTATTATTCAATAGATATAAGTATATACTGTAAGTATATAATATAGTATATAATATAAAGTGTAAAAATAAAATATAAATATCTGCACCCTCCTTCCCCCCTCCAATGGGGAAAGTTGCTTCATAGTGTACACTGCATGTAACAAGATCTGTGAATGGGGGGAGTCTGAGTCAGAGGATTATCTCCCCCATTTATAGATCAAGTTGCATGTAGTGTAATTGAAGAAATAACTTTTCACAATGACAGAATATTCAGAATTATTAGCCAATGCATAACAGAAGTTCAGCAGCAGTGTGAGGACGGGACATCCCGCACAGAAGATTTCTACAGGATACAACTGTCTGCAGAACATACAGTGCCTTGCAAATGTATTCACCCCTTGGTATTTTTCATGTTTTGCTGCCTCACAACCTGGAATTTTTTACTGTTAAACAACAAAAAAAGTCAATGTGCATACCTATTCACCCCCCTAAAGTCAATACTTCATAGAAGAAAAATATGAGAATGCAGGAAACAGCTCGCTCCAAGGAATTGCACTTCTTGTATAAATGGCGCTCAAAGGAAACAAAGAACAGCCATAGTGCAATATTGCCAAATGAAACGTAAATGTATTTAGTTAAAAAACTGCTTACATCAAGTAAGGATAAAAAACGCAGTAAAAAGCAATGGGAGTAGTGACACACAGGGAGTAGTGACACACACGGTGGTACTTCTGTTAAAACACCACCGAAACTGACGTCACAAGGCTCAATCCGACACGTTGCTTTTTACTGCAGTTTTTACCCAGATGTCCCAAATTCTTTTTTGTCCTACACATGTATACATTTTTTTTTTTTTTGCAAGTTATCTCAAAAAAATAATAATTCTATTTTACTTTATGTTGATCTTATATTTTTTTTTTTTGCAAGTCATGTCAACATATTATTTATTTTTTTACTTTATGTTAAACTTATTTTTTTTTTTGTAAGTTATGTCAGCATATTTTTTTTTTTGTACTTTATGTTGATCTTTATTTTTTATTTTTATTTTTTTTACCTTATGTTGATCTTCATTTTTTTTCTTATTTTTTTTTTTACTTTATGTTGATCTTATTTTTTATTTAAGTTATCACACCAAATGTCCCCCCCCCCCCCCAAGGAGTATGTGTCCTTTGTAACTTACACATTGTGGGCCAGATTCACAGAGCGATTATGCCGGCGTAACAGGAGATGCACGCCATAAGTCTAAATTTGCGCATGCGTTTCGATACTCTGCATCCCCAAAACGAGATACGCAAGAAATCTACTTTTTTTTGTCCAGCGTAAATTCGATAGACAGGCGCATCCGTCCGCGCAAAACTGCGCAAGACACACCATTGATTTGCTATTCAAATATGCTAATGAGGGAGTTACGGGGATCCACAAAAGAACATTGGTGCAGCGCAGGCTACGCGTTGTGCGCAACAGCTGCACGGCCTGTCTAAAATTAGACCATATAAAAGGTGGTCTAAAATTAGACAATTCGTCTACATGTCAGAGAAAGCAACACCGTTAGTGAGGAGCAGAGCAGTCACACATGTTGCCCAACAATCTGTATGCCAACATGCCAGGGACATCCATGCTCATAGCTATACTACTGACTTTAGATGAGCAAAGAAGGAGGAGGGCACGGAGGAGGGCACGGAGGAGGGCACGGGAGAGGATTTTTTTTTTTTACAAAAAAATTTTCTTTGCTTTAAGAAACATTTTTACAAAAAATATACATACATATATACATCAATACATAACATACATACAAATTACAAACACGGTCTCACTATCTTTCAATAGCCCTTTTAAACCTTGATGGATATAATAATCTAATCTGATACAAGCCCCTCACTCTTCACTTGATATATCACACACGCATAGACATCTTTGGCATGAGTGATTCTGAGGTGTCTCGCATCTTCAGATTCACCCCTCATGCCATCCTGGAATCAACCACAACCCTGCAGGAGCCCAACACCAGCCCAACACATGACACCACCCATGACAGCTACATATACAATCATAGCCCCATCCCCACAGATTTCGAACAGAACATGTATGGGGACAGCTGGCTGGTTGGTGAGTGACATGGGTGGCAGGCATGACTGTCCCCCCCATGATGCTGAAATCACAAGGGGCACATGCACTACTAACATCCTCCTGTCTTATCCCTTCAGGGTGACTCTGCATATGCACTGAGACCCCATCTCATGACTCCTATACGGAACCCCCCTAACCAAGGCTACCCCGTCTTCTGAGGGAAGAGCAGCCAGGAGACAGCTCACATTAGGCATCTTTGCACGTTAAACACACACATTAATCGTGGCACAATGAGAATGCATGCATGCACACCACTGTGGTCCCTAGCACAGACACATCACATCCTCATCACAATGGATTGGCACAAGCCCACCATGCAGGACTTGTGAGCTGCAACGCCATGCCACGGCTCCAATTATGTCACTGTACATTCATACACCATTCACACGGACTTGGGGATCACTTCTCCACCACAAATGAGGGTGACACCCCTTTTCCGGCAGGAATGTCACCCCCCACATTCCCAAATCATACACAAACAGAACCAAAAAAATAAAAATTGACCAGCAAAAATAAAAAATGCCCAGCAAAAATATAATTTAAACAAAATAACAACAAAGAAAACACATAAAAGACAAAAATCACTCTGCAAAACAGTCCCCAAATATCTCAAAGACACGTCACAAACAAACAAACAAACAAACGCTAATAAACAACAGAACAAAAGCACCTTGCTGTATAGGGAGGGATACAAAGGGATGTACTTTTGCAAAGGAAGTGCGTTTGTCTCTGTCTATTTATGCTGTTTGCGTAGTTCACTAATTTGCCCTAGTCCACTTCCAATTTCACTGATTGCACCGTTCCCGAGTTGTGAGCATGCGCACAGAGGTGCTGACCATGGTCTGCTTCAAGCGCGCATGTGCGAGCCGGCCGGCCCTTCATTTGCATGGGGTCACGGCTCATTTCATTGTAACACGCCCACGTCCTTCCCAATTTGTATTACTCCGCCTTGCGTCTCTGAAATAACGTTGCGCAGGCGCAAGTTTCTGCGTAAAACCGACGAGAATAGGGTGATTGCGCCGCTACATTGCGCCAGTCTAACGTAAAGGCGGTGCGCTACGCCGGTCCAATAATGCGCAGATGTACGTGAATCTGGCCCTGTATTTTTGAAATGTTTGATGCCTATTCACCACAGTATAAAACACAATAGACAAGGTTTTAACGTAAAAAAATTGCCATTTATTTTGGCAGAACAAAAAATTAGATCAAGAACGGCAACACTTGATCAGTTCACAAAATACATGCAGACTTGGACACCAAAGGCACATTCCAACATGATCAAGGAGAAAATTAACAACCTCAGGAGCCCAAAAAAAGAAATGAGAAGCAGCAGCAGATGACAAGAGGAACCCTACAACAAGCTCAGTTTTTTGCTAAATCAACTGGAAGGCAGGGAATCACTTTCTTGTTTTTTCTTACAGCCTTCCTTCCAGGCTGCCTTGCAGCGGAACTTCCACGGCCCCGTCCACGGTCCCTTGCAGGTGGGGATGATGTGGCAGCAGGAGGAATAATAAGACGAGGATCAGGCCGGGCCGGGTCACTTAAGTCAGTGTCCCTGGTCAGCAGGTCCCTTCTCGCCCACCACAGGGCCTTATTAATCAGGTCCTTTGCCAGGCCTTTTTGTTCCTCCCCCACTTGATTGAGATCACTTTGTCGATGGAGGCACTATAGCTCTCTGTTGGGTTCAGGGGGGCCCTCATGATTTGGCTTGCCTCCCTGATCATCTCCAGGCTCTCCCCCTCCAGCTGCCTAATGCGCCTCCTTAGGCCTGGTCGGCGCATCTGGAGGGGAGGTACCTGGGAGATGGTACTAAGCCTGGGCCTGGGGACCTGCTGACATCCACTGGGCCCGGCCTCCTCCTGGCTGCCACTCACCCCTTCCGCCTGGCTGAAATGTTCAGGAGCTGGCGCCTCCTGGCTGGTCTCTTCCTGTGTATAAAAAAGGGACATGTGGTAATATTTTGCACAATCAATCACAGACATTTTCATGATCTTGACTGTTTTATTTTTTCTTAATTTAAATTGAACTGAATCTCCTTCTGACCCCTGCAGTTGGCATCCCTGACACATTTTTTTATGCCAACGACTTGTGTTTATGTTTCCAAGCTTTCCCTTTTGTTTACAAAATCATCTCAATAAACAAACAATAATTAGCAGCCAAGAAATATGTTGGAAACTACTATACCTCGCTGAAGATCAGCAGATCTGGCTCCATGTCAGCCAGCTCCTGGGCGAACTCTGCAGGGGTGTGGGGATCTGTGGAAGTTCCGCTGGAAGGAAGCGTGGAGGGAAGGGTGGAAGGAAGAGTCGAAAGTGACTCCCAGCCCTCCAGTTGATCATCCAAAAAACTGAGCTCCTTGAAGTACCACAGCTTGGGCTCCTTTGGATCACTTGCTGCTGCTCCTGACTTCTTTTTCTCTTGGTAATTCCTGTATGACCTCCTGTATGCGTTCCTGAGGTTTTGAATTTTCTCCTTGACCATGCTGGATGTGCACTCCGGAATCCAAGTCTGCATGTATAATGCAAACTGATTAAGTGCTGCTGTTCTGCTCTCAGTCTTATGATGAAATGGGTGCCTGGAATCCCAAAGGCAGGGTGTGTCTCGGTATTTCTGGATGAACTGTACCAGATTGTCATGAATGTTTAATTTATCCATGTTTTTTTTTTTTAAATGGAAAAATGTATGTCCATATTTGGGGTCACAAGGTCCAAGGAGCAGCTCCGAAAATGTTGGTCGGACTTGAAATTGCGTGAGCCAGAGCAGTATAGGAAGATCAAGAAAATTATTGAGAAAAGTAGGTAATTTTACATTTTTTTTGTTGGCAATTGTCTTTATTAATTTGTCGGCATGTATATTTCTCCATCTGCCTCGTTGGCCTGGTTGTACTTTGCAACACATGTATAATTTTTAGGTGGTTTTTAGAAATAGGAAGTATTTTCACGCTCGTAGTAAACATCGTTCCATCACATCCTTTTTTCACAAATCCGATGTTGTTCTAGGAAAAGCACACCTGGACATTGGTATTTGGCGTAAAACAATATTTATAAACATTGTGGAAAAGATGATGTGTTTGTTCAACCTTACTAGAATGTGAAAGGCAAACAGGATTCTTTCACACAGTGATAAGAAGCAGCTCTTTTCACATCTGGACTCAGGACCACCTGTGTCTCCCCCATAACTCAAATTGTTATTTCAGGTCTCCGACAAACAATTTTTTGGGGGGGCATCCATGTGTGTCACTTCACAAAAAACTATCACAGCTTGGGAGAAGTCATAAAAACAAAGGTTAGGTTTGGTGGATTGAGCCAAAAAACACAATTGCAACCCACTTCTAAGCAATGTTTTGTATTTCTGCCCTCCAATATCTGTGTGCTGAGTGAGTATACCTTTTGTTTCATGTTATTTAGGGGAAAGAAGAGGACAGCATTTGGAGGAGGCAAGGAGGCCCAGACTCTCAAAAAAATCTAAACCTCTGCATGTGGAGGAGGAGGATGTGGAAGAAGGAGTGGTGGAAGAAAGAGAGGAGGAAGGAAGAGAGGAGGAAGAAAGAGAGGAGGAAAAAGGAATCGTGGAAGAAGAAGGAGTTGTGGAAGAAGTAGGAGTTGTGGAAGAAGGAGTTGTGGAAGAAGGAGGAGTTGTGGAAGAAGGAGGAGTTGTGGAAGAAGAAGGAGTTGTGGAAGAAGGAGGAGTTGTGGTAGAAGAAGGAGTTGTGAAAGAAGAAGGAGTTGTGAAAGAAGAAGGAGTTGTGGAAGAAGAAGGAGTTGTGGAAGAAGAAGGAGTTGTGGAAGATGGGGAGGTGGAGATTATCAGCACAACAGGTCAGTGTCACCCCAGCTTCACAAGGAAAAAGAGATGTAGATAGACCTGCACATTACTAAAAAAAACTTGTTTGTGTTTTTTAGGGGATGAAGATGGTGGTATCCCAACATCTGCTAGTCCGCATTTTTCCCATGCTAGTGCACAAATCGTCATCCAACAAATTATGGAATGCAGTACAGAAATGGACATTATGAGGGAAAGGATGATTGTCATCGAACAAAATTTTAAAAACATCATTGACATGATGGGCCGTATTCCAAAATTAACCCCCCCTTGAAGACGCACACACACACAGTGTGTCAACATGTGCTATCTGCCATCACAGGATATCAATTGTCTGTGCTTTGTGGGTGCAACCCCTTCCTCGCTACTCAAGTAGGTGAGAGGAAGGGTTTGCACCCACAAAACACATCCATTGATCACCCATGATGGCAGATAGCACATGTGGACATTTGTCATGGTATCTCAGGAGAGAAATCCCCATTTGGCCCCTCACACAGAATGAATGAATGAAAAACTTATATAGCGCGGCACATGCGAACTGAATCGCCTCTGGGCACTAGTTGTTCCTGTCTCCTTTGGTATCAAAAGAGATGAGTCTTGATCTTTCTCCTGAATGCTAGGTGGTTCTCCTCCAACCGAATGATGGTTGGTAAAGCATTCCATAGTCTGGGACCTTGGACCACGAATCTTCTATCCCCATTTGGACCTGTAGTTGGCTTTCGGTATCTGGAGTAGATTTTGATTGGTGGATCGCAGAACGCGATTGGGATTATGAGCTTTTATTTTTTCGCATAAATAATGGGGAGCATTCCCATGGATACATCTATGCGTTAGACAGAGTGCTTTAAAAGTGATTCTGTCTTTTACTGGTAGCCAGTGAAGGGTTCTCAGTGAAGGTGAGATTGATTCCCAAGGTTTTTTCCTAGTCAAAAGTCTAGCGGCCCTGTTTTGAACGACTTGTAGACGAGCAATTTGGTACTTGGGGAGTCCGAGGTAAAGGGCATTAGCATAGTCCAGTCTGGAGTTTACAATTGTTCCCACCACGACCGCTATGTCTTCTTTGGGAATAAAAGGAATAAGTCTGCGTAGTAGGCGCAGCAGATGGTGAGATCCGCTGACTACTGACCCTATTTGTGCGTCCATTGTCATGTAGGAGTCGAAGATGCCCCCAAGACTTTTGACTTTGGCGCTAGGGGTGATGATTTTGCCCAGAATGGGCGGGGGGGTCCAAGTTGTTGCAGGTTGATTCCTACGCTTGGCGTGAAACAGGAGAAGTTCTGTTTTTGCTCAGTTGAGTTTAAGATAACTCTTTGTCATCCAGTTCTCTATCAAAGAGAGGCATGTCTCTAGATTGAGGTGGTGATCCTTTTTATTGCAAATGCGAGAATGTGTGCATCTTCAAATTTTGGCTTGTTCCGGGCTGACATCAGCCCATCACATGTGTTTGGATTAAAAGGTTGAACTTTGTAAGTTCCATTGTTTGCAGATTTTAGTATTTTGATTAAAAAAAAAGTTTTTTTATACTACATACCAAAATTAAAATTAGTTTTGAAATAAAAAAAAAAAAACATAAAAAAAATTGTGCCAAATAAACAACCCACATTTTTTGGAAAACAAAACATTTAAAAATCAAAAATCAAAAAAAAAATTCCCAAAATGGAGTGGCTTCTTCTTTCTATGCTCAATACCCAGTTTGGAGATGAGTGACTACTGTGCATTTGTGGTTATTTACTAAAACCTGAAAACGAAATTTGGCACTAGAAGTGCACTAGTTGGAGAACCAGGAAGACAGATAAAAGAAAACAAAGCAATAATGACAAACAACTGTATAAAGTCCAATGGTCTAATTATTTATTAATTATTTTAATATTTCTTTCTTTTAGGGGCCGAATTAGAAAGAAATATGATCTGGCATAGCAATGGCCCCCTGACCCATGAAGTACTCAACATATTTGTCGCGTACCTCACGAGCAGATTGGGTGGCCAAGCCAGCGCGACCAGTGTCCAGGCTAGGAAAGGTATCTGAGGGTAGTCCTCAGCACCGATGTTGGCTAGGTACAACTGGGAGTGCCTGCGTAAAAAATTGTGCAAAATGCAACAGGCTAAAACAACACTGTTCAATTTATATTCCACCAGGTGTATCGCTGTCTGGAACAGGTGGAACCAGCTGGCGAGTATCCCAAAGGCATTCTCGACTACCCTCCGGGCTCTGGCCAGCCGGACATTGAACACCCTCCTCTCCGGGGTGAGGGTCCTCTGGGGAAGAGGCCGCATGAGGTGAGGTCCAAGTCCGAAAGCTTCATCCATTGTCTTCATCCTGTGGCAGTTCCAGACCACCAGATTGTAGACGCTTGGCAAACTTAGTCCGCGCAAACACTCCCCCATCGGACACCTGGCCATTCTTCCCCACGTCCACATACAAAAACTCATACTGTGCCAACACCACCGCCAACGTGTTTCCCATCTATTGCCCCTCCGCAGTTCGGGAAGTCCCACTGCTGGGCAAATTGGGAAGCCACAGTCTGCCATTCCTGTGGCGTGGAGGGAAACTGTGGGGACACACAAAAAAATAAATTAGTACTTTGCCACATAAACATTGCAATCACAATACACAAACCATCCTTGTGCAACATCAGTATAACATTTCATATTATTATTGTGGAGTGAGTATTTCATGCCAAAAATATAGGCCCACTTATTATTAGACTCCACACCCCTCTGATGGGGCAATAAACATTTTTAGGAAGGGGGGCATAACTACAATGGAGCTGACAAAAAACAGACTTTAAAATACTAGGCTAGGTGTGTTTGTCCCTAGGATAGCATGCTGGACAGGTTATAGTGATGAAGGTAAAAATATGCATGTAGGCCAACAAAAAGAACATGGAAAGTTTAACAACATGCATGGGGAGAAAAGGGAACTTTCAACACACAGCATATTACAATCATGGTAATTAGGGAAAATTGCTAGATATACAATACATTAGCATACATTCAAGACATTGATTGTGATGTTTAAAGCAGGAAACTTACCTTAACATACTCCTCCTGCATAACTTGGATGATGGCAGAACACGTCTCCGGTATGATGATCCCAAGCGTATGGGGAGAGATGCCTGTCGAGAACTTGAGGTCCTGCAGGCTTCTCCCAGTCGCCAGCAGTGGCGGCCCGTCCATAGGGACGCACGGGCGCCGCCCCCCTCCCGCAGTCACACAAAAAAAGTAAAAAAAAAACGGGCCCTTTAAGAACTTTTATTCGGCTAAAATGTCATTTTGACATTTTAACCGCAGTTCTGGCGGCCGTCTATAGAGGGCGGTGCAGCGCCACCCCCTCTCGCAAATAACACACATTCGTGCATAAATGCACGAATGTATGTTATTGTTGATTGCCAGCTGCCTGGTCTATTCATATAACCGGACATGGGTCGCCGGTTACCCAAATATCAGCAGCTGGTTGGCTGAGGGGAACTGCCTATCAAAGCCAGCGGCTCTGATAGGCTTTTCCCGGACCGCCCTCCGGCTCTCGGCAGTCTATTCCCGGAGCGCAGACAGCATACATTCCTTGAAAAAGACTGACGGCCGTTTCAGCCAATCAGGTTCCAGGATTCTGGTTATCAGGAACCCGATAGGCTGAAGCGTCACCAAGCGGGACAAGACATCGATGGAGGACATGGAAACTTCAGGTAAGTTCATTTTACAGGGAAATGGGCGACAATGGGCACAGAGCGGCAAAGGGCACAGCACAATGAAACAATGGGCACAGAGGCGACAAAGGGCACAGCACAGTGACAACAATGGGCACAGAGGCGACAAAGGGCACAGCACAGTGACAACAATGGGCACAGTGGCAACAATTAAAGGGCACAGCACAGTAACAACAATGGGCACAGTGGTGACAATTAGCACAGTGGCTGCATTTGATGGCATGGCACAGTGGTGACAATTGATGACACAGTGACTGTGTTTGATGGCATAGTGGCTGATGGCATGGCACAGTGGTGAAAATTGATGGCACAGTGACTTCATTTGATGGCATGGCACAGTGACTGCATTTGATGGCATGGCACAGTGACTGCATTTGTTGGCATGGCACAGTGGCTGCATTTGATGGCATGGCACAGTGGCTGCATTTGATGGCACAGCAGCTGCGTTTAATGGCATGGCACAGTGGTGACAATTGATGGCACAGCGACTGCGTTTGATGGCATGGCACAGTGGTGACAATTGATGGCACAGCGGCTGCGTTTAATGGCATTGCACAGTGGTGACAATTGATGGCACAGTGGTGACAATTGATGGCACAGCAGCTGCGTTTAATGGCATGGCACAGTGGTGAGAATTGATGGCACAGCGGCTGCGTTTAATGGCATGGCACAGTGGTGACAATTGATGGCACAGTGACTGCGTTTGATAGGCACAGTGAGGCTGCAATTTTTTTTGGTCGCCAGGTACCGCAACGTGGCAATAAGCCTCTGCTCGGCCATGAGGGCTTGGCGCATCACAGTGTCCTGCCTCATGATATAGGGGGACAGAAGATCCAGCAGATGGTGGAAAACGGGGTCCGTCATACAGAGAAAGTTCCTGCAGTCATCAGGATTATTCTCCTGGATTTCCCTAAGCAAAGGCATATGAGAGAATCGGTCATGCTGGCGCAACCAATTCTTGGCCCAGGAACTCCTCCTCCCCCTGTTCCTGGCCAAAGTCCTGGAGTGAATATGAAATCCAGAACCAAGCCCATATGCAGCACGAACTCAAGTAAAGTCACGCTGCTGCTCCATCATGGCTTCAAACCGGCCGGCTGGTCAGTCAATACGCACTAAAACAGAAAGCACCCCCAAATCCAGCAATACCTGCAAAGAACGCACGGCAAACAGATACGAGCAGACAGGACGCCACTGCAAAGCAGAAACGACCCGAACACCAGCACTGAATGCCAAATACGAACCCAGAAGCACACACTGAACCCGAAAATACGACTTGTAAAGCGCTGAGACCGAATCTAACCAAACCTTCACTAACACGCGGGAACACGTAACTAGCAAAAGCGGAGTCAAGGGCGGCGCCGTAGGCTTTGGCCTTCCCCTTTATAGTGACATCGTACGTGGTTTACGTGTCCGCGTTCTGGTCCGATGGAATTTTGGTCTGATGGTGTGTACGCACATCAGACCATCAGACCACTTCAGCGTGGTCAGTCGGAAAAGTTTCATCGGACCGGTCTGATCGTGTGTACGCGGCCTAAGTCTTATCAGACCAGAACACCTTCCTCCATACATTTTGGGAGTCTCCCACATGCCTTTTTGCAAACTCAAAACATGCCATTTAGTTTTTTTGCTGAAAGTAAAGGCTTTCTTCTGGCCACTCTGCCATAAAGCCCAACTCTATGGAGTGTACGGCTTATTGTCGTCCTATGTACAGATACTCCAGTCTCTGCTGTGGAACTCTGCATCTTCTCCAGGATATTTGTTTATAACCTTACCCTGACTTGTATTTCTCAACATTGTCCCTCACTTGTTTGGAGAGTTCCTTGGTATTCATGGCATGTTTGGTTAGTGGTGCCTCGTGCTTAGGTGTTGCAGCCTCTGGGGCCTTTCAAAAAGGTGTGTATATGTAATGACAGATCTTGTGACACTTGAACATTGAACTAAAGGCCGTAATGTAAGAAAATAGGTAAAAAGATAACAAATATTTGTTTTATCTGTACTTTCCAGTTTACATCTAACAAATGTGAGAAACAACCAGTACGTATGTTATCAATGAAGTGTGCAACATACAACTTTTTCATTACAATGGACCTTTCTTTTCCAGATGTGTAATGCCTCGCACACACAATCGCAATTTCCGACAAGAAAGAAAACGTCTGAAATTTGTCTTGCATACACACGGTCACACTAATCTTGGCTGAATTCCAACCGTCAAGAACGCGGTGACGTACAACAATTACTACACAACTAGAAAAGGGAAGTTCGATACGAAGAACGCCACCCTTTGGGCTCCTTCTGCTGATCTTGTGTTAGTAGAGGTTTGATGAGAGACAATTCGCATTTTTCAGCTTCCTGCTTTTCAGATCGTTTTCTGCTGTTCAGTTTGTTCTTTTGGGTTTGTATCTGTTTTTCAGTGTGTGTAGTGAGTTCGTATCTGGTTTCCAGTGCATTCGTGTCCGCTCATTTCTGATTTTCAGGTCGTTAGGCCTTGCTGTTCTTCAGTGCGCTCTGTTAGCTCGTACTGATTTGCCAACCGTTTTCTAGCCATGTTGCGGGTATGTTCATGTCATAGAGTTCGTACTGTGCATAGGCTTGGTGTAGGGGTTCTTGTCTTGGCCCAAGCCCAGTCCATGAACAGGGTGGGGATGAGTTCATGGACGAAGAATTGGTTGCTTTATCGTGACCAATTCTGTCACATGCCAATTTTCTCTGGATGACGGACCCTGTTTTTCTTTTTTTCTTTTTTCTTTTTTTTTTTATATCAGGAAACCGGTCCCAACGGACCACATACATAGTAACGAAACAGCACGATAGAATACAAATCAAGGCACTTATGTGAAACATACAGGGTATCTTGAACGGCAGTTACACAATAATATTCGGACCCTGTTGTTCACCGTCTGTTGGCTTTGTTGTTCCCTTAAATCAGGAAGCAGGACACTTGCATATGGCAAGCTATCACTGCTGAGCAAAGGCTAGTCACCATGTTGCGGTACTTGGCGACAGAGAGAAGTCTGCAGGACCTCAAGTTCTCAACAGGCATCTCCCCCCAGGCTCTGGGGATCATTATCTCAGAGACCTGTTCTGCCATCATCCAAGTCCTGCAGAAGGACTATATTAAAGTAAGTTTTTTCCTTTAACATCACATTCTATGTATTTAATGTTTGCTAATGTATTATATTTCTATGATTCCCTAATTACCAGGATTGTAATATGATGTGAATGTCCCCTTTGTCCCCATGCATGCTGTAAGCTTTTAATGCTCCTTTTTTGACCTACATGCATATTTCTCTTCACTAACCTCTGCAGCATGCTATCCTTGGTCCATACACACATAGCCTAGTCACTTACCAATGTATTTTGTCAGCTTCATTGTAGTGATTTACCCTAAACCCCCCTAAAATGTGTACAAATTTTATTGTTGTCCCTTAATTCAGGCAGAGTGCCAGAGGCTTTTTTTGGGGGGTCCCAAACTCATTTGGAACCCCAACTAAATTATTTACAATGGGCCATCAGAGGGGATGAGGACCTTATGATTGTGTCTTTAAATGCGCTTTAAAATAAATGTTATACTGATGTTGGCCAAGAATGTTTGTCTAATCTGCTTGCAATGTTCTATGCAAAAGTACTAATATATGTTTTTATTGTTTGACTCCACAGTTTCCTTCAACACCACAGGAATGGCAGACACTGGCCTCCCAGTTTGCCACGCAGTGGGACTTTCCCAACTGCGGAGGGGCAATAGATGGGAAACATGTCCGCATCATCCCACCACCCCATCATGGGTCATACTATTTCAACTACAAGGGGTTCCATAGTATTGTAATAATGGCGGTGGTGTCGGCGACATATGATTTTTTTATATGTGGATGTGGGGGAAAATGGCCGGATGTCCGATGGTGAAGCGTTTTCCAAGACCGAGTTATTGCGCCGTCTCCAGAGTGGTGGATTGGGATTGCCACCTGCGGAAGACAACGTGAAAGGACTGCCATTTGTGTTTGTCGCTGATGAAGCGTTTGGGCTTGGAGATCACCTGATGAGGCCATTTCCCCAGAGGACCCTCACCCCTGAGAGGAGGGTTTTTAAATACCGGCTGGCTAGAGCCAGAAGAGTGGTCGAGAATGCTTTTGGGATAATGGCCATCCGGTTCCGGGTATTTCATACATCTATAAATATGGCAAAGTACAAACTCAACCACATTGTCGCCGTGTTCTGCACAATTTTCTCTGTAAAAATGCTTCTAATTATATGGCCTCAGTTGGGCCTAAGGCCGCATTTCAGGACCTAAATCCAATCATGGCCCTGGAAGCTGGCTGTCCTGCCCCCCCCCCAAACAGCCTGTGAAGTGCGGGAAAAATATGTGGACTATTTTATGGGTAGTGGGGCCATTGCTATGCCAGAAAATGTTTGATTTATTTGGAAATAAAAAAAAAACTGAAATCATCTTGAATTGGTTTTACTGCTTGTGTTTCTTTTAGCTTTCTCCTAGTGCACTGGTAGAATTTGCCTTTATTAAGTAACCCCCAGTGTCACTGTTAACACCAACTTACTACAAAAACTGGTATTGAGCATTGAAAGAAGAAGCCACACATTGTAGCTTTTTTTTACTCTTACTCCGTGCACATTCACATGTGCGTTATAAAACATTATTACCAAAAATAGACATCTGTGTTTAGTTAACTTGTATTTATTTTTTGGCTTTAACAGGCATGTTTCAAAACAAAACATACAAAACTCTGGAACTTACAAAGTTCAACTTACAAAATGTGAAGGCAGTATCAGACATTATAGTATGTCAACAATGTGTTGCTGTTGCCTTTATTAGATAGGGTGATATCACCCCTGTAAAAGCCACATTTTGAAGATGCACAACAATTGTGAGGCAAAATGGGGATTTCCCGCCTGATCCCATGCCTAATGTCAACATGTGTTATCACCCATCATGGGGGGAGGGTCAATGGACGTGTTTTGAGGGTGTAACCTCTTCCTCTCACCTACTTGAGTTGCGAGGATGGGGTTGCACCTACAAAACATGTACAATGATATCCCCTGATGGGAGATAGCACATGTTGACACAACGTGTGCATCTTCAAAATTTGGCTTTTTAAATGTATAAAAATCTGTGGAAGAGGGAGGCACATGCGCGGGGCTCTACGAGATGGCCGCATAGCCACAGAGCTCTGCACTGTTCCGGTCACCCGTCAGCTGTAACAGTCGTCAGAGCCCCCCCTGGAGCGCCGGTTCCTCCGCTCGCTGACCCGAGGACACACGAGGAATCTCCCGATGTATGCGGGGGCCATGAGAAGGAACCTTTCCCTCCAGCTAGACAGCGCCGCACAGCAGCCCGGACATCTCAAGATGGCGGCCGCCACCTCACGAGGCCTTACAGAGACTCAGGACGCAGGAGCAGTGTCTACCCCCACGCAAGGACTTACCGCTGTGAGTACCCCACAAGTGGCAATGCTCTCCCCGACATCCACGGAGTCTCTTCTGGACCGGACCCTGGGGGGAATACACATGACTCCCAGAAGTGGCTTCTCAGCCTCTCCAGAGACAGGCCGGCACCTCTCCCCTCATTCCCCCGCTGACTTCTCCACCATGATGGCGGCCTTCTCAGATATGCTCTCCAGGGGCCTGGCCCAAACAGCTGCCCAGATCACCTCCTCTATACATGCTGATTTACAGCAAATAGGGGGCAGAATTGATGCAATTGAAAATAAATCTGACCAGGCCGCAGGGAGGATTAAACTGTCAGAATCCAAGACCTCCATGATCAATTAAAGGTGGCCCTAAACAATATAGATGACCTTGCGAATAGGTCATGACGTTATAACTTTAGGATTAGGGGCCTCCCTGAAACGATAACGGATGTACCTACTGCGATCCGTGCACTTCTCAGGGAATTGATACCTGACATACCAGAGCACAGAATGGAGCTGGACAGGGCCCACAGGGCCCTGCAGCCACCGCGCAAGGATGGTCTGCCGAGAGACATCATAGTTAAGCCCCACTATTAAGATCACCAAATCCAGATCTTTACGGATTTATCTCCATTTACAGTACAGAAACGGTGTGCTCTTAAACTACTGCTCCAGGTTCTCCTCCAAAAAGAAATGACATATCGTTGGGCCTTTCCTTTACGCCTGAACTTCTCATACCAGAACAAGCCGTATGGATTCTCCTCCTTCGTGGAAGGGGAGCACCTTCTTACCCGCTTGGGCATCATCACTCAGGAACTCTCGCATTCTTCTACCTTCAAAGGTGCCCCTTCTGCAAAACGTCCTTCACCGCCTAGCCATTTGACCCCTGCCTGGCAAAGGCAACAATCCAAGAAGTCGAGGGAGTCTGGCCCCCCTGATGTCGAAACCAAGGTCATCGGGCTCTCACCTTGCAGCGTACCCACTCTGAACACACACCTTATTAACCTGGGTGCTCCTGATTGAGCCACTTATTGGACCCACTCACATCCCACATGATGGATTGTTTGCTCCCCCACCCCCCTTTTTTATCTATTTGTTTTTGTATACCCCTTTGAGGATCTTATACTTCTGGGACCAGTGGTCTAGGTCCCCTATGGGCCTCGGTTATCCAGGTCTTCATTGACATTAACCTACATGCAACTTTCTAAAGCCCCCTGGTCACAGGCTCCCAAACACTCCGGACTCTCGGAGTAGAGAGGGATCCGGGTATTTCAGGTATGGGTGGGGGGCGGGACTTTGAGCTGGATAGCGCCTGGGGACTTCCCAGATGTGGCGTGTGTCTCTGTGGGTATGTTCAGGATGTTACAGATTATTGTTTGTGCTTGCTGCTGTAGTGTTGGCAGGGGTTCTGTTGATGTCAGTGTGGGGGTCCACGGATGGTTTGGCCTCTCGCTGATGTATTGGCCCCCTAGGGAGTTAGCACTCCCCTTTTTTTGTTAGCTTTCTCCTCAAGGATATTATATTGACAGGGCTCTGTCTTAAATTCATTTGATAACTACAAGCTTGTTGCGGTTGACTGACCGGAGTGGTCGCAATGCACCTCTTGTAGTCACTGTGAGGATGATGTTCTCCTTACAGAGGCGTATTGTTGGGCCTGGGGAGGGAGGGGTTTCCTCTCACCCAGGTAGGAGGGGGAAGGGGCTGGTCTCTTCCCTGCTCAAAATGTTCTACTGTTATTTTTGGCTTATTTTTATATTTTAATCAACCTCTTTTTCTCTTGCTTTCTTGCTGTCCTTTTCTCCTTTTCCTATTTCTCCCAAGCTTCCGTTTAAGACATCCACCTACACCAGAAGGTACAGGGACCACTTAAATCCTGATTCCAGGCTCGACCCGCAGGGAATGTGTGTCATTGACGCTCCCACGAGACGCAATCTCATCAGGGGTAAGCAGGTTTTCTTCATAGCGCACCCTCACCTCTCTGGTCCATGACGAACACCGAACAGTCTAGCACACCCATTTCCATTATATGCCACAATGTTCAGGGTTTGAACTCACTGATAAAACGCCGTAAACTCCTGCAACTATACCATACTTTGAAGGCAGATATCATTCTCCTTCAGGAGACACATTTCCGCTCCTCTTATAATCCAAAGTTTCTCCACCAACGCTTCCCGCAATTCTATTTGGCCAATGCCGAGAAGAAAACGAGGGGAGTCGCCATTGGTTTCTCTCGTAATCTCGACTTCACTCTTGAGACAATAGTTAGAGACCCAGAGGAAAGGTATCTACTGATAGAGGGGACGATCAGTGGTGGACAGTATACACTTGTCTCATATTACTCACCGAACAAGGGCCAGGGAAAATTCTTTGACTCAATGCTGACCAAATTAAAACCACACTTGAAAGGGACCATAATATGGGAGGGGGACACTAATCTTCCATTTGACCTCTCCCTTAATAAACTCAGGAAGGGACCCTCCTCCACTAAGCGCCCTCCTAGACAGAGCCTTAAAATTGCACAGTTGCTTAACCAGCACGCACTAGTGGACATTTGGAGGGAATTGAACCCTCGTGCCAAAGACTACACCCACTTCTCTGCTCCACACCAGACCTATTCCAGGATAGACCATATTTTTGTTTCGGCCACAAATGTCCCACAAGCTATATCTTACAAGATTAAGGACACTTCCCTTTCCGACCACTCTATGATGACCCTTACCATGCATTTCTCTGGGGGCTCGGAGAGACCCTTTAAATGGCGTCTTAACGAATCCCTCTTATGCAACCCCACGCATTGTTCCATCCTGGAGAAGTCAATACAGAACTATTTTCTGGAGAATGATGATGTGTCTATCACCCCATCCGCACTTTGGGCAGCACACAAATTGGTAATACCTAATACAGCTGTCCTCTCGTATAAAACGGGAACATAGAGCGGAGACCCAGAAGCTGACCATGGAATTCTCTGACCTGAGCAAAGCGCATAAACGTAACCCTACACCCGATTCTCTAAACAAATTGGAGGCGGCTAGACTAGGGCTTAACCTTGTTCTGACCACTGCAGCTGAGAAATATCTCAGATGGTCTGGGGCTAAATTTTATTATCAATCTAATAAAATTGGTTCCAAATTAGCAGCAAAACTGAGTCCCAAGACAAGACCCCTATCCCTCCCTAAAATTAAGACTCATAAAGGTGACCTGACCCAAAACCCGGACCGCATTATGTAATCCTTCCATGAATTCTATTCTAGACTATATGTTGGCGGCTCCCCCCCCCCCGACCACCACCTCCTTAGACTCCTTTCTCTCGGACTTATCCCTCCCAAACTGACTGATGAGCACAGAGAGGCCCTTAATGCTTCCTTTACCACAGAAGAAGTTTTAGCAGTCATCAAGTCTCTAAAACCGGGTTCAGCCCCAGGACCGGATGGATTCTCTGGAATTTACTACCAAAAATTTGGCCCCACGTTAGCCCCATATATGACACGATTCTATAACTCGCTGAAAGCAGGGACCCCAATGGATACAGATCTAAACAGGGCTTATATTTCAGTTATCCCCAAACCGGGGAAGGATGCTGGGGACGTGGGCAATTATCGCCCGATCTCGCTAATAAATAATGATATCAAAATAATTACAAAAATCCTGGCAAATAGACTGTCCAGCTTTATTGCGAGGTATGTCCATGGAGACCAGGTGGGCTTCATCCCCGGGAGACAGGGCCCGGACCAAGTCAGAAGAGCTGTAGATATTATCTCGCTCTTAAATTCTAATTGGGGTGGAGGGTCTCCACAAGAGGGATTTTTAGTCTCTATCGATTTACAGAAGGCCTTTGACTCGGTCCTGTGGCCATACCTCTTTGACATTTTGAATAGGTGGGGCTTCGGCCTCAGTTTCATGGGTGTAGTCCATTCCCTTTATTCTTCTCCGAGTTAACAAGTCAGATTGATGGGTCGTTATTCAGAAGGCTTTAGTATCCATAAAGGCATGAGACAGGGCTGTCAGCTATCCCCGTTGATCTTCGCAATCGCGATAGAAACGCTGGCTATAGCGCCCAGAGGCGATTCAGTTTGCATGCGTTGCGCTATACAAGTCATTCATTCATTCATTCATTCATAGCCATCATATACAATCCAGACATTGAAGGGGTGCGGTGCGGGACCCAAGAGCACAAATGTGCTTTATTCGCGGATGACATGCTCTTATTCGTCACTGACCCGCTGATCTCTACCCCCAATATCTTGAAAATGCTTAAAGTTCCATATCAGGCCTCACAGTCAACTTAGCCAAATCCATGGCGCTCAATATCTCAGTCCCGCAAAACCGGGTTGAACAACTGAAATCCCACTTCCCTTTCCCTTGGGCTGTTCACTCTATCCCTTATCTGGGCATTGTGCTCACTAACAAGATAGACAGTTTATTCTCCAAAAACTACCCACCGATGTTCAATAAATTGGAGGGAGATCTGAGGGTTTGGTCTCAGAGTGGTCTGTCGTGGCTGGGTAGGATCAATGCTGTAAAAATGACTCTCTTGCCGCAATTACTTTATCTTTTTCGTTTGCTACCCATCCGAGTGAATAAACAGACTATTACAGCATTTCAATCTCGTATTATACGTTTTATCTGGGGGAAACAGGGTCACCGCCTCTCGAACGAGTTTAGACTGACATTAGTATTTCTCTTGTATTTTGTCTTGCAAAGAAATGGAATTTAAGGACCCTAATTTCCTCTATGAAATCCTAGACAGGTACCGGGATCTGCCCTGTTTGTGGGAAATAAAAAACCCACTCCACAAAAACAAACCAGCTAGGAAAGCAGTGATGGAAAAACTGCTGGAATTTGTAAAGCTGCATGTCCCAGAGGCAGACATCAGTTTTTTGAAAAGTAAAATTGGTGGCTTGAGAGGCACATACAAGAAGGAGTGGAGTAAAGTCATAGACTCACAGAAATCAGGAGCACCAGCAGCAAATGTGTATATACACGGCCTGTCCATAGGGGGCTCCCCCCCCCCAAAGCTAGTCACACAAAAAAAATGTCCCTAAAAAAAAAGTCCTTTTAAGTGCACTGTGTAAAAGCGCTGGCACCAGTGCACTATGGAAATGTCATGCCAATGCAATCCCGTGATTGCAGGCAAGATGCTTCATTTGTAGGGTTTTGTAAGGCTTAGAGGCACACTAGACAGCGCTTCTACACTCTCATTGGTTATTCTCCTTCATATTTTTCTATGGATTGGCACCGCCGTAGGATATGGGTGGTGCTTTCCCCGGGCAGTGATATCACTTCTGGTTTCTGTGCCAGCATTGAAATCGGCTCCCTGATCGCCAATGAAAGAAGGAAGCATTGAGCAAGGTACTGTGTTCTGAGCAGTGAGTGTGTTACCCTGTCAGTGTCTGTCCAGTGTCCACTATACAGCAGCACCTTGTACTGTAATCTGTGATCGGACTGCAGGTGAAGGGAGGGAGGGGAGGGTGATCTGCTTCTTCTGTGCCCCGGGAATCAACCTTCAGTCATTCACCCGACAGTGTGCTGTGTCAGAGACAAGTGCCAGGCAGGAGAGAGGAAAGGAGGGGGGCCATGGGGGACTGGTTCCGATCTAATGCTTCTTCTAATCACTACTCATCTGTCTACAGTCTCTCTCTCTCTCTCTCTCTCTCTCTCTCTCTCTCTATCGCTCTTTCATCTATCTATCTTCATGTCTATTATCTATCTGTCTATTTATTTGTCTGTTTATCTATCTATCTTCAATTCTATTTATCTATCTATCTACAGTCAGGCCAATAAATATTGGGACATCAACACAATTCTAATCTTTTTGGCTCTATACACCACCACAATTGATTTGAAATTAAACAAACAAGATCTCTTTTAACTGCAAACGTTCAGCTTTAATTTGAGGGTATTTACATCCAAATCAGATCAACGGTGTAGGAATTACAACAATTTGTATATGTGCCTCCCACTTTTTAACCCTTTCCCGCTGAGCGTACGCATATATGCATCCTCGGCTTTGGGGGGTTATACCGGGATGATATTGTTGCTTAGAGCCGACGATTGGCTATCCAGGCTAAAAGCCGCTCGGTTGTTATACCGGAGGAGCGGGAGGGGACATCTCCCCTCTCCCACTGCTGCTCTGACCAGGCCTCCCGTCCCATAGGGAGACCCGATCTACGATCTGCCACCTCCAGTGCCTAGCCCCAGACTGGAACAAAGCCATAAATGGCTTCGATCCAGTCTCCTCTATGTAAACATGGAAGCAACGTCATGACGTAACTCCTGAGTTACTCAGCTGCCAATGGCGTCAAATTTAAAAAAATACACAGTATTCAGAATCACCATTTTCAGCGATCTGAATACTTTGAAGTGCAAAGGAGGGATCGGGGGTCTTTTAGACCCCCGATCCCTCCATAAAGAGTACCTGTCACCCCCTATTACTGTCACAAGGGATGTTTACATTCCTTGTGACAGCAATAAAAGTGATACATTTTTTTTTAACATAATTTAAGATTATAAAAATAAATAGGGAAAAAAAGGGAACTGCGCCAACTATTAATTAATTAAATAAATCAGTCCAAATCAATGAATAAAAGAGTCCAATATACTGGGGTGTATATCAAAAAATGAACAGCACCCAAGTGCACTTTGACTTCAGTGAAGACCACCACCACATGGAGAGCAGCTTACCAGATGACAGATAAGTTGTAGCAATGTTGTGGCAATGTATAATAATCCAGAGATGGGATCCAGCCAGAGTAGATAGAAATCCAATAGGAATCCCTCGAGTAGTAGAGACTCAGGAGTGTACCAAATGGTCAATCCGTGGGTCACAACATAAACAAAGGAAACCAGACCATGGCGTAATAACGTTTAAATGAGATTTAATAAGTATAAAAAAATACTCACAAAGGTCTGTGAAGTATGGGCCGTCCCAGATGCGTTTCATCATAAATCTGACATTCTCCATTCAATGGAGAACGTCAGATTTATGATGAAACGCGTCTGGGCCGGTGTGCAGTGACGTCACCGTGTTCTACGCAAGGAGGAAGGGCTCCTGTTGTGCCGGCCAGCATTTGTTTTTATGCTCATACTTCACGGACCTTTGTGAGTCAAAGTGCACTTGGGTGCTGTTTCTTTTTTTTATATACACTCCACTATATTGGACTCTTGTATTCATTGATTTGGACTGATTTATTGAATTAATTAATAGTTGGCGCAGTTCCCTTTTTTTCCCAATTATATTTGTGTTTGCTACATGTGATTACAGCCTTCTGGTGTTCACACCCCATTATGAACTTTAATTTTGGTTAGTGCAGTTTTCTTTTTTGTAAAAATAAATAAAATAAATAATTTTTAAAAAAACGCCCCCGTCCCTGCGAGCTCACACAACAAAGAAAACGCATACGGAAGTCACGCCTGCATATGTAAACGATGTTCAAATCACACGTGATGTATCGCCACGATTGTCAGAGCGAGAGCAGTAATTCTAGCACTAGGCCTCTTCTCTTTTTTTTCCTCCTAAAAATGTGTTTATTTGTTTTCTGCCATTAGAATCATCAAAAAGGCACAGTAATGGTTACAACTCTTGCATAGAATGACGCAGAATTCAACATTTACATATCAGACAACAAGTATCCCTCCCTAAGAGTAAGTATCCCGGTTCCTCAACGGAGGAACTATAACAACAATTGCTCCAGGGTATTCATCGAGGGCCTTACTGGGCCCCCATCGTAGAGGCACAGTAAACAGTAGAAATGCCTATTAGGTGCAGTAATCTTCACACATTACACTCACACACCCACACACACCCACTCATACGCACACCCAAGCAACTATCCCGGCCACCCAGCCACCCACCCACCCCCACACCAGGATCTGCTCACACCCCAACCACCCCCCAACCAATCAGCAACCACCAGAACCACCCAGAAACCACCTGCCTATATCCCATTATGGCTGAGAGAGTGGGGTTTTCCTTCCAGAAGGAGTCCGCAATATCCAGCCAGGGTTGCCAAATATTGGTAAACTTTTTGGGACAGGTCCTGCACTTATATATGCACTTAAATATAGGTAAGGCCTCGTACACACGATCAAATCTGTCTGCTGGAAACGGTCTGCTAGACCGTTTCAGCAGACAGATTCGATCGTGTGTACGGGCGAGCCGACAGATTTGGCCACCCCACAGATTGAAAAGCATGCTTACCAATCTGTCGGCTGGGAACCCGTCCGCCCAACATGTCTGCTGGTTAGTACGCTAACCAGCAGACATGTCTTCTCGCACACACGACGAATGGTTTCGACGCATGCGCGGAAGTGTTTTACTTCCTGGTGCGGTGACGTGGCGGCGTCAACGTCACCGACACGTCAGCGCGTTGTCTGCTGGCGGGGATTTTGGTTTGCTCGTGTGTACAGATTTGTTCAAATCAGGCGGACAGACCGTTTTAAACAAATCGATTGCCTCGTGTGTACGAGGCCTAAGACCTTATTCACCATACGATACAACATTTGAATATCAGGAGCTGATGCACTCTTCCAATGCACCAGGATCAGTTTCTTAGCATAGAACAAAGCTATGCGTACCAGAGTTCGAGCATGAATTGTAGATATAAAGTCATTGAGCACTCCCAGCAATCCAACCTCCTAAGTGAGAGGAATGGGGAAGTTTAGGGTGTCCTTAAAAAAAGAAAACAAGTCCTTCCTGCTAGGCATGACCAAAAACATATGTATATAGTCGGCCTCAGTGGAGCCGCACCTAGGACAGGAAGCAATAGAAATTAGACCCATGTGAGGCAGCCTGGCAGGAGTATGGTGTAACTGGTGGATACATTTAAATCGAACATACTGATCGTTAGACCCGATAAGATCAAGGAAGCAGACCTCCGAGGCCTCCTCCCACCCCTCCTCGGACAGCCCCAGAATGTCCACCTCCCATTTCCGCTGAGCAATCAGGAAGGGTTTAACCCCGCCGACTGGAGGCGTGAGTAAACTGTCGTAACCAGTTTCCCAATATTTGAATAAGACATGAGCGCCTCCAGAGGCGATTCAGTGAGCTCCTGGGTCAAACACTGAAATTGTGCCCATGCTGCATGACGGAGTGTCATATACTTGAATAGAGATTTATCCGTTACCCCACTGCGTATCCTTAGGTCCTCAAATGAAATAAACTTGTCATTAACAAAGATGTGGGAAACGCATGTGACCCCTAATTGGGCCAACCACCTAGAATCCGGGTGGCCTAGGAGCTCAGGGAAGTTAACATTTTGCCACAGGGGAGCTCTGGGAGACACCCCACCCGAGTCTGCGAGCATCCCTTTACCCTCATGCCAGGCCAACCAGCTAACCTCGATCGGGGAGTTACGGGAGCAGCGTCCGGCTTCAGACCTGAGTAGGTCATCAACCAGTGAGTCCCTGGAGCCCACCGGAGCAGTCAATAGAGTGGTGGGACGGGGAGGCCTCCAGGAACCAGTCATAGACATAAGCCAGCTGAGATGCTATAAAATACTGTCTCAAATTAGGACAGGCTAGTCCTCCATCCAGCTTAGTAGCCTGGAGAGAGGCCCTAGCAATTCGTGGGCTCGACCCCTGCCAAAGAAAGGTGAAGAGGAGCAAGTGAATTTTTTTAAAACGTTTTTTCCACAAAACAATTGGGGATGCCCAGAACACATACAAAAATTTGGGTAGGTATATCGTCTTGAAAATGTTTACGCAGTCTATGAGATTAAGCGGTAAAGAAGCCCAAGTTGTCAGCCTGGTCTCCATATGTCATACAATTGGGGTAACATTAAGATTTTCAAAGAAAGACAAGTCCGCATTAATATGTATCCCCAATTATTTAAACGTAGGTCGGATGGACAATTTAGACTTAGAGAGGTAGGAATAGTCAAGCGTAGGGCCTATAGGGAATGCCACTGATTTGTCCCAACCTACCCTCAACCCGGAGACCTTCCTGAACTCCTCCACCACACTCATTAGGGAAACAAAGGACTGCTCAGAACCATCCAAGTAAATTAGGGCATCATCTGCGTAGAGAGAAATCTTTTTAGGGAGGGGGCCACAACAGATGCCACCCACCGCCGCCGTCTGCCGCACCAACCCGAGCGGAGGTTCGGATGTTTGTGTTGGTCCGCTCTGTGACCACTGGGATTGGCCGTCAACTGTACCCTATTGGAGGGACTGTTCAGCCACTCCCCAGTCATTGGAGACCTGTGTCCACGTCATTTGCGTCATCACGCATGCGCAGAGTGGGTTATCCGGACAGAGGGCTTCCCCAGCAATTAGGTCACTCCTTCCAGCCCACTGACACCATGCACGCCGCCCATCTCACACGTGATGCGGCGTCATCATGACGCTGTCAGCGTGAGCTTTACAGGGTGCATCCATATCCCCGAATGACTGGCGACACAGGTACATCTCTATCTACATATACTCACAGCAGGTATGCTATTAAATCTCGCATCCTTCATTCCTCTCATTGGGCATTTTTATGTCCCCTTGTTAGATGCAATTGGGCCATCTGCATGCAGGGAGATAGAACCAGCTACGGAGGAAACAAGTATATGACTTCAAGGTAATTGTGGCTATGCATTTAGGACTTTAAACCATGCCTATGGCACAGTTCAGTTATAGTCTATCTTACATACACCATTACCCTTGTGAAGATATATGCGCACCATATTTATTTATTATATACATTTTTTATCTTTTAGCGGTTTGACTGACCAGAACTTGGCAGCTGACTAAATAATCTCATATCTGCACCATACACTACATAAGCATTTGAACAGTGATCACACATATACTCTGTCCCTGTCCTCTGCATCAGCCCACATAGACATCAGTTTAACAGCAAGTAAGTAGCGATTTTGCATTAGCCAATTACAGCCAATATCTATAGATGTTCTGTGCACTACAGTCTGGGGCATAGTTCACCCTATACCTCTCTTAATAGGTCTTCATACAGGATGTTGCCTTTTCAGTCCATACCTGGTGCAGATTAGGTACACCCTGCGAGACAGGGAGGATTGCTTCCATTGTGTCACTTGAGTAATTCTCCGGTTCATTTATTGAGGTACTGTTCAAGCTCTAAACTATTTGAATAACAAAGATTTTCTTCATGTAACGGTCACCACCGTTTACGATCTTTCATCAATCCACCCAAGACAGCTTATCCGACACTCCGGCAAACCAGCAGACACGATCCATTCCATTTCCCAGAATAAAGACGAGACAAGCTCCGTTCTCTGAGTCAAATGTATGAACTCTTTTAATTGTAACTCTCAGTCTTATATAGTTACAAACTGTGACGAGACCCATGCTCGCTCGGTTCTGCTCTCCCGACACTCCTCTGCTTCTATTGGATCAGATTGTCGATTGCAACGTCTGATGGTCCAGTCATCCAAGGTTTCGGGATCCGAACTACAGCTATGTGCCGTTCTGGATCCATTTAGATCACACACCAGGCAGGCTGTATGTATGTTCAAACAGGACTCTTTATTTGCAAGTACACAGCACACTTTTATACAGTATTTGGAACATCCCACCCCCAACAACCACTTTCCTATTGGTTAATTGTAAAATATACGCAGTCCCCACTCAGGTCCTCCTTAACCATGCAAATGAGGACTTTGAATAGTCAACAGGGATTGGTCCCATAGCTTGAATAGAAAGACTATGGGGCTGATTTACCAAGCCTGTGCGCCAAGACTCATGGTGCACAAGCAGGAGTAAACCTGTTTTTGACATTTACAAAAGAAACACGCTGCCAGTGCAGCGTGTTTCCTCATTTACTAAAGTGCCTAATGCGCCCAGAAGAGGGCGCACAGCACGCCAGTACAGAGCTGGCGTGCGGCATTTAGTAATGTAAACATCGGGGATTCGGGCGGGAGTTTATGAGGGGAGGGAGGGGGTGATGCAGGGGAAGTGTAGTGACATGTGTTTAAACTTGTGTGGCGGGCCGATTTGAAAGGGAAAGTGACTTTTGGGACCCGATCCCCGTGCGCTTGCAAAGTACGCTAGAACCTCGGAAGGTTCACTTGCATACTGGGCATGCGCAGAGGGAAAAATCGGAGCTTACCGCGCGCCTCTTCAGTACGCCGGGAAAATCTTGGTAAATACCAGGCGGCGTAGCAGTGTTTTGCACTGCCTGGAGCGGCGCACGGCAAGCTCCGAGCTGTTCTCGGGCTGCGCTGACACTGAAGGGGAACTCCGCGCCAAATTTCAAATGTGAAACCGGCGCGGCTTCCCCCCCAGGGGTACAATAGGCTCACCGGCTTGGTCCGGAACGTGAGGGGTTAACCCACGCCAAAATCGGCGTGGGGTTCCCCCCCAGATCCGTACCAAGCCCTCATCCCAGGCATGCAGTCTGGCCGGACAGGAATGGGGGTGGGGACGAGCGAGCGCCCCCCCCCCTCCTGAGCCGTACCAGACCACATGCCCTCGACATGGGGGAGTGTGTGCTTTGGGGGAGGGGGGCGCTGCCCCCCCACCCCAAAGCACTCTTGTCCCCATGTCGATCGGGACAAGAGCCTCTTCCCGACAACCCTAGCCATTGGTTGTCGGGGTATGCGGGCGGGAGCCAATCAGAATCTGGGAGCCCCGTTTAATAAGGTGGCCCCCAGATTTCGGGCCCCCACCCTATGTGAATGAGTATGGGGTACATCGTACCCCTACCCATTCACCTGGTGAAGGTGGTTTTAACTTTGAGGGTCTTCTGCCGCCGCCCACTTCGAATTTTTCGGCCTGGACGGGGGTCGCACATCCCATCCAGGACTTGGACGTGGCGGGCTTCTCGTCGCTGTCTTCTGCCGCTGCCCCCTTCACCACGAAGCTCCGTGCTTGTTTGATGAGGGCAGCGGGCTTCCGTCGTCTTCTCCGGGGCGAGGGTCGTACATCCCACCCCGGATTTCGTCGCCGGCTTCTGCCTGGCTCCTACTAGGGGCCAGGCCTTCTTTTGCCGTCTTCCGCCGGAGGGCGCCACTCTCCGGGCTTCTCGACGTTGTCTTCCGCCGCGGGGGCCAGGCCTTCTTCTTTGCCGCCCCCTTCGATTTTTTCGGCCTGGACGGGGGTCGCACATCCCATCCAGGACTTGGACGTGGCGGGCTTCTCGTCGCCGTCTTCTGCCGCTGCCCCCTTCACCACGAAGCTCCGTGCTTGTTTGATGAGGGCAGCGGGCTTCCGTCGTCTTCTCCGGGGCGAGGGTCGTACATCCCACCCCGGATTTCGTCGCCGTCTTCTGCCGCTGCCCCCTTCACCACGAAGCTCCGTGCTTGTTTGATGAGGGCAGCGGGCTTCCGTCGCAGTCTTCCGCCGCGGGGTGACACTCGCGGGCTTCTTCTTCCATTCGATGTTGACACGGCGAGGTCCGGCGCTGAAATGCCTTCTGAGCGGCGGGCAAGGACTTATATTGGCATTGGGCGTGGGCGTGGTTATGCCAACATGTGACCTTAACCCATGTGACAGTGATGTGACGTGACATCACTGTCACATGGGTTAAGGTCACATGTTGGCATAACCACGCCCACGCCCAATGCCAATATAAGTCCTTGCCCGCCGCTCAGAAGGCATTTCAGCGCCGGACCTCGCCGTGTCAACATCGAATGGAAGAAGAAGCCCGCGAGTGTCACCCCGCGGCGGAAGACTGCGACGGAAGCCCACTGCCCTCATCAAACAAGCACGGAGCTTCGTGGTGAAGGGGGCAGCGGCAGAAGACGGCGACGAAATCCGGGGTGGGATGTACGACCCTCGCCCCGGAGAAGACGACGGAAGCCCGCTGCCCTCATCAAACAAGCACGGAGCTTCGTGGTGAAGGGGGCAGCGGCAGAAGACGGCGACGAGAAGCCCGCCACGTCCAAGTCCTGGATGGGATGTGCGACCCCCGTCCAGGCCGAAAAAATCGAAGGGGGCGGCAAAGAAGAAGGCCTGGCCCCCGCGGCGGAAGACAACGTCGAGAAGCCCGGAGAGTGGCGCCCTCCGGCGGAAGACGGCAAAAGAAGGCCTGGCCCCTAGTAGGAGCCAGGCAGAAGCCGGCGACGAAATCCGGGGTGGGATGTACGACCCTCGCCCCGGAGAAGACGACGGAAGCCCGCTGCCCTCATCAAACAAGCACGGAGCTTCGTGGTGAAGGGGGCAGCGGCAGAAGACGGCGACGAGAAGCCCGCCACGTCCAAGTCCTGGATGGGATGTGCGACCCCCGTCCAGGCCGAAAAATTCGAAGGGGGCGGCAAAGAAGAAGGCCTGGCCCCCGCGGCGGAAGACAGCGTCGAGAAGCCCGGAGAGTGGCGCCCTCCGGCGGAAGACGGCGAAAGAAGCCCTGGCCTCGGGAGGAGCCAGGCAGAAGCGGAGGAGCCCGAGGTGGGGCGACACCCCCGTTGTTCTCCGCTGTTTTCGGCCGGCCCCCCCCGGATGTAAAAGAGCTTCATTTTGGGGTGGGGGCACAGTCGAGCATGGCGGAGAGCATGGGTGGGTGTTTCCCCCCCCCGGCAGAAAACGGCTAGAAGACCGAGGAGTGGCGACGCCCCCGTTGTTCTCCGCCATTTCCGCCGGCCCCCCCCGGATGTAAAAGAGCTTGATTTGGGGTAGGGGGCCTGGCCGAACATGGCGGAGAGCATCGGTGGGTGTCTCTCTCCCCGGCGGAAGGCGGCGGCGAAGACCGGGGGGGGTAGGTGTACCCCCCGGCGGAAGGCGGCGGCGAAGACCGGGGGGGGGTAGGTGTACCCCCCGGCGGAAGGCGGCGGCGAAGACCGGTGCGGGGCTGGAGCCCCCCCGGCAGAAAACGTCTGGAAGACCGAGGGGCTCCGCCCCCGTTGTTCTCTGCTTTTTTCGGCCGGCCCCCCCCGGATCTGAAAGAGCTTATTTTGGGGTGGGGGCCTGGCTGGACATGGCGGAGAGCATCGGTGGGTGTCCCCCCCCCGGCAGAAGACGGCGAAGCCCGGGGCCCAATGGGCTGGTGGTGGGGGGTCCCGGCAGAAGACCCCCGGAGCTGACTAATAAATTATTTTTTTCTGTGTGGTTTTTTTTGTGTTTACACTTTTCCACCCGGTGAATGGGTAGGGGTACGATGTACCCCATACTCATTCACATAGGGTGGGGGGCCAGAATCTGGGGGCCCCCTTAATATAGGGGGCTCTCAGATTCTGATAAGCCCCCCGCCCGCATACCCCGACAACCAACGGCCAGGGTTGTCGGGAAGAGGCTCTTGTCCCTATCGACATGGGGACAAGAGTGCTTTGGGGTGGGGGGGCAGTGCCCCCCTCCCCCACAGCACACACTCCCCCATGTCGAGGGCATGTGGTCTGGTACGGCTCAGGAGGGGGGGGGGCGCTCGCTCGTCCCCACCCCCATTCCTGTCCGGCCAGACTGCGTGCCTGGGAGAAGGGTTTGGTCTGGATCTGAGGGGGAACCCCACGCCGTTTTTTGGCGTGGGGTTAACCCCTTGTGTTCCAGATCAAATCTAAGAGCCTGTTGTGCACCTGAAGGGGGACCCCACGCCGTTTTTTTTTTCTAATTTGGGGTGGAGTTCCCCTTTATCCCGGTCCTGTCAGGGGGAATGCCTGCTCGTCTGTCCCTACAATGTATGAACAGCGATCTGTCATTTCCCCTACACAGTCCCACCCCCTTTACAGTTAGAACACACCCAGGTAACATATTCAACCCCTTCCGCGCCCCTAGTGTTAACCCCTTCCCTGCCAGTGTCATTTTTATAGTAAGCAATGCATTTCTATACCATTGCTCGCTACAAAAATGCCAAATCTCACAAAAATGTGTCCGCCACAATGTCGCAGTAGCCAGAAAAAACAATGATAGCCACCATTACTAGTAAAACAAAAAATTAGTCCAAAAAAAACCATAAGACCAACCCCTACTTAGAACTTTTGCCCAAACCAATCAAACGCTTATTGTGATTTTTTGCAACCAAAAATATGTCCAAGAATACTTATCGGCCTAAACTGAGGGCAAACATTTTTAGGAATATATTTTGGGGGAGATTTATTATACCAAACAGTAAAAAAGATGTTTTTTTAGTTACCAAATTGTCGCTATATTTTTGGGTCAAGCAAAAATAAGAAAAAACGCAGAGGTGATCAAATACCACCAACAATAAAATAAAAAAAAAAATTTAGGGGGGGGGGGGAGGATGAGGACGCCAAATTTGTTTGGGGGCCACGTCGCACAACCACGCAATTGTCAGTCAAAATGACGCAGTGTTGAAATGCAAAAAATGGCCCCGTCAGTGACCAGTAATATGCTCTGGGGCTCAAGTGGTTACAAATTAAGAATACACTAAAGTTAGCCCAATTTATGGCCATAATGTGAAAGATGATGTTACACCGAGTAAATAGATACCCAACATGTTACACTTTAATATTGCACACACTCATGGAATGGGGCCAAACTTCAGTACTTGAAAATACCCATAGGCAACGCTTTTTTATGTGTTTCAGGTTACCAGTTTAGATTTACAGAGGAGGTCTAGTGCTAAAAGTATCGCTCTCGCTCTAACGTACGCTATGATACCTCACATGTGGGGTTTGAACGGGGGTTCAATATGTGGGCGGGGCTTACACATTTAAGGCCCGCCCACATATGGAAACATTCTTCAAACCACACATGTGAGGTATCATAGCGTGCGTAACAGCAAGAGGAATATTTTTAGCACTAGACCTCATCTGTAAATCTAAACTGGTAACCGGAAACAATAAAAATGCTGCTTGTTCGCTTCTGACTGCGAGCTACTAGGGACAGGGGCGTTTAAATTATTACTATTTAGGTTTGTTACGTAAAAATTCTAGAAGACCTCCCGTTCAGCTTGTAAAGCATCACTTCAGGGGGACCAAAAAAAAATTAAACACCTCTAATGCTTTCATCCGCCATTGCAGATTTGATTCTGGTACTGCATTTCGAGTGAACTGGGCATGCTCGAACACTTAGTAAAAAAAGCTGGTTGTCTGACCCTGAAAATGACATGCATCTTTCTGAGCATGCTCAGAAAGCTGTTTTTTTGGCTTAGTAATTTAAGGACATCCTTAACAGGTGTAAGCAGTTCCAAGTGCACACAAACTAGAGGCTGACATTTCTTCATGTGTTTCCAATTGGTTCATTAGCACACATGTTATAAAAAGCGTGGATACTGCACGTGTCAGCTGCCCCTCAGAGGGGGCAGATTTGCTGGCTGGAAGGAATGGCGGAGCGAAACAGAGATGTTTTGGAGCAAGTTTTGTATTTTTTGATGTTTTCTCTGCTACATAATTTTGCTAAATGTTTCTCGATGTTAATGACTAATGTTTTAATCCTGTGGGTCTATCCTGTTATTTCAAAAGCATGATTTATTTTCCAATGACTGTGAAATAAACGTTGGTCTTTTTTGTTTTTAGGTGTTTTTATATATTTTTGGTGTGTTTATTTGTAATTTTTTTTTTGCTTTCCTTGTTTTGTGGACCAATAAAATTACTTTCAAATTTTGAAGTTTGTTTTGTGATATTTTTTTCATGCTATGGATTTCAACCGCTGCAGCTGAACTAGTTTGGGCCTAAACCATCAAGTGTGATTTGTCTCTAAGATCTTTCCTGGTGTGTATGCATGAAATGTTTAGTCACCAGAAAAGGAAGGACAAAGCGGTAAGTAATGTTTCCTAGAACTGATGTCCAGACTGACTTTTTAAAGCACATGTGCAAGATGTAGGAAAAGCTGCAAACAGGGCCTGTTGGAGGGGGGGGGGGGTGGTGTTTTTTTTTTGGACAGGCTTGAAGTGCTGATTTACAGCGCTGTGCTTGAAACTAGCACAAGACAATCCTATTCTAATTGTGGGTTGTTTGAGGGAAGCCAATTGAGTGTTAGAACCCCTGCTAGTGTTTTTAGGTTGGGCTTTGTGTCCCTTTTCCTAAAATTGGCTTCACTTCCTGTCACACAGCTGAACAGGAAGTGAGGTTAAAACCCTACCAATGGTCTTTTCTTCGGGGCACAGGTCAATCTAACTAGTGTCACCATTAAGCAAATTGCACTGCAGTGTACACCCCAAATGATTAGTTTTTTTGGGGTTTAGTAAAGGCAAAGCCGCTCTGCAGTAGAAGCGTAGGCAATGAAAATCAGAAGGGAAGCACTGATGGTTTTTACTTCCAATCCCGCCAAGTTTTGAGTTTTCTTCCTTGCTTGTCCACTTGTAGTGCAAAGTGGATTTGCCTTTAGTAAATGGACCCCAAAGTCCAAGATTCCTACTAATTTGGGGTGTACACAGCAAAATGCCATTTCCAAAATGGGAAACTATTTATATTGATCTGTGTGTCCCCAACAAAACATTACTCAGGTGTTTCCCTCACTTCCTGTTTGGCTGTGTGGCAGGAAGTGAATGAATTAAGTAGAAAGTGACAACATTTGTGAGGTGTCTTTACCCTATCAGGGGTGCAGGCATCCCCAAAACAAACAAGAAAATAGTTGATTTAACATTGGGTGGTGTTTGTGGGGGTCCCTAACACACATTCATACATATTAGCAACGCTGGATCCTGGCCTATTGGCATGGTTATATTTTCTTAAGCCTCTCAATAAAATGATCTGAAATTTGGGGTTAAACTGGAACAATAATCATCACTTTTATTTTTTGGATTTCTTTCATTTTGGATAGAGTTGGTGGGGGGGGGGGGGGGTTAGAAGCTCTGTCAGTTTATTTTGTATTATCCCTGTCCGTTTGGGGAGATTGGCCTTCACTTCCTGCCCCATAGCCAAACAGGAAGTGATCGAAAAACTAGGCAAATTAAGGGTCCCCCCCCACAGAACTTGTGTGTGTCCCCTGAAAATTCCTGGGTGGGTCATAAAAAAACAGGGTGTGGCCTTGACAGGAAGGGTGGGTCATTTTTCTATTAGGGGGGTGCCAAAATTTGGTCAGGCCTAGGGCAGCACAAAACCTAAATATCCTACTGCATATTAGGGCTTATTTAGACAGGATCCAATTTACAGCATGTTTTTAGATTGTGGGAGGAAACCCACACAGGGAGAACATGCAAACTCCAGGCAGATAGTGTCACGGGCGGGATTCGAACCAGCAACCCTTTTGCTGCTAGGTGAACATGCTACACACTACGCTACTGTGCTGAACGAACATGATTGCAGCTGAAAGCATGAGATGTTTTTTTTTAAACCAATTACATGCTTTCCAGCCTGGAGGACAGATGTGGGGTCTAATTGACCCCGCCTTTCTCTATAAAGAGGACCTGTCACACACTAGTCCTATTACAAGGGATGTTTACATTCCTTGTAATAGGAAGAAAAGTGAAAAATAATACAAACAAAGGGACAAACAAAGGGACAAACAAGTGCAAAAATTAAAATATTAAGTAAAAAAATAAAATAACAAAGGAATTTAAATGCTCCTGTCCCTAGTAGCTCGCACTCAGAAGCGAACACGCATGCAAGTCCCACCCACATATGTAAACATCCTTCAAACCCCACATGTGAGGTATCATAGCGTGCGTTAGAGCGAGAGCAATAATTTTAGCACTAGACCTCCTCTGTAACTCAAAAGTGGTAACCTGAGAAAAAAAGTCAAGCGTTGCCTATGGAGATTTTTAATAACGAAGTTTAGCGCCATTCCATGAGTGTGCGCAATATGAATGCGTGACAAGTTAGGTATCTATTTACTCGGGGAACATCATCTTTCACCTTATCCCTAAAAATTGGGCTAGCTTTACTGCTTTCTTATTTTGTCATTCATGAAACAGGTTTTTTTTTTGAAAGCCAAAAAAAAAAAAAAACGTTTGAAAATTTTTGGCACAAATACTGTTGGAAATGTGTCCGAAAAAATGGCCGCCACTTTATTCCCTAGGGTGTTTGTTAATAAAATATATATAATGTTTGGGGGTCCTGAGTAAGTTTCAAGGAAGAAAATATAATTGTTACATGAAGGAGAGAAGTGCCAGAATAGGCGCGGTATGGAAGTGGTTAAAGTGCAACAATAAAAGTGAAAAATTCCTTGAAATTTCGTACCATGGGGGGGGGGAGGCAATTAGGGGCGCCATCAGGAATTATGGGGCCCCTTACACAGCTTCAGGCATGGGCCCCCTGGAGCAGAGAATAGGGGGGGGGGGTGCCGCCTGATATTAAGAAGGGGGGGGCTGCCGCAATTTGATAAGCGGGGGGTTCCTTTACAAAAAAATACATATAGAAAAATATATATTAAAAAGGGTGGTAGCCATCCGGGGGCCCTGGGGACCACTGGGCCCTTTAATAAAAAGAAACTTCTGGGCTCTTTAATGAAAAATAAATTACAATATCTACATATATAAAATAATAAAAAAGGGGGTTGCCTTGGGAGCTCTGGGCCCTTTAATAAAAAATAACTACCAAAAATCTAAAAAAAAAATAACATTGGGTGGGAGCTGTGGTGGCTCAACGTGAATGGCACTGCGCTGACAAGCCGTTCACCTCTGCAGCCAAGGGTTCGGATCCCGGTCTCGGCTACATGTGAATTGAGTTTGGCTCCCAGTGGGGTGTGCTATGCAAGGTACGCCTGTGCTTAGTATGCCCACCCCCCCCCCCCAAAAAAAAAACACCACACTTGCACACACTTTGGCCATGAGGTCTCCTAAAATAAAGGGAGGCGAAGGACCTACAGGGCTGGCTGGGTGGGCTACACTCCTTCATAGGGGGAGTCCCTCTGTCCCATCGGGGACAGGCCCCCCTCACACCCACCATTGCCACCGGGGGCATGGAGAAGGATGGCGATTGCAAGTCCAGCTCCTCTCTCTCGACTTCACGCACAAAATACACTTTAAAAAAGAAATTAAAGTAAAAAGTAACAAACCTGGGGAAAATGTTTATAACATTTTTAGAAGCAAAAAGGTTGTCATCTGGGGCCCTCTGGGAGCTTTCAAAATTATATTATATATATATATGTTTAAAAAATAACCAAAAAATATATAATTTTTTTTTTTTTGGATTTTTTTGTAAAGGTGGGGGGTTGTCATCTGGAGCCCTGGGGATCTCCGGGCCACTGGGGACCTCCAGACCCCTAAAACAAAACATTGGCCCTTTAATAACAAAAAATTTGGGGGGTTGCCACCCGGGGCCCTGGGGACCTCCAGACTGCTAAAAAATATTAAATTCCAAAAATTGGCCCTTTAATAAAAAATCCTACAAAAACCAACTAACAAATATATATACAAAAAAAAAAAGAGGGGGGTTACCATCTGGGGCGCTGGGGGGCCTCCAGGCATCTGGGCACCTCCGGACCCCCGGGCCCCTTACAGGTGTACAGGGCCGCCATCATGAATTTTGGGGCCCCTTACACAGCTTCAGGCATGGGCCCCCTGGAGCAGAGAACCGGGGGGGGGTGCTGCCGCATGAAATTGAGAAGCGGGGGGGGGGTGGTGCCACAAATTGAGGAGCGGGGGGGCCCTTTACAAAAATTTTGACAGAAATAAGAAATAAAGAAAAATATATATATAAAAAAGGGGGGTAGCCATCCGGGGCCCTGGGGACCTCTGTGCTCTTTATAAAATAAAAATAAAAAAGAGAGAAAATACATATATATATATTTTTTAAATATAACATTTATCGAAAAAAAGTAAAAAAACAAGGGGGTAGCCTTCCAGGGCCCTGGGGACCTCTGGGCCCTTTCCTTAAAAAAAATAAAACAAATATATTAAAAAAATATATATATTTTTTTAAATATATATCTTTTATTTAAAAAAAAGGGCTTGCCATCTGGGGCCCTTAGTGGCCTCCGGGCCCCTGGGGACCTTCGGAGCCCTTAAAAAAATAAATAAATAAAAAATAGTTTTTTTTGTTTTAGGGTGGTTCCCATCCGGGCCCCTGGGGGCCCCTGGGGACCCCCGGGCGGTGTAATGCCTGTACCCCCCTAATGGCGGCCCTGCAGGTGTACTGCCTGTACCCCCCTGATGGCGGCCCTGGGTGTAATGTCAGCATGTGAAAAATGACATTCTGAAGGAAAAAAGCCATTTAAAACTGACTCGCGGCAATAATGAATTGTCAGCTCCTGGAAATTGCAGGAGAATTCATTCATTAAAAAAAGGAAAAAAAAAGCGTGGGGGTCCCCCCAAATTCAATAACCAGACCCTTTAGGTCTGGTATGGATATTAAGGGGAACCCCGCCATCAATTTTAAAAAAAAATGACGTGGGGTTCCCCCCAAATATCCATAACCAGACCCTTCAGGTCTGGTGTGGAATTTAAGGGGAACTCCACTCCAAATTAAAAAAAAAATGGCGTGGAGTCCCCCCTAAAATCCACACCAGACCCCTTATCCGAGCACATTGACCTGGCCGGCCGCAGAAAAGAGGGGGGGACAGAGCGCGGCCCCCCCCCTCTCCTGAACCGCACCAGGCCACATGCCCTCAACATTGGGAGGGTGTTTTGGGGTGCCCCCCAAAACACCTTGTCCCCATGTTGATGAGGACAAGGGTCTCTTCCCCACAACCCTTGCCCGGTGGTTGTGGGGGTCTGCGGGCAGGAGGCTTATCGAAATCTGGAAGACCCCTTTAACAAAGGGGCCCCCCAGATCCCGGCCCCCCCCTGTGTGAAATGGTAATGGGGTACACTGTACCTCTACCATTTCACGAGAAAAAAAAAGTGTCAGTGTAAAAAAAGACAAGAGCCGGTTTTTGACAAGTCCTTTATTATCTTCTTTCTTCTTTCCTTCGGGTTTCTTCTTCCTCCTCCTCCTTCTTCCTCTGCTTCTGTCTTGGGTCTTCTATTCCCGCATCTTGCCCGGAGTGTTCTTCCATCTTCTTCCGCTGTCCTTCTCGTCCGCATCTTCTTCTCCTTCTTCTTCTTCGCCGGAGGCGCCGCTTCCAATTGAAATCCCCGCTGTCTGCCGGACCACGCCCCCCCTCTGACGCCACGGGCAAGCTCTTAGGAGTGTGCTGCCAGTGCGTCAGAGGGGGGCGTGGTCACATGTCAGAGGGCGGCCAATTCAATTTGAAGCTTGTGCGCGGCTTTTTCTTTGCCAGAGTCGCCGCTTCCAATTGAATTGCCCGCTTTCTGGAACATGTGACCACGCCCCCCTCTGACGCACTGGCACCACACGGGGACTTTCCTAAGAGCTTGCCCGTGGCGTCAGAGGGGGGGGGGCGTGGTCCGGCAGACAGCGGGGATTTCAATTGGAAGCGGCGCCTCCGGCGAAGAAGAAGAAGGAGAAGAAGATGCGGACGAGAAGGACAGCGGAAGAAGATGGAAGAACACGCCGGGCAAGATGCGGGAATAGAAGACCCAAGACAGAAGCAGAGGAAGAAGAAGATGGAGGAAGAAGAAACCCGAAGGAAAGAAGAAAGAAGATAATAAAGGACTTGTCAAAAACCGGCTCTTGTCTTTTTTTACACTGACACTTTTTTTTTCTCGTGAAATGGTAGAGGTACAAGGTACCCCATTACCATTTCACACAGGGGGGGGGCCGGGATCTGGGGGGCCCCTTTGTAAAAGGGGTCTTCCAGATTTCGATAAGCCTCCTGCCCGCAGACCCCCACAACCACCGGGCAAGGGTTGTGGGGAAGAGACCCTTGTCCTCATCAACATGGGGACAAGGTGTTTTGGGGGGCACCCCAAAACACCCTCCCAATGTTGAGGGCATGTGGCCTGGTGCGGTTCAGGAGAGGGGGGGGCCGCGCTCTGTCCCCCCCTCTTTTCTGCGGCCGGCCAGGTCAACGTGCTCGGATAAGGGGTCTGGTGTGGATTTTAGGGGGGACTCCACGCCATTTTTTTTTTATTTGGGGTGGAGTTCCCCTTAAATTCCACACCAGACCTGAAGGGTCTGGTTATGGATATTTGGGGGGAACCCCACGTCATTTTTTTTTTAAATTGACGGCGGGGTTCCCCTTAATATCCATACCAGACCTAAAGGGTCTGGTTATTGAATTTGGGGGGACCCCCACGCTTTATTTTTTCGTTTTTTTAATGAATGAATTCTCCTGCAATTGCCGGGAGCTGACAATTCATTATTGCCGCGAGTCAGTTTTAAATGGCTTTTTTTTTTTTTATTTTATTTTTTCAGAATGTCATTTTGTGCAAAGACATATTTCTAACCACGGGAAAAGTGCGCTTTATTCACCTGCTGACATCCCCCCCCCCCATGGTACGAATTTTAAAAAAAAAATTCAAATGACGTGGGGGTCCCCCCAAATTCAATAACCAGACCCTTCAGGTCTGATATGGATATTAAGGGGAACCCCGCCATCAATTTTTAAAAAAAATGACGTGGGGTTCCCCCCAAATATCCATAACCAGACCCTTCGGGTCTGGTGTGGAATTTAAGGGGAACTCCACTCCAAATTTAAAAAAAAATGGCGTGGAGTCCCCCCTAAAATCCACACCAGACCCCTTATCCGAGCACGTTGACCTGGCCGGCCGCAGAAAAGAGGGGGGGACAGAGCGCGGCCCCCCCCCTCTCCTGAACCGCACCAGGCCACATGCCCTCAACATTGGGAGGGTGTTTTGGGGTGCCCCCCAAAACACCTTGTCCCCATGTTGATGAGGACAAGGGTCTCTTCCCCACAACCCTTGCCCGGTGGTTGTGGGGGTCTGCGGGCAGGAGGCTTATCGAAATCTGGAAGACCCCTTTAACAAAGGGGCCCCCCAGATCCCGGCCCCCCCCCTGTGTGAAATGGTAATGGGGTACCTTGTACCTCTACCATTTCACGAGTAAAAAAAAAGTGTCACTGTAAAAAAAGACAAGAGCCGGTTTTTGACAAGTCCTTTATTATCTTCTTTCTTCTTTCCTTCGGGTTTCTTCTTCCTCCTCCTTCTTCTTCCTCTGCTTCTGTCTTGGGTCTTCTATTCCCGCATCTTGCCCGGCGTGTTCTTCCATCTTCTTCCGCTGTCCTTCTCGTCCGCATCTTCTCCTTCTTCTTCTTCGCCGGAGCGGCCGCTTCCAATTGAAATCCCCGCTGTCTGCCGGACCACGCCCCCCCTCTGACGCCACGGGCGAGCTCTTAGGAAAGTCCCCGTGTGGTGCCAGTGCGTCAGAGGGGGGCGTGGTCACATGTTCCAGAAAGCGGGCAATTCAATTGGAAGCGGCGACTCTGGCAAAGAAAAAGCCGCGCACGAGCTTCAAATTGAATTGCCCGCCCTCTCACTTGTGACCACGCCCCCCTCGGACGCACTTGCAGCACACTCCTAAGAGCTTGCCCGAGGCGTCAGAGGGGGGGGCGTGGTCCGGCAGACAGCGGGGATTTCAATTGGAAGCGGCCGCTCCGGCGAAGAAGAAGGAGAAGATGCGGACGAGAAGGACAGCGGGAGGAACAGAAGATGGAAGAACACGCCGGGCAAGATGCGGGAATAGAAGACCCAAGACAGAAGCAGAGGAAGAAGAAGGAGGAGGAAGAAGAAACCCGAAGGAAAGAAGAAAGAAGATAATAAAGGACTTGTCCAAAACCGGCTCTTGTCTTTTTTAACCCTTTACATTTTTTTTACTCGTGAAATGGTAGAGGTACAAGGTACCCCATTACCATTTCACACAGGGGGGGGGCCGGGATCTGGGGGGCCCCTTTGTAAAAGGGGTCTTCCAGATTTCGATAAGCCTCCTGCCCGCAGACCCCCACAACCACCGGGCAAGGGTTGTGGGGAAGAGACCCTTGTCCTCATCAACATGGGGACAAGGTGTTTTGGGGGGCACCCCAAAACACCCTCCCAATGTTGAGGGCATGTGGCCTGGTGCGGTTCAGGAGAGGGGGGGGCCGCGCTCTGTCCCCCCCTCTTTTCTGCGGCCGGCCAGGTCAACGTGCTCGGATAAGGGGTCTGGTGTGGATTTTAGGGGGGACTCCACGCCATTTTTTTTTAAATTTGGAGTGGAGTTCCCCTTAAATTCCACACCAGACCCGAAGGGTCTGGTTATGGATATTTGGGGGGAACCCCACGTCATTTTTTTTTTTAAATTGACGGCGGGGTTCCCCTTAATATCCATACCAGACCTAAAGGGTCTGGTTATTGAATTTGGGGGGACCCCCACGCTTTTTTTTTCCTTTTTTTAATGAATGAATTCTCCTGCAATTGCCGGGAGCCGACAATTCATTATTGCCGCGAGTCAGTTTTAAATGGCTTTTTTCCTTTGAAAAATGACATTTTGTGCAGAGACAGTTCTAACCACGGGAAACATGCGCTTTTTCACCTGCTGACATTAGAGCCCCCCATGGTACGAAATTTAAAGGAAAATTACACTTTTATTATTGCACTTTTAGCATTATTAAAATCACTGCTCCCGAAAAAACGGCCGTTTTAAAAAATAAAAAAAGCATTGGTACATGTCCCCTGGGGCAGGACTGAGGTCCCCAAACACTTTTTAGGACAAAACTTGCAGATTAGCCTTTAAAATTCACTATTAAGATTTCCCCCCATAGACTTATACAGGGAGTTCGGCGGCGGCTTTAGTTATCAATCACATCGCGCTGCTGTGCAACGCCGGTTCATGCGCCTAATTAGGGATTCATCCAGCGCACTAATTAAGGCATGTACCGGCGCAGCGCAGATTCATTAGTAAATCAGCCCCTATGTGTATTGAGACAGAAGCCCCAGGGGGTAATCAATGTACACAATAGCCAGCCACAGATCATTGGAACCGTCTGGAGAGTGAGTTAGCCTTAAGACAGGGCAGAGACCCCCCCCTGTGTAACATATTTCAATTAGCAACACTTCTGCCTTCCAAGGTCCATGACACAAACATGTCACAGGGACAATTAAACTCTCCACCCCCTCGTCACACAATGGGGGGCCTAAAGATTCTCCATTACACATCCCACAGACTTTTCGGGCACCAGTCTGACATAATTAACATGACCTAATTACTACACCTGGGAAGTCAGACTGCCAACACATATCTATCATCAATAGTCTTTAAACAGTGTTATTAGCATACACAATGAAAGGTCTTAGGAGCGAGGCTGAATTAACACCTAAAAGCTAGCCGTCTGACCTTTACAGACCTAATTAGCATCTCAACAGCCTGTTACACAGAGGAATGAGTCACTATTGACCAGTAGGGTCAGAATAAGCCAACAACTTGTAATATCTCAAAATATCCTGCAAACATGAATTAATTCTCAGTCACCCTATGCCCAAAAGGGGCACAGGGTGACCCTAGACCCAAGAGTCATTAGTAATGCTGGCACAGGAGTACCCCCTATTCTTCAAAAGTCTCTGGGTGTCATACATTACTAAACATGTGTAATACAGTATATAAAGATGAAGTGAAGTGATGTGTAATATATATACATTTGTATTTAAAAATTTCAAAAATAGTCGAATGTTTGATTACATCTGTCTTGATGATTATTAGTGTTGCTCATATTGTTGCATATTCGAGTATTCGCGAATAACTCGAATATCGCGGTGAATATTCGCGATAGCGAATATTCGTATTTTTCCAAATGTATTTTTAAAACAGATCACATCCTAGTGATCTCCATCGACGTCTAAAAGCATTGCTGGGATGATTAGAGACACTGGGCCGAGTAGCTGATGCGATCCTTTTATGCTGCCGAATATTCGCAATGCGAATATTCGGCAAAAGGACTATTGCGCGATTATTTTCTCTGCCCTTCTTTTGCATCAGAGCCAGTCAGAGTCAGAGTTCTCCTACCACAGTTGTCAGAGGTTAGCAACCTCCATAGCAACCAATAGGAACCTGCCTGCACGACCTTTATATAAGTTCACTCCCAGCAGTATTTCAGTGCAGATTCACAAGGTGGATAGAGAGTGGAGTGTTTCTGTGCGATCTTAGAGCTTACAGCATCAGCATTGTGTTTCCTAAAGTGCTTGCAGTTCTGTGGTTCCTGGCTGCTTCTAGTTCTAACTTCTAAACTGCTTTTTTCAAAGCAAAAGACCAAACAGCTTTTTTAAAAGCTCAGATTTGTGTTATTGTTTTCCAGGTTAGTTTAGCTTAGTGTTAGATAGACTTCTGTGTACTTACTTAGTGTAATTGTACATTTCTTTAAGGTAGCTTAGTTTAGTGTGTGTTTAGTGTCTGTTTTTTGTGTATAAAAAAAAAAAAAAAACCCAAAAATTAGCTTAAGTTTAGTCATATAAGTTTGTGTAAGCAGATTTATTGTTTAGTGCATATTATTTTAGTATTTGTAGTCCTCGTCCTTGTGTAAAAAAAAAAAAAAAAAAACTTGTAGGTGTAGTAGTTTTATTCTAGTTTAGTAGCTGTCTAGTACGTCTTTGTCTGCGTGCCTGTCTTGCAAAAAAACAAACACTCCTTTCTCACATTCCCCCCCCAATAAAGTTTACCCCCCCACATCAGCAAGTATGAGCAGCATACATGGCCGTGGCCGTGGCAGCAGGGGTAAGGGAGTTACTCCCAGTGCTGGGTCGCTGCCAGCATGGGGTACCTCTCGCGCCCCTACTAGTGGTAGTGGATCAGGTGGAAGGGGAGTCCGCCTCATCCGGGATTTTTTTCCCTCGGGCAGCCGCCCGATATTGCCTTCTCAGGCTCCACTAGTGGTGGAGTATATGGGGCACAGCAGTGCCACTGAGTCGTCAGTCCCGACTCCCAGTAGCACCACAAGTACACCGGTGCCTTTAGTACCCACCCCCAGCCCCCAAGAGTCCAGCCTCTTATTGTTTGACAGCGACAGTGAGAGGGATATCTTGGGGGAGGCCCTGCATCAGGCAGACATGCAGTTCTGTCCTGATGGTCAGGACCTTTTTGAAGGGTTGATGGAGGAGGAGGATGGGGTACCTGCTGTCAGTATCCCAGAGACATCCCTTCCAAGTGGTGCTGGTGTTTTTGTGCAGGAAACACCCGCACCTAGTCAGACCCAGGCGTCGGTGAGGGGACAGCGGAGCCAGGCTAGCGGCTCCATGTCAGATGTTTCCCTCAGACCACCACATGTCAGCCCTGGGTCTGACATATCTGGGGGCGAAGAGGAGGGTGACCCAACATGGTTGCCACATAACTTGTCGGTTCACAGCAGCAGTAGGTAGGCACCCTGGGGAAACGGTGCGCCAGGTCACCAGGGAGACCAGCGTCAGGGTCTCCACTGGTGATGGCAGCAGGAGGTGTCAACAACAGCAGCAGCAGCAGGCAGCTCCACCTGTGCGCACCGAGTCCCAGCAGGTGCAAGTCAGCGTCACCCCATCTGACAGGTGGGCGGCGCTGAAGTCACCTGTCTGGGCCTACTTCACCCTGGTACCAGATAACCAGACTGTAGCCATCTGCCATATCTGTCGTGCCAGGGTGAAGAGAGGGAAGTGCTTGGCTCGGGTGGGTACCACAGCTCTCAACCAGCACCTTAGAATTAACCACTGGCGGGAGTATGACCAGATGAAGCATGGTGGTGGTAGCAGCGCCACCACCACAAGTGTGCAGGGTACAGCAGCCCCTGCCACAGCTTCATCTGTTCCCAGCAGGTCATGCCCCCCAGCTCCCTCTAGTAGAGGTACTGGTACCGGCAGCCAGACCTCTACTTCCACAGCACCCTCCTCTTCGGTGTCCTGCACTGCCATCTGGCGCCAGGCGTCGCTTTCCGATGCCTTCGAACGCACCACTCCCTTTCCCCCTGGAGACCGACGTGTGCGTTCCCTCAATGGGCTCCTGGCAAGGGTTATTGCCCAACATCTGCTTCCCTTCAATATTGTTGACTGCAACCCCTTCAGGGAGATGTTGGAACAGGCCCAACCCCAATGGCGTGTCCCCAGCCGCCATTTCTTTGCCAGGACTTGTGTCCCTGCCCTACACCAGCACATTGTGCAGAATGTAACCCTGTCGCTGGATCACGCTGTCAGCAACAGGGTGCATCTCACAATGGATGGCTGGACCAGCAGGCATGGGCAGGGCCGCTACATCAGCTTCACGGCCCATTGGGTTTCCCTCCGAGGCGCCGGGGAGGGATTGACGGCATCAGATTTTGTGGTGCCGCCCCGGGGTGTCAAGGGGAGAACTGCTGGTCTCCCTCAAGCCACTGTCTCCGCAGCTGCTGAGCCTCCCAGCAAGCGCCCCCGTAGCTACTCAAGTGTGGGGCACGTGCGCTGTCAGGCCGTGCTCCAGCTTGTTAGTTTAGGGGACCAGAGACACACTGGAAAATAAGTACTGACCGCACTTCAGGCTCAGGTCCAGAAGTGGCTGACACCCCGAAGGCTCCAGGCAGGTATGGTTGTCTGTGACAATGGCAGCAACCTACTCTCCGCCCTCCAGGCCGACAGTCTGACCCACGTGCCCTGTCTGGCACATGTCCTCAACCTCGTGGTGCAGAAGTTCCTGCGCACCTATCCCGGGTTGAGTGACATTGTGCTAAGAGATGAGGATGTTCTTCCAATCTGAGCGACCCAGTACCAGCAGCAGCAGCAGCAGCAGCAGTCACCACCAGCGGCTGGCCCACATGGTGGCAGACTACATGGGATCCGTCGGTGCTTCTGACAGTATGAGCACCGACGACCCCATGGAGTACTGGGTTGCCAGATTGGACACCTGCCGCGAGCTCGCTCAGTATGCGCCGGAGTTATTGTCTTGCCCCCCCTCCAGCGTACTATCTGAGCGGACATTCAGCGCGGCAGGTGGAGTGGTCACGGACAAGAGGACCCGTCTGTCCACAGACTCCGTGGACAGACTCACATTCATCAAGATGAATGAGTCCTGGATCGGCGGTGACTTTCTAGCACCCGTCGTCGGTTCAGGGCGCTGAATGGTCCCTTGTCATGTCATTCATTATTACCTCTTCCATTAATTGATACCTTTGAAACTCATAGGGCCAGATTCAGGTACAGTTGGGCTGGCGGATCCAGTGATCCGCCAACCTAACTGTCACTTTAAGCCGGCGTTTTTGTTTTCTGTAACTAGAAAACAAGAAACGCCGGGTTGAATTTCCGATGCGAGCAGCGTAAATGAGTTTCGCCATCGCATCGTTACTTCAACTTAAAAATGGCGCCGGGGGCGTTCCCGCCGATTTACGCTCAAAAAATATGTTAATGAGCGGAAATGGGCAATTCACAAGCGAATTCGGGCGCGACGCAGTGATGTTACGACGTTTCCGGATGCGATACGCGGCGCATAGATAAAGCAGCCCCCTAGTGGAGTATCCTATGTTAGGTATAGGCGTCGTCATCGCGTCGAAAAAAAAAAAATGGCGTCGCTTGCGTAAAAAGTTCATGAATGGGAATGTGACGTCATTGACGTTCATTCACAGAATTTGGAGCATGCGCACGGGGATGCTTTGACACTCAACGCATGCGCAGTACGTTCGCCGTGGGATCGCGCTTAGTTTAAATACTACACGCCCCGTACCCGCCCAATTTGAATTCCGCCGGCTCATTTGCGATACGCTGCCGCAACTTTAGGAGCAAGTGCTTCATGAATGACAGCACTTGCTCCTAAAATTTCGGCAGAGTAACGTAAATGAGAAGCGTTACTCTGGAGCAAAGATGCTCCCATCTACCTGAATCTGGCCCATAGTGGGCAGGTATTGTTAAGGGCATAAATATTTCCATGCTGTGTCATTAAGCCACTATAAGGAGTCCTGATGCTGCTGCCACATTATTTTGAAATGTAATTGCTCAATGCTCACCATGAATTTAAAAAGTCACGTATAGCATAGAAATAACGTTAATCATACTTTTAAATTATGAGGCACTATGGTATAGTCAGGCTACAGCTACTGTGTCATTCTGCTTTTCAAATTTAATCACCATGCTAATGCAACTTCAAGCTTTTGTAATTTTGCCACGATATGGGCTCCTACTGCTAATGCCAAAAGGCTGAGTGATTATGTACCGATATATTACTCATACTGCTGCTGTCACCTTTTGTCCAAGAGATTTGCCACTTTCTATTACTACTGCTGCTGCTGATGGCACCTCTTGCCCGAGTGATTTGCCATTTTTATTACTCTTACAGCTGCTGCTGCTGCTGATGGCACCTCTTGCCCGAGTGATTTGCTATTTTTATTACTCTTACCATTGCTGCTGTTGATGGCACCTCTTTCCCGAGTGATTTGACACTATATTGTCTACTATTACTACTACTGCTGCTGCTGCTGTTCATGGGCCATGGCACCTCTTTCCCGAGTGATAAAACACTATATTGTCAACTATTACTACTACTGCTGCTGCTCTGACACCTATGTCACAAGTTATTTGCCACTATATACTACTATTACCACTGCTGCTGCTGATGTTCATGGGCCATGGCACCTCTTTCCCGAGTGATAAAACACTATATTGTCTACAATTAGTACTACTGCTGCTTCTCTGACACCTATGTCACAAGTTATTTACCATTATATACTACTATTACCACTGCTGATGTTCATGGGCCATGGCACCTCTTTCCCAAGTGATAAAACACTATATTGTCTACAATTAGTACTACTGCTGCTGCTCAGACACCTATGTCACAAGTTATTTGCCACTATATACTACTATTACCACTGCTGCTGCTGCTGCTGCTGCTGCTGTTCATGGGCCATGGCACCTCTTTCCCGAGTGATAAAACACTATATTGTCTACAATTAGTACTACTGCTGCTGCTCAGACACCTATGTCACAAGTTATTTGCCACTATATACTACTATTACCACTGCTGCTGCTGCTGCTGTTCATGGGCCATGGCACCTCTTTCCCGAGTGATAAAACACTATATTGTCTACTATTAGTACTACTGCTGCTGCTCTGACACATAAGTCACAAGTTATTTGCCATTATATACTACTATTACCACTGCTGCTGCTGCTGTTCATGGGCCATGGCACCTCTTTCCCGAGTGATAAAACACTATATTGTCTACTATTACTACTACTGCTGCTGCTCAGACACCTATGTCACAAGTTATTTGCCACTATATACTACTATTACCACTGCTGCTGCTGCTGCTGCTGCTGTTCATGGGCCATGGCACCTCTTTCCCGAGTGATAAAACACTATATTGTCTACAATTAGTACTACTGCTGCTGCTCAGACACCTATGTCACAAGTTATTTGCCACTATATACTACTATTACCACTGCTGCTGCTGCTGCTGTTCATGGGCCATGGCACCTCTTTCCCGAGTGATAAAACACTATATTGTCTACTATTACTACTACTGCTGCTGCTCTGACACCTATGTCACAAGTTATTTGCCACTATATACTACTATTACCACTGCTGCTGCTGCTGTTCATGGGCCATGGCACCTCTTTCCCGAGTGATAAAACACTATATTGTCAACTATTAGTACTACTGCTGCTGCTCAGACACCTATGTCACAAGTTATTTACCATTATATACTACTATTACCACTGCTGCTGCTGTAGTTCATGGGTCATGGCACCTCTTTCCCGAGTGATAAAACACTATATTGTCAACTATTACTACTACTGCTGCTGCTCTGACACCTATGTCACAAGTTATTTGCCACTATATACTGCTATTACCACTGCTGCTGTTCATGGGCCATGGCACCTCTTTCCCGAGTGATAAAACACTATATTGTCTACAATTAGTACTACTGCTGCTGCTCAGACACCTATGTCACAAGTCATTTGCCATTATATACTACTATTACCACTGCTGCTGCTGCTGCTGCTGCTGTTCATGGGCCATGGCACCTCTTTCCCGAGTGATAAAACACTATATTGTCTACAATTAGTACTACTGCTGCTGCTCAGACACCTATGTCACAAGTTATTTGCAATTATATACTACTATTACCACTGCTGCTGCTGCTGCTGCTGTTCATGGGCCATGGCACCTCTTTCCCGAGTGATAAAACACTATATTGTCAACTATTACTACTACTGCTGCTGCTCTGACACCTATGTCACAAGTTATTTGCCACTATATACTACTATTACCACTGCTGCTGCTGCTGTTCATGGGCCATGGCACCTCTTTCCCGAGTGATAAAACACTATATTGTCAACTATTACTACTACTGCTGCTGCTCTGACACCTATGTCACAAGTTATTTGCCACTATATACTACTATTACCACTGCTGCTGCTGATGTTCATGGGCCATGGCACCTCTTTCCCGAGTGATAAAACACTATATTGTCAACTATTACTACTACTGCTGCTGCTCTGACACCTATGTCACAAGTTATTTGCCACTATATACTACTATTACCACTGCTGCTGCTGCTGTTCATGGGCCATGGCACCTCTTTCCCGAGTGATAAAACACTATATTGTCAACTATTACTACTACTGCTGCTGCTCTGACACCTATGTCACAAGTTATTTGCCACTATATACTACTATTACCACTGCTGCTGCTGATGTTCATGGGCCATGGCACCTCTTTCCCGAGTGATAAAACACTATATTGTCTACAATTAGTACTACTGCTGCTGCTCAGACACCTATGTCACAAGTTATTTTCAATTATATACTACTATTACCACTGCTGCTGCTGTTCATGGGCCATGGCACCTCTTTCCCGAGTGATAAAACACTATATTGTCAACTATTACTACTACTGCTGCTGCTCTGACACCTATGTCACAAGTTATTTGCCACTATATACTGCTATTACCACTGCTGCTGTTCATGGGCCATGGCACCTCTTTCCCGAGTGATAAAACACTATATTGTCTACAATTAGTACTACTGCTGCTGCTCAGACACCTATGTCACAAGTCATTTGCCATTATATACTACTATTACCACTGCTGCTGCTGCTGCTGCTGCTGTTCATGGGCCATGGCACCTCTTTCCCGAGTGATAAAACACTATATTGTCTACAATTAGTACTACTGCTGCTGCTCAGACACCTATGTCACAAGTTATTTGCAATTATATACTACTATTACCACTGCTGCTGCTGCTGCTGTTCATGGGCCATGGCACCTCTTTCCCGAGTGATAAAACACTATATTGTCAACTATTACTACTACTGCTGCTGCTCTGACACCTATGTCACAAGTTATTTGCCACTATATACTACTATTACCACTGCTGCTGCTGCTGTTCATGGGCCATGGCACCTCTTTCCCGAGTGATAAAACACTATATTGTCAACTATTACTACTACTGCTGCTGCTCTGACACCTATGTCACAAGTTATTTGCCACTATATACTACTATTACCACTGCTGCTGCTGATGTTCATGGGCCATAGCACCTCTTTCCCGAGTGATAAAACACTATATTGTCAACTATTACTACTACTGCTGCTGCTCTGACACCTATGTCACAAGTTATTTGCCACTATATACTACTATTACCACTGCTGCTGCTGCTGTTCATGGGCCATGGCACCTCTTTCCCGAGTGATAAAACACTATATTGTCAACTATTACTACTACTGCTGCTGCTCTGACACCTATGTCACAAGTTATTTGCCACTATATACTACTATTACCACTGCTGCTGCTGATGTTCATGGGCCATGGCACCTCTTTCCCGAGTGATAAAACACTATATTGTCTACAATTAGTACTACTGCTGCTGCTCAGACACCTATGTCACAAGTTATTTTCAATTATATACTACTATTACCACTGCTGCTGCTGTTCATGGGCCATGGCACCTCTTTCCCGAGTGATAAAACACTATATTGTCAACTATTACTACTACTGCTGCTGCTCTGACACCTATGTCACAAGTTATTTGCCACTATATACTACTATTACCACTGCTGCTGTTCATGGGCCATGGCACCTCTTTCCCGAGTGATAAAACACGATATTGTCAACTATTGGTACTACTGCTGCTGCTCAGACACCTATGTCACAAGTTATTTACCATTATATACTACTATTACCACTGCTGCTGCTGTAGTTCATGGGTCATGGCACCTCTTTCCCGAGTGATAAAACACTATATTGTCAACTATTACTACTACTGCTGCTGCTCTGACACCTATGTCACAAGTTATTTGCCACTATATACTGCTATTACCACTGCTGCTGTTCATGGGCCATGGCACCTCTTTCCCGAGTGATAAAACACTATATTGTCTACAATTAGTACTACTGCTGCTGCTCAGACACCTATGTCACAAGTTATTTGCCACTATATACTACTATTACCACTGCTGCTGTTCATGGGCCATGGCACCTCTTTCCCGAGTGATAAAACACGATATTGTCAACTATTGGTACTACTGCTGCTGCTCAGACACCTATGTCACAAGTTATTTACCATTATATACTACTATTACCACTGCTGCTGCTGTAGTTCATGGGTCATGGCACCTCTTTCCCGAGTGATAAAACACTATATTGTCAACTATTACTACTACTGCTGCTGCTCTGACACCTATGTCACAAGTTATTTGCCACTATATACTGCTATTACCACTGCTGCTGTTCATGGGCCATGGCACCTCTTTCCCGAGTGATAAAACACTATATTGTCTACAATTAGTACTACTGCTGCTGCTCAGACACCTATGTCACAAGTTATTTGCCATTATATACTACTATTACCACTGCTGCTGCTGCTGCTGCTGTTCATGGGCCATGGCACCTCTTTCCCGAGTGATAAAACACTATATTGTCTACAATTAGTACTACTGCTGCTGCTCAAACACCTATGTCACAAGTTATTTGCAATTATATACTACTATTACCACTGCTGCTGCTGCTGCTGTTCATGGGCCATGGCACCTCTTTCCCGAGTGATAAAACACTATATTGTCAACTATTACTACTACTGCTGCTGCTCTGACACCTATGTCACAAGTTATTTGCCACTATATACACTACTATTACCACTGCTGCTGCTGATGTTCATGGGCCATAGCACCTCTTTCCCGAGTGATAAAACACTATATTGTCAACTATTACTACTACTGCTGCTGCTCTGACATCTATGTCAAAAGTTATTTGCCACTATATACTACTATTACCACTGCTGCTGCTGCTGTTGATCAAGGCACCTCTTGTCCGAGTGATTTGACACTATATTGTCTACTACTACTACTGCTCAGTCACGACACCTATGTCACAAGTTATTTTCCACTCTATACTACTATTACCACTGTTGCTGCTGCTGTTCATCATGGCACCTCTTGCCCGAGTGATTTGACACTGTATTGTCTACTACTACTACTGCTGCTGCTCAGTCAAGACACCTATGTCACAAGTTATTTGCCACTCTATACTACTATTACCACTGCTGCTGCTACTGTTCATCATGGTACCTCTTGCCCGAGTGATTTGACACTATATTGTCTACTATTACTACTACTGCTGCTGCTCACGACACCTATGTCACAAGTTATTTGCCACTATATACTACTATTACCACTACTGCTGCTGTAAAGTCTTGCCCAAGTGTTTAGATGCTATCTAGTACTATTACCACTACTGCTTGTAAATGTTGCCTGTGTGATAATTACATTATATTTTAATACTACTGCTGCTGCCTTCATGCTGAGTAATGCTTCATGACCTCTCTGGCACAGCGGATCCACCAACAGCCTCCGCTACAAGCTACCAGACCGGATCGTAACAGCAAGTGTGACTAAAACAATGAACTTTATGTTAAACCTCTTTCTTTCTCTCTCTATATCTATATATATATATTGTTGCTTTTCTTATATTCATTTTTCAACAGTTTAGTTTGTGTTAGTAGTGTCTGTGTCCGTGTATTTTAGTTTGTCTTAGGTTTGTGTTAAATAAAATAATAGTATAAAATGTTTTTGGTTATCATGAAGTTAGATGTGTTGATGTTGATGTTGATGTGTTAGATGTGAAGTTAGATGTGTTGAAAAACCTAACAATCTCAATAAGAAAGGAAACATTTGAAAAAAATAACTTTTTTTATTAAAAGAAAAAAAATCAAATATAATTATGCATGAGCTTCTGAAGCTCTGCCATCTCAGCAAAAAATTTTCTCTGCTGTTGCGCCAGCTGCTGATTTTGGAGGTCTAGAAACCGCATCTTGCGTTGTTTTACGAGGATTTTGTCTTGGGTCCTCTGGATGTCAGATTGCTTTTGCCCCATCTTTTTTAAAACTGTTAGGATATAAGAAAAAAACATTTGGATTTCAAAGACCGTTACCAAATAAATATAATATTTATGTTGCTTATTAAACAATCATTATCATGTCTATACAATTGTTATGTGTCTAGCACATGTACTTCTATCATAAATACCATATTATTGTTCTGAAATCTGACGGGTGCGCTTTAAATGCTGTCCATTTTTATATCTACATCTTATTGTTGAAATGTTATTAATCTTTGTGCACATATTTACCCTCCTGACTGAGGCTCACAGGAACGGTCTCATCTTCCTGCTCCTCTTCTCCTACATCCGATACACCACCAGAAGTTTGGGGGGGGGTTGCAGCTCCTCCTCTTGCTCCTCCACAGGAGCTGGGGGTGGCGACTGGGAGGGCCCTGGCTGCTCCTCATCCCTCTCCTCCTCTGCATCCTCCTCCTGCTCCTCCTCTTCATCCTCCTCCTCTGCGGCCTGTCGCCTTGTGCGCTTGGGGCGCACAGATGGTAGAGGAGCTCCTATAATAACACAATGTTCATATATGTAAAAATGTTTTCTAATAACATATGCAAATTCTGTGTACTCTGCTGTATTGTATATGAATACAAATTAATTTATATAGACAGTTAACCAATGGGATAATGTTATATTAAAGGGTCTTGCGGGCACTACAGGGGACTGAGTGTGAGCTGGGCTGCCACCATGGTAAAATTAACTGTTTTTGTTTCCTTTGTTTTGTTCAGACAATCTCATGTTAAAAAAAGGGCCTGATGGAGTACACGGGATTACTATGATAACCCCACGCCTACCACAGGAATTTAGTGGTAATCTATATATATAAAACTCAACGTGTGTGTGTATGTATGTATGTATGTATGTTCCAGCATCACGTCTAAACGGCTAAAGATATTAACATGAAACTTGGCACACATGTTACTTATATGTCAGCAACAAACATAGGATAGGTGGTTTAACCCTTACCCACCACCATTTGCCATGGTCGGGGTTTTTCTTTAAAGTCCCATTCAACTCTATGGGAAATACATGTTACTTCATAACGGCTGTAGATATTTCGATAACACTTGGTCACATGTTACTTATATGTCAACTTAAACTATAGGATAGTTAATTTATCCCTTAACTACCCCCATTTGTGAGGGTCAGGGTTTTTGTTTAAAGTCCCATGCAAATCAATGGGAAATGTATGTTACCACATAACTTCTGTACGCCTGGAGATATTTCAATAATACCTGGTACACATATTACTTATAAGCCAAATAAAAATATATGACAGTTAAATTAACCCTTACCTACACCCTTATATAAAAGATGGGTTTTTGTTTCAAGTCCCATGCAAGTATATGGGACTGTGGTCTCTTCATTTTCCTACACAAAAGGTTAAGATAGGAAGACTGGGCAACGCCGGGTATTCAGCTAGTTGAGTTATAAAATATCACCCCTTCCCCTTTAACCCACCACACCACCACTTTAATTCCATGGTTTAACTTGATGGAATAATGATAGAAAAGGGGGAGAAGGTTTCAATTCCCCCTTTTCTCATGGGAAAGCGGCAGGACTTAATAAAATTAGTAGTGACGGTTTCAAGTTCCCCTTTTGGGAACCTAATAGGGCTCTTTAGGTGTAAGCTGGTCCTCACGTGGCCTAGTTAGCTGGAAAACGTGTTTTTCCCGTTTTTTTGGTGAACACGAGGTGATCACGCGGCCTACACATGCTTTTCCCGCACTTTTTAGGCCTGTGGGCCTGCTGGTTCTGGAAAAATCCAGTGTTACTTAGGGGTATATAAGTAGGGTTCCGTCAGCCTTGCTCTTAGTCGCCTCAGTAGACGGGACTGTTGTGTTCCCCTACCCCCCCTTTTTTCTTTTCTTTTTGTCGCGGCTGCTTATTATGTGGGATGGTCACCTTTATTTAAAAAAAAAAAAAAATTATACAAAGGGTGACAAATCTGTTTAGTTTAGTTGTTGTTGGATAAATTTTAAAGTTGGAATATATTTATGTACAGTCTGAGCCGTAGTGACTAGGCTGTTTTTTAAGTTATTAAAGTATTTATTTAAAATATATGTCTGAAATCCAATAATAAAGCAGCCTCGACCAGTATTAGTACATTAATAGGGGGTGACTTGTTTATTTAGTTTAATTATAGTTAGTAAGTGTTCCCGTCTGCTGTCCCATGTCTTTTTTCAACAGTACTATGAATACCTTGGGTGGTGATATATGTTACCACAACATGGCGTCTGGGTTAACAACATCTGCCCTAAGGTTAATTACATATGACCTTACATAACTGTCACCAATAACTTACCTGGATGAAATTCATCCCGGATCTGTGTCACCTGGCCCATGTGGCGCCTCTTTAGGTCCGACCACTTTTTTAAGATGGCCATGCGTTCATGTGTGCGGCCATGTACATCCCGTAACTCCCGCGATAGGGAGCTGACAAATTTTTTTTTTCCTGCTGCCTCCGCAGCTGATCGTATCCCTTTTGCAGGAACCTCTGCAAGATGAAGAACAAAGTATATTATAATACTTTTGTTTAAACCCTTATGGATATATGACGTAAATGTATGGTATTTAACAATTGGAAGCATTCTCGCCTTATTAATCAATGACAGGGGTAACATGACAGATTTTATATCTTGCCATTTTGGTCGCCACCTTTTTTGCATAAATATAGCAGCCAATATCATTTGCATAATTATGTATATATGAGGCGGCGTACACACGGCCGAGGTTCTCGCTGAAAACCAGCGAGAACCTCGCTGGAATGTGCATTCCAGCGAGGACCTCGGCCGTGTGTACGGTCTCGGCGAGCTTCCCGTCGGGAAGCCCGTCGAGCAGAAATAGAGAGCACGCTCTCTATTTCCTCGACGGCCCGCCTGGATGAATGGCTGGTTGTCATTCCCGACGGGCGGGTCGCCGATTTCGACGGCCGGCAGAGAGCCTCGACGGGCGGAACGATGTGTTCTGCCCGTCGAGGATCTCTGCCGTGTGTACGCCGCCTGAGTAACAACACAGGATACACGTATAGGGGAGAAATGCGTTGCTATTCATCTGACCGCTATAATTATTTTTGGACCCTTATACTGGCCTGTACAATAGATTATTTTTTTTCATCCCTATCTTTATATAGGAACAATAATATGTTTGTTTCTTTTGACTTTTTGATGAATTAATTTTGAATAAATAATAGAGTTGATGTTATTTAAAAACTACAACTACCAGCATGCTCTGATACACCATGTAGCTCACCGTCACCAGCTGTACAACTATTTTACTTTAACTCCCAGCATGCCTGGACAGTTAATGGCTGTCTGGTAATACTGGGGAGTTGTTTTGCAACAGCTGTAGGCTCCGTTTAGGAAACAGTCCGTACCAGACGTTTTTTTTTGATTGTGGAGGGGAGGGTGGCTATGTAGGGGTATGTGTATATGTTGTGTTTTTAAATTTTTATTTTGTGTGGTGTAGTGTTTTTATGGTACAGTCAGAGGGGCGTGGGGTTCACAGTAGTTTCCCACTGAGGGTTTAAGCTGCAGCACAAAATTTGCTTCAGCTAGAAGCACACTGTAAGCCCCAGCCCATGTGAATGTACCCTGTACATTCACATTGGGGGAGAGGGGGGGGGGGGTTTGCAGTCAGTTGCATGCAGGGAGTTGTAGTTTTGCAACAGCTAGAGGCACAATGGTTGCAAAACACTGCGAGTTTGTTACCTAACTCAGGGTTTCAAGACCAGCGTGCCTCCAGCTGTTGCAAAACTACTACTCCCATCAGGCATGGTCTGTCAGTGCATGCTAAGATTTTTACTTTTGCTGCATCTAGAGTGCCACAGTTTAGAGACCCGTGTATAGTGGTCTGAAAAATGTGGGCCTGCAGAACTTGCAAAACTAGAAGTCCCAGCATGCCCAGGCATGCTGGAAGTTGTAGTTCTGCAAAAATCTAAAGGGCAATATGTATTCGAACGACCTTGGGCCTTAAGGACCCTGAAGTCAGGACGTTCGCATACGTCCTATGTCCACAACATGTTAATTATGCTAAATAGCAAGAAAAGTGCCTAAATACACATTTACCAACCAGGTTGTCTGTAGCTATCCAGGCATGCTGGGAGTACTTTTGCAACAGCTGGAGACACACTTTTTGGGAAATACTAATATCTGATCTTATATCCTAACTTTTAAAATAGTCTAAAATGCAGTTACAGATAATGAAATAACAGTGGTGAAATTACTCACACTAATCAGGTTTTCCTCACTGGAAGTAAAGTTACTTCCCACCATCTTGGCTTCGCAGGGCAGCACAAAAAAGCGATCCGAAAATAGACTGGCAAAAATCCAGGAAATGAGCTGAGTTTTCGCGTGTTGTTCGCATGCATGCGCATTCGCGATGACGAGAATTTCGCAATTATTTCGCAATCGCATTAGCGAAATTTCGCAATATTGTTATTTGGACAAAATATCACGAATATTCGATTTTAGCGAATATTTCTCGAATATTCTTCTATATATTCATGATATATCGCGAAATCGAATATGGCGTATTCCGCTCAACACTAATGATTATTATTTGTTGTTTGGTTTTTGATACCTTTTTTACATAGATCACCACTTACCCGTGTGTTCCTGAAGAAGCCCCCGATATAGGGCGAAACATGTAGAACCAATAGCACGGGTGCTTTGAAGAAGTCTCGATGCATAATATTGCACAAGCAGCACTTTTTCTATGATTGTTTTTTGATTGTTTTTTTTAGAGAATGCTAAAATGTTTTCTACGATGATATGTATTAATAAATGTTTACATTTTATACTAAAATATCTATCTGTTTGACTCATGTGCTTTGGGTTTGACAAAAATAATTGCTATTTGTTTATTTCACAGTCATATCCCTTCCTTTTGCATCACGAAAGTCCCATACATTATCCCGATATGGGAAATTTCTATAATTCAAAAACACTATAGCGGTGCACAGCAATTTTTTTTAAACGTACAGTATATACTATACAATACATATATTTTATGATTGGAGCCCTGGCTTATGTAAAATGACGGCCACAAGTTGGCTCACTGCATTCCCGCTGCCTCACTGAGGTGCCCTTGTGCGTGTCTGGCGGCCGTGATGTCGGCCGGGCACCCGCTAGGTACCCGCGATACACACAGATCCATGTCCTGTCAGGGAGAGTAGACCGATGCTGTGTCCCTTGTACATAGGGACACAGATCGGTCACCTCCCCCAGTCAGTCCCCTCCCCCCACAGTTAGAATCACTACTAGGGAACACATTTAACCCCTTCCTCGCCCCTAGTGTTAACCCCTTCCCTGCCAGTCACATTTATACAGTAATCAGTGCATATTTATAGCACTGATCGCTGCAAAAATGTGAATGGTCCAAAAAATTTGTCAAAAGTGTCCGATGTGTCCACCATAATGTCGCAGTCCCAATAAAAATCGCAGATCGTCGCCATTACTAGTAAAAAAAAAAATCATAAACCAATCACTAAACGCTTATTGCGATTTTTTTTTTTTAACAAAAATATGTAGAAAAATACGTATCCGGGCCTAAACTGAAAAAAACATTGTTTTTTTTTTAAATTTGGATATTTATTTAAGCAAAAAGTAAAAAATATTGTGTTTTTATTAAAAAAATTGTTTCTCTTTTTTTGTTTATAGCGCAAAAAATAAAAACAGCAGAGATGATCAAATACCACCAAATGAAAGCTCTATTTATGGGGGGAAAAAAGGACAATTTTGTTTAGGAGCCACATCGCACGACCGCGCAATTGACAGTTAAAGCAACGCATTCCCGATAGCTGAAATTTTGCCTAGGTAGGAAAGGGGTATATGTGCCCAGTACGCAAGTGGTTAAATAATAAGAGTCCCCTCTTACATCAGTTCCCCTTTTAAACCTGAATCTGCAGAGTTTGAGCTTACATCTGAACTTACACTGTAAGGGGGACTCTACAGACTGATGTTAGGGATAACTCTGGGAACCCTGATTTAAGGGGGAACACTGAAAACTCTGATGTACAGAGAGGACTCTAATGTAAGGGGGAACACTGTCGCCTCTGGTGTAAAGGGGAACTCTGATTTACCTTAGTGTACTCACTCAGAGGCAGGAGATAGAAGGGGTAGAGGGGAGACTTCAGTCACAGACAGGGATAGATGGTGAGCTCATTCGCCCCTTGGCAGTCAGCACCTCTCTTTCAGATGTATCTGCGTCTGCTGGGCTTCAAATGTCCCTCCCCACTTCCCTTTTCTTATTAGATTGGAGAGCGTGCAGACACAGAGGGATAGGGGCAGGAGGAAGAGGAGCAGATCATGCCCTCTCTCCTCTCCTGTCTGTATGAGTTTGTGGGGGGTTATTAGTGCTGGCTTTGGGCAGTGTGAAAGATAGGGTAACAGACACTCTTGGCTCACAAAACTGCAGCCAGCAAACCTGCTGGGAAGCCATGGTCCAGTCTGAATAACCTGTCTGGGTTTTAGGTGGTCTGAAACCTGGACACATGACTCAAACCCCGAACTGTCCAGGTGAATCCTGGACAGGTGGCAACCCAAGTTTTTGTGGTCATTTTACAATGTTTGTCTCACATTCTTCAATCAACTGGGATTCTTTTATATGTACACAACTTATTAAAACAAACTTTCATTTTACTTTCCTAATGAACATTTATTGATATATTCTTATTCTCTGACATTTATTCATGCATTTTAGACTTAGGGGTGGTTTATTTGTATTTCAGCATATTCACCTTTATGTATTAGCATTTTTAGTATTTGCAGCACTGGTGATCTGGGTTCATTACCCAGTAGTGTGATATAAAATGTTAGTTTTTTTTCCTTTCCTTTTTTTTTTCATAAATGTATCTGCTGTTTGCATTTATCTGTGATTGCACTTCTAGTATAAGCACTTTTACTTTTTCAGCATATTTGTTTTATTGAACTTTGAAGGTAGTGCCACATTTACTTTATTAATTATAGAGTTATTGTCAACTTAACGAATACATGCTGATGCTGCCAAATTTGTCTTGGGTATCGAACCTTCAATTACTTTTGATTGCAAAAGGGGTAAAACATGAGAATGAGCAGATATGAATATCATAAGATTCATTATTATATAGCTGGAAAATAATTAATAAACAATAATTGTATCCTACAATTTTCAGTTTTTACAAACATAAATGTATTGCTTGCCATACCTGAAGCCCAAAAAGTCTGCACAATAAATTAGATAGGAACAGCATGACCAGGTTAATCACACAAGAGAATCGCGGCAACAGATCTTCATCATAAAAGATATAGCAAATAGCACTGGTAAAAATGAAAATATATACATTTCTCACACAGAAGCTTGCTTTAAGTGCTCTCAGGAATTCTCCATTATACCTAAGAAAATAAAAGATACTTATAGATTATTTTTACTAATCAAATTTACAAAACATGCAAACACTCTAAGGCTTTCTATAAATTTTAAGGCAGTTGTAGTAAAAAAAAAAAAAGGGGGGGGGGAATGTTATACTTACCTGACAGTAATTTTCCTTTCCTGATGCAAAGCATGACAGCATATATGTATGGGATGTAAAAAAATAACCAGACAACAAGGGGGGGGGGGGGGTAATGCTGAAGTGTTTAAGTCGAGGATTAGATCTATCCCTACTAACGACTGAAATGTATTGTAGCTAAGGCTGCTGCGTCCACTTTAAAATGTGCCCCAGGTCATAGGTTGCATATTAGTTCTGGAGGAACTCCTTTGTAGTTCCGTCCTTGGATGCACAATCCATCTGGAAAAGCGGTCTATGACCTCAATTGATGGATTTGTCCTAGCTATCTATCCGCACTACTGTGGTTGTCCTTAATGGACAGCGATTGTCTAACGCCGTTAGGCCTGAAGAGCCTATTGTTTGCTCCTCGAAGAAGGGCCAATAATATGTCTCTCTTCAACCTTAAATCTATTTCCAATGCTTGTGGTACTGCAAACACTTTAGTTTGGATATACCAGGAGTAGGGATGAGCCGAACACCCCCGTGTTCGGTTCACACCAGAACCTTTGAATGGACCTCACGTTCGCGCGAACGTATCAAACCCCATTGACATCTATGGGACTTGAACATTCAAATTCAAAAGTCATCATTTTAAAGCCCAATATACAAGTTATTGTCAGAAAACGGGTTTGGGGACCCGGGTCTTGCCCCAGGGAACATGTATCAATGGAAAAAAGTTTTAAACACGGACGTTTTTTCTGTAGTAGCGATTTTAATGATGCTTAAAGTGAAAAAAAAAAGAAAAATTCCTTAAAATATCATACCTGCTCGGTGTCTATAGTAGTGGCATGTGTTTAGAACTGTCCCTGTACAAAATGAGACTACTATAAGAAAAAAGTAATTTAAGACTGCTTTAATGTAATGTTTGGTCCCTGCAATATGGATAAAAATCACTGAAGAATATAGCATGGGTTTCCCTGCCACGACTCCCCCCAGGTCATTGCAAGCCTATGACAGGGACTGTAGGTTTGTTGCTAAGTAGAATCTGTTAGTATTTTTAACTGGTACTTCTTTAACAACTTAACCCCCGGACCATATTGCTGGTCAAAGACCAGAGCACTTTTTGTGATTCGGCACTGCGTCGCTTTAACTGACAATTGCGCGATCGTGCGATGTGGCTCCCAAACAAAATTGGCGTCCTTTTTTTCCCACAAATAGAGCTTTCTTTTGGTGGTATTTGATCATCTCTGCGGTTTTTATTTTTTGCGCTATAAACAAAAATAGAGCGACTATTTTGAAAAAAATGCAATATTTTTTACATTTTGCTATAATAAATATCCCCAAAAAAGATATAAAAATACTTTTTTTTCCTCAGTTTAGGCCGATACGTATTCTTCTACATATTTTTCGTTAAAAAAAAAAAATCGCAATTAGCGTTTATTGATTGGTTTGCGCAAAATTTATAGCGTTTACAAAAAAGAGGGTAGTTTTATGTCATTTTTATTAATATTTTTTTTTTACTAGTAACGGCGGCGATCAGTGTTTTTTTCGGTACTGCGATATTATTGCGGACACATCGGACACTTTTGACACAATTTTGGGACCATTGGCATTTTTATAGCGATCAATGCTATAAAAATGCATTGGATTACTATAAAAATGCCATTGGCAGTGAAGGGGTTAACACTAGGGGGCAGGGAAGGGGTTAAGTGTGTTCCTGCTTGTGTTCTAACTGTATGTTCCACTCCTATTTTTCTTTTTTCTTTTTTTTCCAGTGCTCTCGTTTGCCATACCAACTATAGGTAGGGGCGGGTTTTAGGTCATCACCTGTCCTCTGCCTGTTGATTAGCACACCTGGGCTCCCTTTCAGGAGACCCTAAATTTATAGTTAGGACTGCAGCCATGCAGAGTGCAGTGGAGTTGGCGCTGCAGCTTCCCAGGTATTTGCAAATGCTTGCAACTAAACCTCTGTTTTTACTTACATCAGTTAGACAGATTAATTTGGTTTAGTGCTGTTTGGTTGACAACTCTGAGCCTGGTCACATGGTTATAAATAATTTATTTTCCATGTTTATATTTAATTGCAAATTGCTAAAATCGCATCTCATTTAAAGTCCCAACCTGTTCCAGTTTTTATCCATTTACAGGGATGGAGGCCTATGGCAAAATTGCTATATGCCTCATTCAAAGTCCCACCCCCCTTCTTTTTTAAACTGTATGGGGGGGTGGACTCACTAGGGGAAATCACTGATCTTCTGTTCATACATTGTATGAATGAACAGAAGATCAGCGTTTCCCCCGCTGACAGGAACGAGAGCTATGTGTTTACACACATAGCTCTCGTTCCCCGCTCTGTAACGAACGAGCGCGCATGCCCGGCGGGACTCGGGGGACGAGCGGGGGGCACGCGCGCGGGACGAGCGGGGGCACGCGCCCGGGCCGCCGGCAGCTGCGCGCCCCCTAGCGGCCGCTAAAGGTAGGACATAGAGCTACGTGCGCTCGCCCAGCAGTGCCACCGTCCCGCTGTATAACTGCGGTGGGCGGTCGGCAAGCAGTTAAAGTGTAGCTTCAGCCGTAAAATCTTTTTTTAAGCTTTTATGAAAACATAGAGAAGGGTTATTATCAACCCTGTAACATTTGTTTTGCTGTCTGTGTGCATCTGTTCAGAAGATTGCACCTCACTTTCTGTCCCAATGACAAATGATTTTTTGATTTTTTTTTATATTTTTTTGGTGAAACAAGGATTGGTGATAAAGCATCAGTGGATGTTAGATCAAGAATTGTAATTCCCCCCCCTGTAGAAAAATTGGGCCTTAGGCACTGGTGGTGGTGCCACAACACTGCAACCCCTCACAGATACTGTAATTGTAGCGCAACAAAGAGCCACATGCAAAGGATTGCATCAAAAATTGTTATTAGACGCCCCTGTTAAACACGGGCAGAAAAATTGGGCCTTAGGCAAAACACCGCAATCCCTCCCAGATACTGTAATTGTAGCGCAACAAAGAGCCACATGCAAAGGATTGCATCAAAAATTGTTATTAGACGCCCCTGTTAAACAGTGGCAGAAAAATTGGGCCTTAGGCACTAGTGGCGATGCCCAGAACCAACAATGTTCATACTAGCAATCAGCAAGATCAGTGAGGAGGAAAAGGATTTTTATTTTATTTTTATTTTTATGAAGGTAAGTCGATCGACGGAGTTGGTGGAGAGGCGCACCGTGTGATCAGTCACAAAGCCTCCAGCAGCACTGAATGTGCGTTCTGAAAGAACGCTGGATGCAGGACAAGCCAGTAGCTCAATTGCATACTGTGCAAGCTCTGGCCAGTGATCCATCCTCAAGACCCAGTAAGCCAGAGGATTTTCGGTGAAGAAAGTGTCCAAGTCTGATCTTGCCCCTAGGTATTCCCACACCATGTAAAACCAGACGCTGGCGATGGTTGCTGGAACCGGTCATACATTGGGGTTGCGGACTAAAAAATTGTCTGAACGCATCGGTCAGACGGCCACCTTCTCCACCCCCTCTTTCTTTGACTCACTAAAGCCTCAGCAACATGTTGTCCAGCACCAGGATTTGGTAATCCCCAGGTTCTGGGAACGCATTGCACAGACCTTTCTGCAAGGCCTCCCAAAGATTTTTCATCTTCTGCTCCCTCTGCAACGGCAAGATAAGGTCCGCAACCTTACCCTTGTAACGTGGATCAAGGAGAGTTGCCAGCCAGTAATGATCCCTCTCCTTGATACCATGAATACGAGGATCCTTATGCAGGCTTTGCAGGATCAGGGAGGCTATGCAGCGTAGGTTTGCTGAGGCATTCGGGGCACAGTCCTCTGGGTCACTGAGGATGACAAGATCCGCAGCCACCTCATCCCAGCCACGTAAAAGTTCATGGGTTCCTTGTGACTATAAATGATCTCTTGAAGACTGCTGGTGCTGAGTGCTAGGCTCCACCTCCATGCTGATGATACAATCATCCTCCTCCTTCTCCTCCTCATCCTCTTCCTGTGTGCTAGGCGGGCCATAAAGGGGGACTTGAGAGGTTAGGAAGTCCTCCTCGTCCTCCCTCTGTTCTGCCTCTAGGGCCCTGTGCATTATTCCATGCAGCGTGTGCTCCAACATGTGAATCAGAGGGACAGTCTCACTGATGCATGCACTGTCACTGCTCACCATCCTCATGGCCTCCTCAAATGGTGACAGGACAGTGCATGCATCCCTGATCAAGGCCCACTGGCGTGGGAAAAAAAGAGCTCCCCTGACCCAGTTCTGCTGCCATATTGGCACAGGTACTCATTGATGGCCCTCTGCTGCGTGTGCATCCGCTGCAGCTTGGCCAATGTAGAGTTCCATCTGGTGGGCAAGTCCCAGATTAGGCAGTTCTTGAGCAGGTTGTATTCCCTTTGGAGGTCTGTCAGCCAAGAACTGGCATTATATGACATTCAGGAAATGAGCAAAACAGGGCACATGGGTCAGTTTTCCCTGTCGCAGGGCAGGGAGGACGTTGGTGCCATTGTTGCTAACCACCATTCCAGGCTTAAGCTGGCGTGGCGTCAACCACCTCTGAGCCTGCCCCTGTAGAGCTGACAGAATCTTGGCCCCAGTGTGGCTCCTGTTTCCCAAGCACACCAGCTCTAGCACCACATGGCATCTCTTTGCCTGCATTCCTGCGTAACCCTTGTACGCCTACGAAGCACGGCTGGTTCCGAGAACACATCAGCACAGGAAGAGGCCACAGAGGAAGAAGAAAAGGAGGGGGTGGAGGAGAGAGGTGTGTCACAACCAGTAGTGGTGTTTTGAAAGCGTGGTGGCGGAACAACCTCCATAACTACTGTACCTTGCCCTGTGTCCCTCCCAGCTTCCAGCAGAGTAACCCAATGCGCCGTGAAAGAGAGGTAATGTCCTTGTCCATGCCTGCTGGACCATGAGTCAGCGGTAATATGCACCTTACCACTGACCGCCCTGTCCAGCGAGGCATGGACATTGCCTTCCACATGCCGGTAGAGAGCCGGAATCGACTTCCGTGAGAAAAAGTGGCGTTTGGGAACTTGCCACTGAGGTACCGCACATTCCACAAACTCACGGAAGGGGGCAGAATCTACCAACTGAAAAGGCAGCAGTTGAAGTGCTAGCAATTTCACTAAGCTAGCATTGAACTGCTGGGCATGTGGATGGCTGGGAGAGTACTTCTTACGGCGCTGCAGCAGCTGGGGCAGGGAAATTTGGCTGGTGCAATCTGACATCAGTGTACCGATAGTAGATTGCCCGCATGTACTACTAGGTTGTGACATACCTAATTCTACACCTTCAGTCCTATCAGTGCAGGCTTCAGAGAGGACTGAGGGTGTAGTGGGGTTGGAGATCCCAGCTGATGAGGGACAAGGGGAGGTCCGCTTTGTTCTTTGGTGTGGGTCTTTCAGGTATGCTTGCCAACGAACTGCATGGCAGGTCGACATATGTCTGGTCAAGCATGTGGTGCCCAAGCGGGTGATGTTTTGGCCACGCGAGATACGCTTGAGACATATGTTGCAAATAGCAATGGTGCGATCTGATGCACATGTCTTAAAAAAGGCCCACACCAAAGAGCTTTTGCAGTAACTCTGAGACACAGCAGCGTCCTGCACAGGCGTAGCTCTGCGGTGTAATGCACTTAGTGTGCTGCCCTTAAGCTGTCCCTTGGAGGGTATCCTGCCTCTTTGGAGATGTGCCTGTGCCTCCTCCTCCTCCTCTTCCTCCTCCTCCTCCTCTCTCCTATCAGGCACTCACGTAGAGTCATCATATCCTCCCTCCTCATCACTGTCGAAAACCTGGCAGTATGCTTCAGCTGGGGGAACATGACTGCCAGATTGCTGTCCCTCTCGGGCACTCCCTCTCTCTGGGCTCACATTACTGCCTTCCTCAATCTGTGTTCCATCATCGGAGCCTTCAAAACGCTGCGCATCTTCAGGCAGGATGTACCCAACGCTGTGTTAAAACAGTTCGGGGGAATCCTCAGGAGGACATGGTGGGACTAGGGAAGGAGTAAGTGATGCCATTGAGCAGAGGGAAGAGGACGCCTTGGCAGCTAATTTGCCAGACAAAGTACCCTGATCCTGGGTGAGAGAGGATGAGGATGGCTTGGTCATCCACTCTACCAATTTGTCTTTATGTTGAGGCTCAACAAGGCCAGCTCGCGAAAAGGACGAGCTTGTGCAACGGTCACGTGCTGAAGAGCACTGTTGCCTCTAGATGCAGAGCCTGCTTGCCCTTGTGACTCTCTGCCTATTTTTGTTGTCCTTCCAGACATTATAATGGCCTGCAGAGGACAAAATCAGTATACACACCTCGTAGCTTTAGGTGCAAACTGCAGAGGACACGTGGAGTACACACTAAGTAGCTTTATGTGCAAACTAATGAGCACACTTGCAGTATACACCAAGTAGGTTTAGGTGCAAACTATACAGCACAAGTTCAGTAAACACCTGGTATGTTTAGGTGCAAACTATACAGCACAAGTGCAGTATACACCAAGTAGGTTTAGGTGTAAACTATACAGCACAAGTGCAGTATACACCAAGTAGGTTTAGGTGCAAACTAGACAGCACAAGTTCAGTATACACCAAGTAGGTTTAGGTGCAAACTATACAGCACAAGTGCAGTATACACCAAGTAGGTTTAGGTGCAAATTATACAGCTCAAGTGCAGTAAACGCCAGGTACGTTTAGGTGCAAACTATACAGCACAAGTGCAGTATACACCAAGTAGGCTTAGGTGCAAACTATACAGCACAAGTGCAGTATACACCAAGTAGGTTTAGGTGCAAACTATATAGCACAAGTGCAGTATACACCAAGTAGGTTTAGGTGCAAACTATACAGCACAAGTGCAGTATACACCATGTAGGTTTAGGTGCAAATTATACAGCTCAAGTGCAGTAAACACCAGGTACGTTTAGGTGCAAACTATATAACACAAGTGCAGTAAACACCTGGTAGGTTTAGGTGCAAACTATACAGCACAAGTTCAGTAAACACCTGGTATGTTTAGGTGCAAACTATACAGCACAAGTGCAGTAAACACCTGGTACGTTTGGGTGCAAACTATACAGCACAAGTGCAGTATACACCAAGTAGGTTTAGGTGCAAACTAGACAGCACAAGTGCAGTAAACACCAAGTAGGTTTAGGTGCAAACTATACAGCACAAGAGCAGTATACACCAAGTAGGTTTAGGTGCAAACTATACAGCACAAGTGCAGTCAACACCAAGTACGTTTAGGTACAAACTATACAGCACACGGGCAATAAAACACGTTAGGGTGTAAATATATCCTCTACACACTGTAAATTTAACTAAACTGACTAGCCTGCCTGCATTATCTATCTAGGAAAAAATAAACTGTCTCTCTCTCTCTCTCTAGGACTGATCTTTTCGTTAACACCGCCACAACACACTACACGAGGCCGCCCAGCAGGCGGCCTTTTATAGTGTGGGGCGTGTGCTAAAGCCCTGAGCCATAATTGGCCAAAGCCACCCTGGCTTTGGCCAGTTAGTGCTCTCCGTTTTTTGCACGCTGTGATTGGCCAAGCCGCAGTGAATTATGAGCCATGACGCGTCACTCGAATTTGGCGCGAACGACCCGTTTTGCTCGAATTTCGATGAACAATCGAACAGCCAATGTTCGATTCGAACATGGGTTCGAGTCGAGCGCGAAGCTCATCCCTAACCAGGAGAATGATGTTCTAACCAAGATGCAAAGATGCAGACTTCTGTATAGTGCCGAGGAAGAGACTAGGGCCATTTTGCCTGATCATTTTAGCAGCAAGGTAGTTTATGGCTTTGCACTTAAGAACCTTCTGGACCTATTGGCCATACAAAATACTTTGTCCGTGTTACTGGTCATATTGTCATATTGTTCTTATCCTTCTGAATGGAGAGTGATGCCGCGTAAACACGATCACTTTTTGTGATGAAAAAAAACGTTGTTTTATCTAAAGAAACAAAACAACGTTTTTCAAACTTCATTTTAAAAAACGACGTTGCCTACACACCATCATTTTCTGAAAATGCTCTTGCAAAGCGCGGTTACGTACACCACGTTCGACGGCACTCTGTTCCATTGAAGCTCCCGTCTCATAACTTGCTTCTGAGCATGCGCGGGTTTAAAAATGTTGTTTTAAACGTCGTTTTGCCCACACATTATTACCATGATTAATTATTTCCATGATTCATGGAGCAAAGGCAGGAGTAACAGCCGTTTTGTCATTTACTAAAGAAATGCGCTGCGACAGCCAGCACATTTCTTTATTTACTATAATGCCGAGTGCGCCCAGGAGGGGGGCGCATGGTGCGCCTCTATGGACCTGGTGCACGGCATTTAGAAATGTAAAAAGAAAGGGTTTGTGAGTGTGTTTATTAGGGGGGGGATGTGGTGTGATGTGGCGAAGTGTAGTGACATGTGTCTGTTTAAGTTTTACGGGCCGAATTGAAAGTGAACGTGATTTTTCTGAAAACGAGCCGGCAAGTACATGTAAACCTCCGTGAGGTTTATTTGTATACTGCGCATGCGTGAGTGTCAATTTCGTAGATTCAAGGCGTAGCTGCCTTTGCGCGGTTTGAGGCGGCGCATGTGAATGCCGAACCGTTTTCAGCTTACGCTGACCATGAAGGGGAACTCCGTGCCAAATTTCAAACAAAAAAACGGCGTGGGTTCCCCTCCAGGAGCACATCAGGCCCTTATTTTTGGTCTGGATCGTAAGAGGGAAAACCTGGAGGAAAAACGGCGTGGGGGTTCCCCCCAAGATCCATACCAAACCCTTATCCGAGCACGCCATCTGGCCGGACAGGAATGGTGGTGGGGACGAGCGAGCGCCCTCCCTCCTGAGCCGCACCAGACCGCATGCCCTCAACATGGGGGAGTGTGTGCTTTGGGGCAGGGGGGCACTGCGCCCCCCACCCCAAAGCACTCTTGTCCCCATATCGATAGGGACAAGGGCCTCTTCCCGACAACCCTGGCCGTTGGTGGACCCCCAGATGCCGACCCCCCACCCTATGTAAATGAGTATGGGGTACCCAGTCACCTAGGGGGAAAGTGTAAAGTTAAAAAAACACACTACACAGATTTTTGTAGTAATTTATTAGTCAGCTGGGGGGTCTTCTGCCGGGGCCCCCCCTTTCTTCTTTAAGCTCTTTTACAAGGGGGGTAGACCCGTTCTTCACTGTTTTCTGCGGGGGGGGAGCCGGTCTTCTCTCTTCTGCCGGGCCCCCGGGCTTCTCCTGGCTGTCTTCTGCCAGGTTCCACCACGGTGTCCGGTCTTCTCCTCCGCTGTCTTCTCTCTTCCCTCTTCTGCCGGGCTGCCCGGGCTTCTGTGCTGTCTTCTCTGTTCTCTCTTCTGCCTGGCTCCACCGCGGGGGCCGGGTCTTCTCCGCTGTCTTGTTCATTCTTCTCTTCCAGCGATGTTGACATGACGAGCATTCCCGCTGTAATGCCGCCTGAGCATTGCGCAATCACTTATATAGGCATAGGGCGTGGTCGCCGGGTGATGCCACCCGGCGACCCCACCCTTTGTTACATCACATTCCCTGGGCATGATGGGTCGTTGCGCAACGCTCAGACGGCATTACAGCGGGAGAGCTCGTTGTGTCAACATCGCTGGAAGAGAAGAAGGAACAAGACAGCGGAGAAGACCCGCCCCCCACGGTGGAGCCAGGCAGAAGAGGGAACAGAGAAGACAGCGCAGAAGCCCGGGCGGCCCAGCAGAAGAGGGAAGAGAGAAGACCGGGCCCCGCGGTGGAGCTTGGCAGAAGAGGGAACAGAGAAGACAGCGGAGGAGAAGACCTGACCCCGTGGTGGAACCCGGCAGAAGACAGCGGAGAAGCCCCGGGGAGCTGGCCCACATCCCGGCAGAAAACGACAAAGACCGGGTACCCTCCCAAATGTAAAAGAGCTTAAAGGGGGAGGGGGCCCCGGCAGAAGAACCCCCCAGCTGACTAACAAATGATTTTAAAAATCTGTGTAGTGTGTTTTTTTAACTTTATATTGTTCCCCCAGGTGAATGGGTAGGGGTACGATGTATCCCATACTCATTCACATAGGGTGGGGGGTCGGTATCTGTGTGCCATCTTATTAAAGGGGGCTCCCAGATTCTGATAAGCCCCCGCCTGCAGCCCCCGACAACCAACGGCCAGGGTTGTCGGGAAGAGGCCCTTGTCCCCATCCCCATCCTAACTTGTCACGCTTTAATATCGCACACACTTATGGAATGGCGCCAAACTTCGGGACTTAAAAATCTCCATAGGCGACGCTTGTTTTTTTTTTACAGATTACCAATTAGAGTTACAGAAGAGGTCTAGTGCTAAAATTATTGCTCTCGCTCTAACGCACGCGTCAATACCTCACATGTGTGGTTTGAACGGTGTTTACATATGTGGGCGGGACTTACATGTGTGTCGCTTCTGAGTGCGAGCTACTAGAAAAAGGGCGTTTTTAATTTTAATTTTTTATTTAATTTTTTATTTAATTTTTTACCTAATATTTTTTCTTTTTGCACTTTTTTGTCCCTATTCTTTTGAATCACTTTACATCCCTTGTAATAGGACTAGTGTGTGACAGGTCCTCTTTAAGGATGGAGGGGGGGTCATTAAGACCCCACATGTGTCCTTCAGGCTGAAAAGCATGAGATCGGGGAAAAAAACACTGATCTCATGCTTTCAGCCGCGATTGCAGCTTTGTTTATGTTTTTAAATCTCTATGCTCCTCATTCGGCGGTGGACGATTCGTTCTCCGGGCTTCCAATGGCACGGGGGAGCCCGAAAAAGCACTGGATGGCAGTGGGAGGGGGATGTCCCCTCCCACCGCCTGTAAGAACGATCAAGTGGTGGAAATGCCGCTATGATCGTTCTTATGGTGCGAACCATCGCTGCCTGTAATAAAGAATATCTGAATGTTGCCTGTAGCTGCACCCATCATTCAGATATCCCCCACTGAAGTCCAGGACATCATATGACATCCTACGGTACGGAAGTGGTTAAAATTTGCCTTGGAGTGAGGGCCGGTGCTACCACTAGGCAGCCGCCTAGGGCGCACTGGAGAAATGCGGGGGCACTACCAACCAGGGGGCCCGGCCACCGGCCAACAGGCAGCTGCTCCACTATAGAGTCCCTTCGTACAGTGTTAAAGGCGCTGGCACAGCAGCAGTGGAGGAATGGAGGAAGGAAAGAAAACATCCCCTGTGCACCCCTGATCATCACAGTGCCACTGGCAGTGAGTGTGACCTGTCTGTGTACCTGTGGTCACATCGTTACCATCCACTACCAGTCTGCCTCTGATGTACCACTCCGCCTCTGCTACAGCCAGCCAGCTCTGCCTCTGAGCCTCTGCCTTTCTGCCCAGTGCTGCCTGTGCTCATACGTCGCATGTCCCCTCACTCCATCGTGGAGGCCACTCTCTATCCTGTGTTTTTCCTATTGCGGCAGCCAGCGCAAGATTTACAGTACCCTGTCGCCGAGAACCAGATTGATGTGATCACGCTGAAAGTACAATAACGGCGGCAGGTACTGTATGTTCCTTAGGTGGCACCTGAGCCCCCATACCCATTTTAAGGCCAATTACTAGAATATAAGCCAGCCAAGTGGAGTCTAGCAAAATGAACAAGTAATTTCCTATAGACTGCAATCGTATTTATGGTATAACTTTTGCCCATGTTAGGCTCTTTGTTTGCCCACCCGGATCAGGGGGTGTTTGTCCCAATTCTAATTTTGTAGAATGCTGGATGATGTGATTCATTTTGGACAGGGCTTTGCCCCTGCATTTCTGGTAATCTGAGCATGCCCAGGGACTTAGATTTTTTGATGTTGCTTTTTGTGTGTGAACAGCAGTTGGAGGTCTCTGAGCATGCTCATAGAGTGTGTTTTTTGGTAATTTGGTAATTTAAGGACATCCTTAACAGGTGTACCCACTGTGACGGTCTGGGTCTGTCTCTCCTGAATGATGGTGGGTTTTCGCCATATTTTGGAGAGACGAACACCTTAATTATACAGCTGTGTGGTCAGCTTTTTAAGTCTGACCTGAATAGCATTCAGGGCTCCACCCTCCCGAGGAGTCCAGGCATGCAAGGGAGAGTGCAGGTGTGCATGGAATTAGCCGAAGAGTGCAGGCTGCACTGTGAGAAACCCCAGAGACCTGAGTGAGGTTGCTGACAGGAGTCAGGAAGGTTCCATGCTGGAGCCTAAGCAGTTGGGCTACTGCTGAGGAGAGCCAGGTGGCTTGGTATTTTCTTTGTACGTATAAGCCAGGAGGCTGAAGCTATCATTTTGTGTGGATAGTGAAAACCCCTGCGTGGGAAACCTATATTTGGACTTTTGTTTATTTTTGCCTTTTCAATAAAAGTGGGCCAACAAGCCCTTAAAGGGACACTAAAGTCAGGGATTAAAAAAAAAAAAAATAACAAACATGTGATACTTACCTCCACTGTGCAGTTCGTTTTGCACAGAGTGGCCCAGAAACCTGTCTTCTGGGGTCCCTTGGCGGCTGTCTGGGCTCCTCCTCGCAAAAGCTTTCCTTCTTCATGCGAGGGCGCTCGCATGGAGGAAAGCTTTTGCGAGCGCCCTCCCATGATACTGCGGCGGCCATAGCCGCCGACTATATCACTCGGCTCCGCCCCCCAGCGCGCCGCGTCATCCGCCCTGATTGACAGCAGCGCTAGCCAATGGCTGCGCTGCTATCAATCCACCCAGCCTAGCCAATCAACGGCCAGGCTGGGAACCGAAGAGGACGACGTGGATGCGCCCGGGAGATTCGAACGGTCAGGTAAGTACAACGGGGGCTCGGGGGGGGGGCCGGTGCTGCTAGATGTTTTTTTACCTTCATGCATAGGATGCATGAAGGTAAACAAACTTGTACCTTTACAACCCCTTTAAAGACAATTCCTGACTGGCTTAAAACGCATATCCCACTTGAGCTAACAACCCCCAATATTATACCACATACAAGTTCACCCAATATAGAGACTGAACTTTAGTTTAGTGTGTTTCATGGGCTGTGCATGTGTTTTCAATTGCCTCATTAGCACACAAGCCTGTTATATAAAGCTTGTATAGAGCAGTTGTTAGCTGCCCTGAAAAGAGGTGTGTGTGTGTGTTTAAAGTTGTGTGTCCTTATAGAATGTCTTTGCAAAACAGACATGTTTTTGATCAAGTTTTTTTTGTCAATGTATGTTTTTTTAGGGTGTTCACTTTGATGTATTTGTCTGTGCTGCATTATTTTGCTAAATTTTTCTGAAGATGTTGTGACTAATATTTTAATCCTGTGTCTGTGGATTCATTTACCCTGTTATTTCCAAAGCATATTCTGTTTACTTTCTCAAATTAACCTATGTTTATTTGTATTTTTTATATTTATTTATTTTTGTTTTGTTTTTTTGTTTGTTTTTGCTTTCCTTGTTTTGTTGACCAGTAAAATTACTTTCAAGTTTTGAAGTTTGTTTTTTGTTACTTTTTCATGCTACAGATTTTTGCAGCTGCAGCTTAAATAGGCCTAATTGGCCTAACAAAACAGTTGTGATTTGTCTCAAAGCTCTTTTCCTGGTGCCTTCATGCGTGAAATGTTTGCTGCCATGTATAGTGAGTCACCAGGAAAGGAAAAATACCGAGTGGTAAGTATTAATTGTTTCCTTTTTACTGCAGTGGTTCTCAGCCTCAGTCCTCAAGTCCCCCCGACAGGACATGTTTTGTGGATTTATCTTATCAAGAATTTCTGTCCAGACTGTCTTTTAAAGCACATGTGCAGATGAAGGAAAACCTGCAAACATGGCCTGTTGGGGGGGGGGGGGGGGGGGGTTGACGGACAGGCTTGAAGTGCTGATTTAAAGCACTGTGCTTAAATCTAGCGCAAGGCAATCCTATTCTAATTGTGGGTGTTTAAGGGAAGCCAAGTGAGTGTTAGAACCCCTGCTTGTGTTTTTTGGGTTGGGCTTTGTGCCCCTTTTCTTAAAATTGGCACACAGCTGAACAGGAAGTGAGGTTAAAACCCTACCAATGTCTTTTCTTGGACACACAGGTCAATCTAACTAGTGTCCCCATTAAGCAAATTGCACTCCAGCACTGCTGTGTACACCCCAAATGATTAGTTTGGGGTTTAGTAAAGGCAAAGCCACTCTGCAGTGCAAGTCGCTGAAAATCAGAGGGGAAGCATTAATGATTTTAACATCAAATCCTGTAGAAGCAAAGTTTTTTTTTTTTTCTTCAGTGCTTGTCCACTTGTAGTGCAAAGTGGATTTGCCTCTAGTAAATGGACCCCAAAGTCCAAGATCCCTAATAATTTGGGGTGTACACGGCAAAATGCTAGAGTTCAATTTACATAATGGGAAACTATTTAGATTGATCTGTGTGTCCCTAAGAAAATACATTAGTAAGGTTTTACCCTCACTTCTTGTTTGGATGTGACAGGAAGTGAATGAATTTGAAGTAGAAAGTGACAAAAGTTGTGAGGTGTCTTCAACCTATTAGGGGTGCAGACATCCCCAAAAAATGAGCAGATGATACCCTTTTGCAAATTAAGAAAATTGTTTATTTAACATTGGGTGGTGTTTGTGGGGGTCTCTAACACACATTCATACATATTAGCAACGCTGTATCCTGGCCTATTGGCATGGTTATATTTTCTTAGTCCTCTTATCAGAAATTTGTGCTTAACCACTTGCCTATTGTGCACCTACACCCCCTTCCTGCCCAGACAAAATTTTAGCTTCCGGCACTGCGTCACTTAAACTGACAATTGCGCGGTCGTGCGATGTGGCTTCCAAACAAAATTGTCTTCATTTTTTTCCCCCACAAATAGAGCTTTCTTTTGGTGGTATTTGATCGCCCGTGCGGTTTTTATTTTTTGCGCTATAAACAAAAAAAGAGCGACAATTTCGAAAAAATACAATATTTTTTGCTACAATAAATATCCCATTTAAAAAAATTAAATAAATTTTTTTATCTCAGTTTAGGCCAATATGTATTCTTCTACATATTTTTGGTAAAAAAAATTAAAGAATTAAATCGCAATAACCGTATAGTGACTGGTTTGCGCAAAAGTTATATTGCCTACAAAATAGGGGACATAATTATGATTATTTTTTTTTACTAGGAATGGCGGCGATCTGCGATTTTTTTTATTTTTTTTCAGGACTGGGACATTATAGCGGACACATCGGACACTTTTGACACATTTTTGGGACCATTTACATTTATACAGTGAACAATTCTATAAATATGCATTGATTACTGTATAAATGTAACTGGCAGGGAAGGGGTTAACCACTAGGGGGTGGGGAAGGGGTTAAATGTTTCTCCTAGATTGTGTTCTAACTCAGTGTTTCTCAACTCCAGTCCTTAAGGCGCCCCAACAGGTCATGTTTTCAGGCTGTCCATTATTTTGCACAGGTGATTTGATCAGTCTCACTGCTTTAGTAAATACCACAGCCATTTTATTCGAGGGAAATGCTGAAAACATGACCTGTTGGGGCGCCTTGAGGACTGGAGTTGAGAAACACTGTTCTAACTGTAGGGGGAGGGGGGGTGACTGGGGGAGGTGACAGATTGTGTCCCTATGTACAAGGGACACAGATCGGTCTCCTCTCTCCCTGACAGGGACGTGGAGCTCTGTGTTTACACACAGAGCTCCACGTCCCAGCTCAATTGTCGGCAATCGCACATGCACGATGTTCTAAGTGACGCGACGGGTACGCGCGCGCCTTTAAATGACTACATATGACGTCCTGTCAGGACACTAGAGTATCCCGCCCGCCGTCATTTGACGCAGGCGGGTATCAAGTGGTTAAAGAAGAACTATAATCAACACTTTTTTTTTCTTTTTTTTTGGACAGAGTGAGGGTTATAGCCCCTGCCAGTTTATTTTGTAGAGTGGGAGTAACCTGGGTCAGGTACTTGGAGGGCATTGTTCCCCACTGATCCTTCTGCTCTCAGGGCCCCTCTGTGTGCTGGGGGCTCCTACTGGAGGGCTGGTGGTCCCCCCCTATCAGCGGCCCTGGCTATGGGGGACTGAGGCAGGAGAGGATTTTTGCTTACGAACATATATTTGATGTCTATCCATTCCCACTGTTTCCATGTCTGTGTAAATTATCTAAATGTCAGCTATTTGTTACTGCTGCCAGATTCTGTCTTTTACTAAAATTTAACCACATGTCCTCTGCCCACCGTCAAATGACGGCGGGCGGAGGACTCCATTATCCTGACATCACGTCATATGAAGTGATGTCCTTTCTTAACGATCGCCGCCGGGCACACGCGATTGCTCAGTAACTGAGCGGGGACGTGGAGCTCTGTATGTAAACACAGAGCTCCACGTCCTGTCAGGGAGAGAGGAGACCGTTGCTGTGTCCCTTGTACATAGGGACACAATCGGTCACCTCCCCCAGTCACCCCCCTCCCCCCACAGTTAGAACACTCATAGGACACACATTTAACCCCTTCCCCGCCCCCTAGTGGTTAACCCCTTCACTGCCAGTCACATTTATACACTAATCAATGCATATTTATAGCATTGTTCACTGTATAAATGTAAATGGTCCCAAAAATGTCAGAAAAGTGTCCGAAGTGTCCGCCATAACGTCGCTGTCCCAATAAAAAAAATCGCAGATCGCCGCCATTAATAGTGAAAAAAAAAAATGCCATAAACTTTCCCTTTATTTTGTAAACACTATAAATGTTGCGCAAACCAATCGATAAACGCTTATTGCATTTTTTTTTTTACCAAAAATATGTAGAAGAATACGTATCGGCCTAAACTGAGGAAAAAAATATTTTTTTGATATATTTTTGGAGGATATTTATTACAGCAAAAAGTAAAAAATATTGAATTTTTTTAAAAATTGACGCTCTATTTTTGTTTATAGCGCAAAAAATAAAAACCGCAGAGGTGATCAAATACCACCAAAAGAAAGCTCTATTTGTGGAAAAAAAAGGAAGCCAATTTTGTTTGGGAGCCACGTCGCACGACCGCGCAATTGTCAGTTAAAGCGACGCAGTGCCGGAAGCTTAAATTTTGTCTGGGCAGGATGGGGGTGTAGGTGCACAGTAGGCAAGTGGATAAACTAATACTGCAGTACCTTAACCAATCCCATTCAGTTTTCCATGGACCAAAATGTAGTAATCTTACAACTATCATTTCTGCTCTCAGAAGAAGTATGTTTGCCTTGGAACGTTTTCTCTGCACAGACTTACATATACTTTAAACCAGGGGTGGCCCGTGCATTAAGGGCACACAGGCGCTGCCCCCTCTACCCACGCCACCCCCCCTATATGGTTAATGGATAGATTTATGCCCTTTCAGGATGCCAAGCTCATGAATTGCAGCGTCAGGGTTTTATCTTTTTTAAGCACCTGATTAAAGGGCCAGATTCAGCAATAGTTACGACGGTGTATCTCGAGATACGCCGCATAACTTCTAAAATGCGCCGGTGTATCTTTTTTCTGTATTCCGAAAACAAGATACGCCGGGTTTGAGCTAAGATATGAGCGGCATAATTGTATTACACCGTCGTATTTTAACTGCATATGTACGCTGGTCGTTAGGGGCGTGTATGCTGATTTATGCCTAGAAAATGTAAATCAGCGAGATACGCCTATTCGCGAACGTACGCCCGGCCGTCGCAGTACAGATACGCCGTTTACGTAAAGCGTCTTCAGGCATAAAGTTATTCCAACAAAAAGATGGCGCAGCCAATGTTAAGTATGGACGTCGGGACCGCTTTGAATTTTAAAAATGTTACGTTGTTTGCGTAACTCATCCGTGAATGGGGCTGGACGAGTCGTTTTCAATGACTCTTTTCTACATCATTTGGAGCATGCACACTGGGATACGTTCACGGCCGGCGCATGCGCAGTTTAAAAAAATAGTCATTTACATGGGGTCACACTTTATTTAACTAAAATACGCCCACATGAAAAACATTTCAATTAGGCGGGCTTACGCCAGCCCATTTACGCTACGCCGCCGTAACTTAAGGAGCAAGTGCTTTGTGAATACAGCACTTGCCTCTCTAATTTACAGCGGCGTAGCGTATCTGAGATATCTGAGATACGCTACGCCAGCACAACTTTACGCCGCACTATGTGAATCTGGCCCATAGTCTCTAATAGGCTTCAAAATAGGATGCACTAGATGTGCAGAGCATTGTGCTCGGAGACCACCCAGGTGTGTTAGAAAAGCAAACAAATATTCGCTTTTCTAACACTGAATCGCCCCTCCGCCAATCATGAAGCACGGGTCTGATACCCAATTGTCTGAAAGGTTAGGCAATCCTACTGGACGCCTAGGAGGAGAGGGATGCATGGCGGAAGGCGCCGTGATCCATACCACAGGAGGAAGAATAGGGTCGCTTCCTAGATGGGTTAAGTGCGGGGCTTTGATGTCCCTGCTGTCCTCCCGGGGGGGCTGTTTGTCACCCCCACAAAAGAAAAAAAACACCAGCCGCCACTGCTTTAAACAAATGTACTGTATGCCTTTAATAATAATACGTTTGAATCAGGTCAGTGACTTGGAATGTGGTATTTCATGACTATGCTAGCATGCCACAGAAACTACGGTAATTAAATGATTTTCATTCTAAAATGTAAAAAATAGTAACTACTGCATCATTTACTGTGACTACCTGGTATGCACATGAGTGATCTCTTCATAAAATTCAGAGAGACTGACAATAAACTCCCAAGTTTGAGAGATTATGAAATGAATTGCCATGCCATAGACAACTTGACTACCAGTGTAATTGTTACTTCCATAAAAGTACAAAATGATAAGGCATACAAAAATAAAAAGAAAGATGGCTTTAAAAGCTCGGTTCCCTCGAGGTTGTGGAATAATGGAAATCATTTCCGATTTAGATTGTAACTTGGGAACCATCTGAAAGAAAAAGAAAAACACCCGAAAGTTATCAGCTTCATATATACCTTACTTAATTTACTTAAAATAGAGAGAAAATTATGGGGTGGTGGTATATGCCGATATGTACCTGGTAGCCTCCGGGGGGGGGGGGGGGGGAGTGGCGTGCATGCTAGATTACACAGATGGATCTCCTGTTTACTCTGTGTTCAGTCACACACAGTCTAGCCTCCTAGATGGCTCATAGGCTACATGGCATGGCATTGAACCGGTGTTCTGTCTATCTTATTGTCGCAATCAGGCGTCAGGCTCAGAGGCCAATTTATATACAGGCAGTAGAGTAGTCAAGGAACAGGCCGAGGGTCTAACACGGTTGGTTGCAGGCAATAAAGTAGTCCAGGAACCGGCCGAGGGTCAAAAACAGGTGGTTGCAAATTGGGATAAGGCAATAGACAAGTCCAGGAATAGGCCGAGGGTCAAACACAGGTGGTTGCAGATTGGGATCAGGCAATAGAGAAGTCCAGGAACAGGCCGAGGGTCAAACACAGGTGGTTGCAGATACAATGGCAGCAGAGCAGCCAAATCGCAAGGCACTGGCTGGGAAGGCACAATAACCTGGCAAAGAAGAAATGCTGAGATCAGGCTTATATAAGTTCATGGGAGGAGCAAGGGGTTCAAGCTTTAAGGCAATCAAGACACAAGGCAGAGGGGGGGGCGTGGCCGGCCGGAGAGGGACATGGAAGCCTGAACTCTCAGCTCCTCAGCCAGGGGAATAGATCCAGCGACAACGGCCACCGTCGAGCCAACATTTACACCCACTCTTACTCCAGACACTGCGGAGATCCTCCCCAGCATGTCCAGGAGGAGATACCCGGAGTACTAGCCGCAGAAATTTACAGAATTTGCCTACAAGCTGGCGATGCGGACCGGAGCTATCCAAGATGGCGCCGGCCAGGACGAGCCACGAGACTCCTACACGGACCTCCCGGATGAATCTACGAGGGAATCGCCCCAACCAGGTACCGATGCTGCCTTCTCTCACCCCCAAGAGAGCGACCCCCTCCTCCACAGCCCAGCTAAACCCTAAATGCGGCTTGACACGCCGTCACGAACGCTCCACCCGCAAATTGAGGCCCAGGCCTTCAACCCCCTCCTCTCCAACCAGGCCTTACACTCCTCCATGGCATCCTTCCCCACCTCAGGCCAGCCAGTTATGGACACCACCTTGAAGGACATGCTCCTCTCACTGCAGACATCCCTCATGACAGACCTCTCCTCCCTGTTTGCCAAGGTCACCTCAGACATACACTCCCTAGATGACAGGGTTACAATTGTAGAGAGGGGAAAGTCTGATTGCACATCCACAGTAAACGGCATAATAGACGCTTATGAGGAGGTGAAGGAAGAACAGACATGGCTGCGCGCCAAGCTGGCCGATTTAGAGGACAGGTCCCGCAGGAATAATGTTAAGCTAAGGTGGATCCCAGAATCCATTCTCCCTGTGGACCTGCCTCGCTATGCCAAGGAATTGCAACACCTTGTCGTTCCTGATGCAGCCCCACGTGATTTAATAATAGACAGGATCCACAGAATCCCCAAGCCTTCCCACCTGGCAGCCTCAGTCCCCAGAGACGTCCTAATAAGGGTCCACTTCTACCACATAAAATAAAAATTTCTGATAGGAGTCAAAACCAAATCGCCCCTACCAGCTCCTTACACTGGAGTTCAACTGTTCCCTGACCTATCCAAGTTCACTCTTCAACAAAGGCGCCATCTGAGCCCGGTTACTAAGGGTCTCCAGAATCACAAGATACCATATAGGTGGTGCTTACCAGCCACCCTTCTCATCGTGAGAAATGGTCACACCCACAGCATCAACACTCTAGGTGACGGCCTGCGACTGCTCCACACTTGGGGAATCCTGCCGAAACCTCCCAAACCCTCCACACCCCGTGGGGGGGGCAAAACCCCCTGAACAAACGTCTGGATCGCAATCTCAACTGAATTGCTATTATTCGCCTTGGCCAAACATCGTTCATACAGTTCCTCTGAGCTCTGGCTTGATTTATTCCCTGTACACCTGACTCCTCGAGTTAATAACTGTTTGATACCCCCACCTAGAGGCTTCAGTGGTGGTCTACACCCAGGGGAGGGCTGGCAGCCTTAGGCCTGGGGGGCAAGTCCAGTCAAGTGGCCCATAGAGCATGGAAAAGTGATGGAACAAGGAAAACAGTCTAAGATTTTTCATGATCACAAGAGTCCGCACAGAGCCTCCCCTTACATCAAAGTCCGCACAGAGGCCCCCCTTACATCAGAGTCCGCACAGAGCCTCCCCTTACATCAGAGTACGCACAGAGCCTCCCCTTACAGAGTCCGCACAGAGCCTCCCCTTACATCAGAGTCCGCACAGAGCCTCCCCTTACATCAGAGTCCGCACAGAGCCTCCCCTTACATCAGAGTCCGCACAGAGCCTCCCCTTACATCAGAGTCCGCACAGAGCCTCCCCTTACATCAAAGTCCGCACAGAGCCTCCCCTTACACAAATCCGCACAAGCCTCCCCTTACATCAAAGTCCGCACAGAGCCTCCCATTACATCAGAGTCCGCACAGAGCCTCCCCTTACATCAGAGTCCGCACAGAGCCTCCCCTTACATCAGAGTCCGCACAGAGGCCCCCCTTACATCAGAGTCCGTACAGAGCCTCCCCCTTACATCAGAGTCCGCACACAGCCTCCCATTACATCAGAGTCCGCACACAGCCTCCCATTTCATCAGTGTCCGCACAGAGCCTCCCTTAACATCAGAGTCCGCACAGAGGCCCCCTTACATCAGAGTCCGCACAGAGGCCCCCTTACATCAGAGTCTGCACAGAGGCCCCCTTACACAGAGTCCGCACAGAGGCCCCCTTACATCAGAGTCCGCACAGAGGCCCCCTTACATCAGAGTCTGCACAGAGGCCCCCTTACATCAGAGTCTGCACAGAGGCCCCCTTACATCAGAGTCTGCACAGAGGCCCCCTTACATCAGAGTCTGCACAGAGGCCCCCTTACATCAGAGTCTGCACAGAGGCCCCCTTACATCAGAGTCTGCACAGAGGCCCCCTTACATCAGAGTCTGCACAGAGGCCCCCTTACATCAGAGTCTGCACAGAGGCCCCCTTACATCAGAGTCTGCACAGAGGCCCCCTTACATCAGAGTCTGCACAGAGGCCCCCTTACATCAGAGTCTGCACAGAGGCCCCCTTACATCAGAGTCTGCACAGAGGCCCCCTTACATCAGAGTCTGCACAGAGGCCCCCTTACATCAGAGTCTGCACAGAGGCCCCCTTACATCAGAGTCTGCACAGAGGCCCCCTTACATCAGAGTCTGCACAGAGGCCCCCTTACATCAGAGTCTGCACACAGCCTCCCCTTACATCAGAGTCTGCACACAGCCTCCCCTTACATCAGAGTCTGCACACAGCCTCCCATTACATCAGAGTCCGCACAGAGCCTCCCATTTCATCAGAGTGCCCACAGAGCCTCCCCCTACCTCAGAGTGCGCACAGAGCCTCCCCTTACATCAGAGTCCGCACAGAGCCTCCCCTTACATCAGAGTCCGCACAGAGCCTCCCCTTACATCAGAGTCCGCACAGAGCCTCCCCTTACATCAGAGTCCGCACAGAGCCTCCCCTTACATCAGAGTCTGCACAGAGGCCCCCTTACATCAGAGTCCTCACAGAGCCTCTATGTGTGAGACGAGACATAGTTCAGCTCTGCAACCATCTACCTCAGGGTTGACACAGGCACTTCTGCACAGTGGGAGGTGAGCAGCGGCCGTGACCTGTGTTAACAGAGCTCCAGCAGGCATATTTCTACTCTGTAAAAACAGCATTTGGTAGTGGTGGTCGGTGGCTGTGTCTACACCCCATCTAAGAACCTTTCATCTGTTGTTGTCACTAGCATTGTGACCCACCTGGGCTATCTTCTTGCCGTGTCGAACTGATCACCCTTTTACTTTATCCTTATGGTTTACGTTTTTTTTTTTTTATCTTCATGAGTAGATAACTTGTTGCTCTATCTGCAGCTTTCCCACCTATGTTACTTCCAGGACCGTTGTCTGCCACTCTTCTACCGATCGGTCTCCATCCCAAGGATCACGAATCGGCTCTACAGCGACAATTCCTTTTCGGCTTGCGCGCTTCTGGTCTGCTACACTCCTACCTCAGGACATCCTTCCTAATCCACACCAGGTCCGGTCGACGACAACTATATGTAAGTGTTATCCTACTGCACACACCGGGCCGCAGCCCTCAAGCTCACAATTCTCTCACTAAACGTGAACAGTCTAAATCATCCTGCCAAACGCCACTCACTGTGGAAGACCGCTACGGCCGCAGTGACATTGTTTGTGTCCAAGAAACACACCTACTACCATCAAATACGGCCCTCTGCTCTAATCTGCAGTTTCCACATGTTTTTCACGCCTGCCACTCTACCAAAACTAAAGGTGTCATGACCGCATTCAACGATACATTAGACTTCCAACTCCTAGACTCCGTTGCAGACACTGAAGGTCGTTTTCTAATAACTGTTTGCAACATAAACCGTGCTACATATACCCTTGTAAACCTCTGTGCCCCGAACACTCATCAATTGAAGTTCCTGCGTAAGGTACTCACTTACGTCAAACCTATTCAAAAAGGCCATCTCATATTGTGCGGGGACTTCAATATGGTCCCGGATGTTATTCTAGACTCCACCTCGGCCGCAAAGAGGCAAGGATCTCCCCTGAAAAACGTTATTCTCCGACAAGACCTGTATGATGCATGGAGATGCCTCCACAGTTCGTAACGAGACTTTACTTTTTTTCCCACAGGCACTCCTCATACTCCAGAATTGATTTGATTTTAACCGACAAATGGGTCTTACAAAAAATATGCATGTCTAAGATTCACACCGCAACATGGTCAGACCACGCCCCAATATCAATAACGATCGACGATTCACACTCGCAAAGACCCACGTTTATCTGGCGGGCCAATAACTACCTTATTCAAAATGAAGGCTACAAGCCAGAAATTTCAGGACAGATTGATGACTTTTTTATGTTGAATAGGGGCTCCGTGTCTGACCCTGCGGTGGTGTAGAGCGCCCACAAGGCGTATATAAGAGGAATGTTGATAAGATTAAGCTCCCACCATAAGAAAAAGAGAATGCAGCGTTTAGACGACCTGACTTCCCAAATAGCTTCCTTAGAATCAGCACACAAAACCAACACTACTGACTCCCAGACGACCCTTCTTTTGTCCCTAAGACAGGAACTTAAGACACTACTCCTCCACTCCTATGAATTTCTCCAGAGGAAATTTAAAGCGACTTCATATTCCACCTGCAACAAAGCAGGGAAAAAACTCACACAACGCCTTAAGGGCAGACGCACAAAAGCTAGGATTCCCCACTTAATCCACCCCCACTCAAACCTCACTTTGACAAATCCGCAAGACGTAGCTGACGCGTTCAGCGCCTATTATAGCGATCTGTACAATCTGAAACATGACCCCGGTACCCACACAGGACGAAATTGACAACTTTCTCCATAATATAAACCTGCCATCCCTGACTGGACAACAACTGGAGGCGCTTAACGGCCCCGTTCACAGAACAGGAAATTAATAAAACTATTGCCTCCCTTCCTAGTGGTAAGGCACCTGGTCCTGACGGCCTGACAGGAGAATTTTACAAGCAATTCTCCTCCTCTCTATCTCCGTACCTCGCTACATTGTTCAATAACGCTGCCTTCTCTTCTACCTTTTCGAAAGAATATTTAACAGCATTGTTTATAACCTTACCGAAGCCAGGGAAGGAGCCCAACGTCCCCCAAAATTTTCGCCCAATATCCCTTCTAAATCTTGATCTCAAAATGTATGCCAAAACCATTGCCTCAAGGCTGCTCGGAGTTATGCCCACTCTAATTCATAAAGACCAAACGGGATTCACGAGGGGCAGGCAGGCATCAGATGCCACCAGGAGAATGATCAATCTAATACACCATGCAGAATCCACCAGAACGCCTTCTCTGCTGCTATCCTTAGATGCAGAGAAGGCGTTCGACAGGGTTAACTGGACTTACCTCAGAGCAGTTCTCCAAAAATTTGGCTTTAAGGGCTTCATCCTCAACGCCATATTAGCACTCTACACCAACCCTATGGCCCAGGTTTTCACGGAAGGCATGCTTTCCTGCCCTTCCTCCATTACAAACGGCACACACCAGGGGTGCCCATTATCCCCACTCATTTTTAACATGCTTATGGAACCCCTGGCGGAACAAGTCCGCTCCCACAACGCCATCACGGGCCTCCAAATTGGCCCACAGTCCCATAAGATCAGCCTTTTTGCTGACAACGTCATTCTCATCCTCACCAATCCAACATCCTCCCTGGCAGAGGTACAAAAGTTACTGAATAGGTTTAGCTCGGTATCGTACTACAAAGTGAACACGACCAAGTCCTGACACTTATGAGCCGTCCAGAAATTGGAACTGTGTGTAAGCGCCGAGTAAGCAGAAGATCCATCTGTGTAAGCTGGCAATGGTGAGGCTGCACTGATGGGCACTAATCAGGCTGCATTGATTGGCATCATTAGTGGAATATAGAGAGGCTGCAGATAGGCAGTAATCAGGCTGCATTGATGGACAATAGAGAGGCTGCAGATGGGCACTGATCAGGCTGCATTAATAGGAATTGTCAGGGCTGCAGATGGGCACTAATCAGGCTGCATTGATGGGTAATGGAGAGGCTGCAGGTAGGCACTGATAAGGCTGCATTAATGGGTGCTGACCCTTATTTTGATTCAAACATTTTTTTATTTAAAGTTTAAGTTTCTTTCATGAAACTCTTAAAATTAAGGTGCATGTTATACGCCTGTGTGTGTTATTTCCCCATAAATATGGTAATTGCATTCACCTTTTATTATAACTTTAAAACAAAGTCCCAGTCATACATGCATAGCCAACGTTCCTGGTACATAAACTGGAATAGCACTGTCGACCTTCCAAAATTGAGTTTTATTTGAATTCTAAGTAAACATATGGCTAGGCTATGGATTTTCAATAATTTATAATGTATATTTAAGATAAGCAGCAAATGAGCTTTGAAACACTGACTTTTGCATCTGCAGGCACTATCAACCAGATCATGAAAATATCATCAGACACCCAATGTCATAATGTCTTTCACTACCGTATTTTTCGCCGTATAAGACGCTCCGGCATATAAGACGCACCCAATTTTAAAGGAGGAAAATCTAGAAAAAAAAAGATTCTGAACCAAATACTGTAGTAAAATATTTACCCCCCACTCGTCATCACCATCACACCACCCCCACATTAGTAATAGCCAGTAACATTGCCCCCACATTAGTAATACCCAGTAACATTGCCCCCACATAATAATAGCCAGTAACATTGCCCCCACATAATAATAGCCAGTAACATTGCCCCCACATAATAGCCAGTAACATTGCCCCCACATAATAGCCAGTAACATTGCCCCCAACTCACTGTTGCAGATCGCTCTGGTAGGAATAGAAGATCCCACGCGAGCCCTCTGCTCTGCTCAACGCGCACCGCCGCCGCCGGGGTACCAAGATGGCCGACCTCTCCGGAGCTAGGCCAAAGCCGCGGCCTTTCCTAAAACCGCGGCGGTGGTGCGCTCCGCTGATAGGATCGGTCGGATCGGTGAGTCAAAAAAAGGTATATTAGTGGTATAAGATGCACCAACTTCAACTGGGGAAGAAAAAGTGCGTCTTATAAGGCGAAAAATACGGTATTTAAGATTTTTACCAGCTTCACTAATTCAAAAACAAGCTTTCTTGTTAAAAGCCCCCCCCCTCCCCCCTTAAGATCTTCCAGGGCTTTTCTCCACTCACTTGGTTTGAAAGCAGCATAAGAACCCTTGTCCATCTGCTTGCCATGAAGAACAATCTCAGAATTCCTGGCTAAATGTATCAAGAGTGCATTGAAGTAGGAATGATCAGAGTTGAGAAAGTAAGCATTGATCATTGTTTCTAGATTTCTAGAAAAAGTTTTGGAATCCCAATGGTACAGCAATACTATATTGTCTTGCAGCCTTCAATGGAGGAATACAGTAAGATCAAATTGTCACAACAATGTAACACTTGGTTTATAGTGGAGGTCAGCAACCTGTAGATCGTGACCTACCAGTAGATTGCGGGCAGGTGACTGGTAGATTGCAGTCTAGGCTTGCTGACCCGCCATTCCAGAGCATCAAACAGAGTGCAATGCAGAGGGACTACTTGTAAAGTTGGAGTAGAGAGCAAGAGCTGTATACGTCGATGCCTCCTCTGTAGTGCTGGCTTCTGTCCCATGCGGAATGACACTCCACCTCTTATTCCCAGCTAGTTGTCTCCAGAGTGGTGCCAGCAACAGGAAATAAGAGCTCTTCAGGTCAGTGTGAAGCAATACACTAGGCATAATAGTATAGGGGCTGCTTTCACACATGTGCTTTGAATTACCCACACCACAGATGCAGTGCAGTGTACCTGCAACTTAGCTATTGCATCCTGTGGGTTTGGTGCACTTAATGAATGCAGGAGTTTTTGTGTACTTTCAGAAAGTGCACCACACCAGAAAAGCCTGGAGCAATTAAATGCAGTGTAATCAGTGGAGGGCTGACATGACAGGGTTAATAGGGAAATGAGTGTAGAATGAAGAGGTTTGGCTGGGAGGCAGAATGGGAGGGGTGAGGAAACTAATAAAAGGGGGCTCCTCCCATTGTGGGTCAAGCAGAGTGCAGGAGAAAGTTCAGCAGCATGGCATCTGTGGATGAGCTTTTATCCCAGCTTAGGGAGCGTCCTGCACCGTGCGGACTTGAATGGCTGCAGGACAAGTTAGGTCCTGTGCTGCAACAGCCGGTGGCGGGGGTCGGTGCTGAGGGTCGCATGAGTAAGAGGACGCGGAGATCGAGGCCGCGGGAGCGTTTCTCTCCTGACCGTTATGCACGGTCACAGCGGCAGTATGGCGGTGGGTCTTCTAGGGGGGGGCAGGGGAAGCCACGGGCAGGCAGGATGTGATCAGGTTAGCGGATGCCGCGAAATGTGAGGTATATGCGTGCTATGAGGGACCGATAAGCGCTCATCTGAAGTAGGAAGTCCGGGAGAAGCTGTGAAACAGTGAGTATGTGGAGATCTTTTCATTGCTGCCTTTAGAAAAATGTAATTTGGATAGGGTGAAGCCTGATGATTCCAAGAAGCAGGAGGAGAAAAAGAGGAATTACAGGTTGATCCCCAGAACATTTGCCAACTGGCTGCAAGAGTTCTTCATTATGGAAAGTGTGATTGGAGAAAAGCACCTGGAATACTGTTCGGCTCTTTTTCTGCTATCAGGATTCCATAAATGAGGCGTACAGAACTTATGGGGGTACGGGCTGGCTGAGATACGACGAGCAATTTAGGCAGCTTAGGGCGATAATGCAGGAGCTGCGGTGGGACCACAAGGACATTACCTTCGGCCCAGGGTCATTCGCCCGGTAACAAGAAGGGGGTGTGTTGGAAATACAATACAGGGTCCTGCAAAATCGGGGGAACTGTGCCAATACAAGCATGAGTGCTCAGGGTGTGGAGGGACACACCATGCATCTAGGTGCTTCAAACAAGGGAAGGGTCGTGCCGGGGAGGCTGGTAACAAGAGGGAGGACGCTAGTGATGATGGAAAGGATGCAACCGTTCCTCAGTAGGTATCCTGACTGGTATCGTTTGTTGGAGGAGGGTTTTTCGGTAGGTTTTCGGTAGGTTTTCGGATTACGTGTGAGGGTGGGTGCGTCGGTATGGTCAGGGGGCATTGATGGCCAAGGCAGATGTGGAATCTGCGTTCCGGTTGGTCCCAGTTCACCCGGAGAGTTTCCGGTTTTTGGGGTGTTATTGGAATGGGGAGTTGACCAATGCTTGCCGATGGGTTGTTCTATCACCTGTTCGTTATTTGAGCTTTTCAGTTCATTTGTTGAATGGGTGGTTAGGGAAGTGTCGGGGGTGAGTTCTATAATTCATTACCTGGACGATTTCCTCTGCATTGGGCCGGCTTCCTCCAGGATCTGTAGGGTGCTCCTGGCTACATTGGAGCACGTTGCGGAGCGATTCTGCATCCCGTTGGCTCCCGAGAAGACTGAGGGACCCTGCACGGTCATCACGTTTCTGGGCATTGTCCTGGACTTGGAGGCCGTGGAATGCCGGTTGCTGGAGGACAAGTTGGTGGACTTAAAAAAGGAGGTTGCCGTAATGATGGGGTTGAGCAAAGTTCAGCTGCGGGTGCTCCAATCTATATTTTGTCGCATTTTGCCGATGGGGCGGGTGTTTAGTCGCAGGCTTGCGGCTAGTAGAGGGGGAATCGGGTCTCCAAAGCATTTTATGCATTTGATTGCGGAACACAGGGAGGATTTGAAGGTATGGCGTACCTTTTTGTAATATTTCAATGGTAGGGCGATATGGATGTCTGGGCCGGTAAGCAATTACGACTTGGAGCTCTTTACTGATGCTGGTTCCACTGGTTTTAGGGCCTTCTTCCAGGGATGGTGGAGTGCTGGCCGCTGGCCGCAGTCATGGATTGAGGCGGGTTTTACGAAGAATCTAGTGGTGCTGGAATTGTTTCCGGTGGTACTAGCGGTCGAATTGTGGGGAGCGTCGTTCAGGGACCCGAAGGTGTGTTTTGATGGGGACAATCTTGGGGTGGTGCAGGTGATCAACAGGGTGTCGACATCATCTCCGCCAGTTATCAGGTTGCTGCAACACCTGGTTCTTCGGTGCTTGCAGCTCAATGTGTTCATTCATGCGGTGCACCTCCCGGGCGTTGACAATGTTATAGCTGATGCATTATCTCGCTTTCAGTGGGACAGGTTCCGAGAGTTGGCACCGGACGCGGAGCAGCTGGGGTGCCTTGTCATTAATGGTTGTGGGGGATAGCATTGATGTCATCACTGGATGGATCAGGAGGTCAGTGAGTGTGGCGACATGGTCAGCCTACAACAAGGTATGGTGTGATTGGTTGGAAGCACCAGGAGGGGAGACGGTGCGGGTACTAGTGCTGTACTATATGGCAAGACAGATGGAGGAGGATGTGTATGCTTTTGTCATGAATAAAAAGTTGGCTGGGTTGGCATTTTGGTTTAAATTGGGGCAGATTGATTTTACAAAAGATTTTTGGGTGCGACAGGCGGTAAAAGGGTATCGGCGGGCGGTAGTTCGCAGGGATACCAGGAGGCTGGACAGATTCAAAATCATGGGGGCATTGTGACTCTGCTGGGTGGGGTGTGTTCATTGGATTATGAGGCTGCATTTTTTAAAGTGGACTTTTTGTTAGCCCTAAGGCCGCGTACACACGAGGAGACATATCCGATGAAAACGGTCCGACGGACCGTTTTCATCGAACATGTCTCCTGGGAGATTTTGGTCTGATGTGTGTACACACGATCAAACCAAAATCCCCGCGGACAGACAAGATGGTGACGTGGCGGTGACGTTGACGTTGACACTGCGACGTCCGCAAACCAGGAAGTAAATTGCTTCCACGCATGCGTCGAATCCATTCGACGCATGCGGGGGATTTCGGTCCACTGGTTAGGCGTACTAACCAGCGGACATGTCCGACGGACAGGTTTCCAGCGGACAAGTTTTAAAGCATGTTTTAAAACTTTTGTCCGCTGGAAACCTGTCCGCTAGGCCGTACACACGATCGGATATGTCTGCTGAAACTGGTCTGCGGGCCAGTTTCAGAGGACATGTTCGATCGTGTGTACGCGGCCTAAGAGTGCTGTTGCATAATGCAACTAAGAGCTCATTCACAAATGCAGCAGACACTACTGCTCCTCTGAAAAGTGATCCCAGTGTGTTTGACAGGCAATATATTGACTCCTCATCACCTGATTTATAAAGTAGCCCCTCTTAATCAAAGCAGCATCTCAGGCCCCGTACACACGGCCGAGAACCTCGACGGGCGGAACACATCGTTCCGCCCGTCGAGGTTCTCGGCCGGCCGTCAGATTCGGAGACCAGCCCGTCGGGAAAGGCGACCAGCCATTTATCCCGACGGGCCGTCGAGCAAATAGAGAACCTGCTCTCTATTTGCTCGACGGGTTTCCCAGCGGGCTGGGCTCGGCGAATCCGTACACACGGCTGAGGTTCTCGGCAGAATGAGGATCCCAGCGAGGTTCTCGCTGGTTTCTGCTGAGAACCTTGGCCGTGTGTACGGGGCTTCAGTCCAGAAGTCATTACTATGATAGACTCCCTCTTCTTATGCCACGTACACACGATTGGTTCATGTTTGGGCCCCATTGTTTTTTTTCCCCATCGGTGAAAAAACTTAGAACCTGTTTTAAAAGTATCTGATGGTTAAAAAAACGATAGAAAAAAACGATCGTCTGTGGGGAAATCCATCGGTCAAAAATCCATGCATGTTTAGAATCAAGTCGACACATGCTCGGAAGAATTGAACTTCATTTTTCTCAGCACGTCGTTTTTTAACTGATGGTGCGTAGGCAAGTCTGATGAAAGTCAGCTTCATCGGATATCTGATGAAAAAATCCATCGGTCCGTTTTCATCGGATGAACCGATCGTGTGTACAGGGCATTAGTGTAGCGGTCAGGGCCGTTTGAAGGAATTTTGGGGGCCCAAGCAAAATGGACATGGAGGCCCCCAAACCCACCTCCCCACACGCACGCACGCAAAGCAGGAAGTACATATCTAGCTTGGACATCTTTATCATATGTTATGTTATGTTTATCATAACATGATCTGATTCACAGTATAAAAAGTGAGAAATCCACCCCTCCCCCACATAACACATCCTGGTAATATACAATGAACTTTGGATCACCTCATGTTATGATAAACATAACATAACATATGATAAACATGTCCAAGCTAGATATATACTGTAAATAACCTGTCACTCAAAGCAAGAACAGAGAAACAGACTTTATAATTTGGCAAGTTTTTATCTAGAATTCTGTTAATTTTCACTGTACATTAAAAAAGGATTACTCAGCGCTGGATTAACTCTGTGTGGCAAGACTGTGCACAGATGATAGGAAATCTTATACTCTACATTGTGACATTAAAAAAAAAAAAGTTTAAGTTCACCCACACATTATATAAATAAAAAATGTTTACAGTGCAAATACTGCTGATGCATATAATGTGCATACAATTTGAAAATTTTCAACAATTGAACATTTGCAAAAAAACACCACTGTACCATAAAATCAATTAATACATAAAAAAAGTGCACAATAACTAAATCCAACATACTTATTACTCCCCCTTCCCACCCCACAGCAGGAGCCCCCATCAGAGTCCCCCCCACAGCAGGTGTCCCATCAGAGCCCCCCACAACAGGTGTCCCCATAAGATTCCCCCCACAGCAAGTGGTGTCCCCATCAGAGTCCCCCCCCCCACAGCAAGTGGTGACCCCATCAGAGTCCCCCCCCCACAGCAAGTGGTGTCCCCATCAGAGTCCCCCCCACAGCAAGTGGTGTCCCTATCAGAGTTGGGGATGAGTGGCTGTGCTGTTGGGGGTGGAATGAGTGTCAGTGGTGGGGGGATGAGTGGGGGGTAGGGATGAGTTGCAGTGGTGGGGGGTAGGAATGAGTGGCAGTGGTGGGGGAGTAGGAATGAGTGTCAGTGGTGGGGGTAGGAATGAGTGGCAGTGGTGGGGGGTGGGAATGAGTGTCAGTGGTGGAGGGTGGGAGTGAGTGGCTGTGCTGGTGGGGGGTAGGGATGAGTGGCTGTGCTGGTGGAATGAGTGTCTGTGGTGGGGGGTACTGACTGGATGGAATCAGCGGTGGTGGTGGTGGGGACTGACTGGGTACATTGGCAGCGCTGGGTGCCGGAATCAGAGACACTTACTTTCTGTCAGTGTCCTCTTGGTTTCCCCTGCATGGCTCCATGTCTCTCTTGGCTCCCTCTGCTCCATGTGTCTCTGCAGCTCCTCCTCCACGACCTTCTCTCACTTGGTATCAGCAGTGTCTGCCACCAAGTCTCAGGCTGCCTCTGGCTTCTCTCTCTCTCCCCTCAGCAAACGAAAGCCCCCATCCCCGCGGCGGAAGGAACGGGCTCCTGCTTGGGGGCCCCAGGCCAGCTCGGGGGCCCCAAGCAGTTGCTTGTTTTGCCTGTCTTGTTCCGACGGGCCTGGTAGCGGTACCCATGTAAGGGCTGCTAATAGACTCTGTACCTCATTGGTTACCTCGACTCTGCAAATCCTCTCTTACCTCTGACACCTTGGGTTATATTATGTCACCAGTTGTGATAGTAATTAGAGACTCACACAATATCAACGAAGCAAGTCAGATAGGTTTTCACTGAGATGTCAAAATAGAAAGAAAAACAATGCATAAGTACTTTAGCTTTAGGCTCCTTTCACACTAGGCGGACTCTGTCGCTACAGAGTCTGCCTGCTCCCGCCAGCTCAGCGGGAGAACAGTCCGTTGATCTCCGCTGAGCTGGCAGATGACATGCTTCTCTCTGCTCACTGGAGGATTCATGGCTACAGGTCCAGGACTTGGCAGGGGCTGGAAGATGTCAATCCCCTCAAGAGGAACAGAAGGAAGTTCCTGACAGTCTCTATCCTCCATTTCCATGCAAGGACCTCCAACCTCAGCAGAACAACTTTCTTCACGTACCGACAAAAGCAACAATAAATCTATCAATCTCTATTTTCCTTCTTAAAGGTTGGACTGACTCTGTTGATTTTGATCCTATCAGCTTCTCTGAAAGGTGGCAGATTCTCCAACTCTGAACTAAGTGACCAGCGTGTAGTCTTGGTTATCTCAGTTGTACTCCTAGGTGACACTTTGGTTGACACTTCTCCTCTTCTTCTCTTTCAGAATGCTAGCCTCCGGATCATTCTCTGTAAGCCATAAGCAAAAGGGCACTGCCACTATAGCTTCTTCTTCCTCTCTTTCAACTCTCATAACAACGTGGGGCTAGGAACTCACGGTGGTACAAAATATTCTTCAAACTCGTCATGCTTTTCATCCAATACTGTCAAGGCAGCAAGGATAGGAACTTGCTTCTGTGAGCGAGTCCTGGCTGGAATTTGCCTCAGAGGGGACGACAAGGGTGCTTGAGACACTCTCACTGCATCAGACAATGGAAGCAGGTGATTTCGATGCCACAACTTCAAATTCCCCTTTTCTCCCTCAGGTCTAATTTAATAAACTGGTAATCCAGGAAGCTGTTTACAAATAACAAAGGGATGTGGCCTCCATCGATCGGCCAACATATGTTTCCCTGGCACCCCCAGATTTTTCAACAACACTTGTTCTCCTGGTTGTAAATCTTGTATTCTCCTCTCTTCTCCTCTTATTTTTTTTTTTTTTCAAATTCTTTCTTTTTTATATGTTTCTTCACATAGTTCCAATTGATCTCACATAGTCTTAATACAGGGTTTGACAAATTTGCTTGGAATCTAGGAGCCAGCTAAAAAAGTTAGGAGCCAAGCTCACGCGCAGAAGCGAACACATACGTGAGTAGCGACAGCATATGTAAACGGTTGTAACGGTCACCACCGTCTTCTTAATTACTAATTGTAACAGAATGCATTATCCAGACAGCCTGGCTCCGCATATAGCTTGACAAGTTCTCCTAACATAATTGACTTAATTACTACACCTGAGAAGTCACATTCCACATCTTTAGACAGACTTCTGTCTCTGACAAAAAGGTATTCACACCTGATCATCAATGGGCTTTAAACAGTGTTATCACACAATGAAAAGGTCTTTGGAGCAGACCTCACTTAGCATTTCAACAGCCTGTTACACAGAGGAATGAGTCACTGTCCTATTGACCTGGTCAGGTCAACATAAACCACTTGTAATATTCCAGTATATCCTGCAAACATGAATTATGATTTATTAGCCACCCTATGCTCAAAAGGGGCACAGGGTGAACTTAGACCCAAGAGTCCTTAGTGCTGCTGGCAGAGGAAGTATCCCCCATCCTTCAAAAGTCCCTGGGTGTCATGGACCATTCTGTTACATCTCTCCCCTTTCGGTGGGAGACTGACACAGGAGGGAAACTCCAAATGGGTTGACTCTGAAGTTAGTCAGTAGTTCCAGTGCTCCAATGCTGGTATCCATACTGTAACCCAAATAAATTGCTCCAAACAGAGCATTACTCACCCTGCCATCCTCTGCCTCTCTCAGAGAACATGCCTGCCGCTGGGGAGAGGCCTGGACTGGCCTTTCTCCCTGGAGTCCTTTCAGCCGCTGGAGAGAAGACAGGGTGGCTGGGCTCAGTCTATCATACTGTTGGGGATCTGGGCCAACTGCCCCCCCCCCCCCCATCCCTGGGGTATACCAGTGGAGACTGAAGTCCCATCCACTGGTGGTAGGTGAAAATCCCCCGGTGCTTGCAAAGCAAAGCCGACATCCTCCTGTCTCAGTGCAGCACCATTTTCTGGGGTTGTGTCAGTGGAGACTGAAGTCCCATCCACTACCTCAGGAACTCCCTCTCCTGCTAGTTGATAGCAGAGACTTGTGGCACTCTGCTCTGTTGCCAGCTCTTCTGCTGGGTTGCTGTAAGTGGAGACCACAGTCCCATCCACTATCACAGGAACTCCCCCTCCTGCTAGTTGGGAGCAGAGGCCCGTGACACTCTGCTCTGTTGCCAGCTCTTCCGCTGGGTTTCTGTGAGTGGAGACCACAGTCCCATCCACTATTGCAGGAACTCTCTCTCCTGCTAGTTGAGAGCAGAGACTTGTGGCACTCTGCTCTGTTGCCAGCTCTTCTGCTGGGTTGCTGTGAGTGGAGTCCACAGTCCTATCCACTATCACAGGAACTCCCTCTCCTGCTAGTTGGGAGCAGAGGCCCGGGGCACTCTGCTCGGTTGCCAGCTCTTCCGCTGGGTGGCTGTGAGGGGAGACCACTGTCCCATCCCCCGATGTCAGCTCAAGCTGCAGTTGTGTGCAGCAGCCAGTATCATCCTGCTCTGTTGCCAGTGATTCAGCTGGGAGTAAAAGCTTTACCACCTCAGCTTGTTGCTGGAGAGAGAGGCCAACTGGCCCGGTTCCCTGGAACACCACATCATCCGCTTCAGCTTTGGGAATGGCAATCTTCACATTTTCCACTGCTGATTCATCAGCCCGGATTTCATAGTTGTCATCTAAACTTTCCTCATAGTCCCAGGTAACGGGAGCCCCACCCTGCTGCTGAGCCGAGTCTAGCAGCTGTCTGTAGGCGATTTCCAGCTCCCATTCCTGAATGGCCAGAATTTCCAAATCTTCCTGTAACCAGTGCCCTTCCGAGATATTCAGTTTTTCCTCTCTGTGCTCCATTATGTCCTCCAAGCGCCACTCCCGATCATCCCCAAAGTCTGGATCACTGGACATCCTCCAATACAATAATCCCAGGCCATCATAGTCATAGCCTTCTGTGGGGCTGTCATCCGCTGACCACGGGCACTCTTGGGCTACATACCACTGGAAGGCTCTGTAGCTCTCGTCCAGCTGCATCTCTGCCCGGATCAGCCTGCTTAACTCAGCTGTCCACTTCTGCTTCGGTTGTTCCCCCAACAACGGCATTCGTACGTCATACTGCGGCCAGTACCTTACATAGATGGAGGTCAGGACCTTTCCTTGGTGTTGCTGCTCCAGAGCTAGCGCTTCCTTCCAGAGTTGGCAATGAATCACATCCGAACATCCCAGCACGGCTTCCTCTGATACTGGTCCTCTGTGCTGTATCCGCAACTCTTGTAACCTCCTTTTGAATTCCTCTTCCATGGAGACTGGTATCTGCACTTCTCCTCTCTCTTCAGTAGGTGCTGATGTGACTTCAGCTGCTGCAGCACCTCTTTGATGTGGCCAAGTGGCATCCACAGCCGCTATAACCCGGTCTATGATCTCTGGTGGAGGATTAGGACCATATTGTGCCAGTCCACATTTAACAGCCCGATCAAAAAATTCTTCCTCGGGTGTCCTGTCTGTTACGCAGGGCCTTTCAGCTCTATCCATTTCGACAAGTTCTGCGATAATGTCCCTTTTCTTATGGTTGCTGGCCGGTCTGCCCCGGCTCTCCAGTAAGTCCATGAGGGAAGAGAGCTTCAGCCGTTCATACAGCGTCTCCATTGTCCCGTGTCCTTGTAGCCGTCCTTCTGGCAATGGAATCATCCCACTGCTGTGCCACCACTGTAACAGTCACCACCGTTTACAACCTTCCATCAACCCACAACAGCTTATCCGACACACTGACAAACCAGCAGACAAGATCCATATACTTTCCCCAGAACAAGGACGAGACACGAAGCTCTGTTCTTGTTCCAACATGTATGAACACTTTAATGTTACACTTAGCTTGCTTATATGCAGTACAAGATGTTACAGTAATCACAGAAACAATAAAGCTCATCACCCCAAAGTCACACAATGGGGCTTTGGTCACATTTTAGATAGACACTTTGGCACCGGTCCTGAGAACTCACATTCCTTTAGATAATGACATTCAGTGGAGTTCATTACTAATTGTAACAGAATGCATTATCCAGACAGCCTGGCTCTGCATATAGCTTGACAAGTTCTCCTAACATAATTGACTTAATTACTACACCTGAGAAGTCACATTCCACATCTTTAGACAGACTTCTGTCACTGACAAAAAGGTATTCACACCTGATCATCAATGGGCTTTAAACAGTGTTATCACACAATGAAAAGGTCTTTGGAGCAGACCTCACTTAGCATTTCAACAGCCTGTTACACAGAGGAATGAGTCACTGTCCTATTGACCTGGTCAGGTCAACATAAACCACTTGTAATATTCCAGTATATCCTGCAAACATGAATTATGATTTATTAGCCACCCTATGCCCAAAAGGGGCACAGGGTGAACTTAGACTCAAGAGTCCTTAGTGCCGCTGGCACAGGAGTATCCCCCATCCCTCAAAAGTCTCTGGGTGTCACGGGCCATTGTGTTACAACGGTATTCAAACCACACATGTGAGGTATCGTCGCGAATGTTAGAGCGAGAGCGATAATTCTAGCTCTAGACCTCCTCTGTAACTCAAAACATGTAACCTGTAGACTTTTTTTAACGTCGTCTATGGAGATTTTAAAGGGTAAAAGTTTGTCGCCATTCCACAAGCGGATGCAATTTTGAAGCGTGACATGTTGGGTATCAATTTACCGTATTTATCGGCATATAACGCGCATTTTTTCATCTTGAAAATAATGTGGAAATTGCATGTGCGCGTTATATGCCGATATGTATTAAAAAAAAAAACAAAAAAAACATTGTACATACTGTAAAACATTGTACATACTGTAATCGGCATCGGAGACACCGTCGGAGAGCCTGGGTGATGTGCGGGTCTCGGGCACTCGATCTCAGATCTCCGGCAGCCATCCCCACTGCAGTGCTGTAATCAGCATCGGAGCCACCATCGGGTGATGTGCGGGTCCCGGGCCACTCGATCTCATACAGCCATCCCCCACTTCAGTGCTGTAATCAGCGTCGGAGATAGCCTGGGTGATGTTCGGGTCTCGGGCTGCAGTGCACAGAAGGAAGCTTCCTGCTCTCGTGGCTCGAAGTCTTGCGGTAGTCAGCGTAACATTCCCGCCGTGCAGAGGGTTACCATGGTTACGCTGACTGCCGCGAGACTTAGCAGATTCCTGTCAGATTGCAGTGGCTCTGAGTCATTAAGGTACAAATCGCTTCAAATGACAGGGTTAATTGGGGGGGAGAGGGGGGAAGGGGGTGAATGAGCAATGACACAAGCATTGTCCAAGCCCTGAATAAATCCCCAATTAATTCAATAAATAAAAAAAATAAAAAACTGAAATATTAAAAAAAAATATGAAATTGTCATTAATGAAATTACAGTGCGGTTCACATTTGTGCGCTCTACGATATTGCATGTAATTTGCACTGCAGTGTAAATCACATGCAATGTCTGTGTGATGCGATTTTACGCATCGCATTCTGACCAAACTCGCACAGTACCATTTTTATGGTCCGCACCAGAATCGGATCACACCTATGCAATCCGATTCATGTCCGAACTGTCAGTTCGCAGTGCGATATGCGAGCTGAAATGGGGGCGTCATTAACAAATGTATTGGCACTCCCCGCAGATCGCATATGGCAATGTGAACTGCTGTGTGAGCTGGGTGCAATTCGGGAACCCTGTGAATCCACTGCGGGTTCCCGTATCGTACCCGACTCGCACAGCAGTTCACACTGTCCTATGCGATCTGCAGGGAGTGTCAATACATTGTTAATGACACCCCCATTTCAGCTCGCATATCGCACTGCAAACTGACAGTTCAGACATGAATCAGATCGCCTAGGTGTGAACACCCATGAGATCTAATTCTGGTGCGGACCCAAAAAGGGGTCCTGTGCGAGTTTGGTCCAAATGCAATGCAAGTGTGATAATAACACTTTTCTACCATACCATACTACACACATTACAACAAAGTACTGGTAAATTTACACACCCAATACTACCTTACTTTTTTTATTTAAATTTAGGTAAAAAGAATACCACTGGTATCCCTAATGAAATCAAAACAAAAGCGTGGAGCATATACAGCTGGTTTTAAGTTAAAGGTTGTGGAATATGCCAAACAACATGGAAATAGGGCAGCAGCAAGGCATTTTGGGGAGCCACCAACAGAAAGCACAATACGAGATTGGCGAAAAATAGAAGAAAAAAACGCAAGACATTATTAAAAACAAAATGCAATTTTCGCAGCGGTTTTGTTAAATGGCCAACATTAGAAGAAAAGTTATAGGAATTTATAGTAAATCATAGAAAAGCTGGCATTGCTTTATCAACAAAAATGATCATCATTCAAGCATTGAAAATCAGCAGAGTTGCAAATACAGGATTTCAAAGGGACAACATCATGGTGTCAAAGATTTATGAAAGGGCACGAGCTTCGGATGCGAACAAGAACCAGGATTGCCCAGCGTATGGCGGATGATTATGAAGCGAAGATAATACATTTCCATCACTTTATTATCAAAGGAAAAGACAAAATTTTGAAATTGGTCAAATCGGCAACATGATGTTCCTTCAAATAAAACTGTGGAAGCAAAAGGTACCAAGACCATTACAAATCAGAACTTCAGGGCATGAAAAAAATCATTATACCAAGGTCCTTGCGTGCATTGCAAATGGAAACAAGCTGCCACCATTGGTCATTTTTAAAAGGAAAACTTTTCCAAAGGAGAAAATTCCAAGTAGCATAAAGGTGCATGTTCACCCTAAAGGTTGGATGACGAAGAAGGCATGAGATCTTGGATTAGAAATGTGCGGGAGAAGCGCCCGGGTGCTTTGTTAACCACTTAAGGACCAGACCAATATGCTGCTAAATGCCCAGAGGCGTTATTACAATTCGGCACTGCGTCGCTTTAACAGACAATTGCGCGGTGGTGCGACGTGGCTCCCAAACAAAATTTGTGTCCTTTTCTTCCCACAAATAGAGCTTTCTTTTGATGGTATTTGATCACCTCTGTGATTTTTATTTTTTGCGCTATATACAAAAAAAGAGCGACATTAAAAAAAAAAAAACAATATTTTTTACTTTTTGTTATAAGAAAAATCGAATAAACTAAATTTTAGTCAAACATTTAGGCCAAAATGTATTCAGCCACATGTATTTAGTAAAAAATAATTAGCTACCTAGCGGCAACAGTGACACTAATACAGCGATCAGAAAAATGATCGCTTAGTGACACTGGCAATAGGGGGTGAAAGGGTTAATTAGGGCGGTGATCAAGGTGTTAAAACTTTATTGGGGGGGTACAAGGCTACCCTGGACCTAACACTAACTGCCTGTCACACTGTCACACTGACACTAAATGCAGTGATCAGTAAATATATGATCACTGCATTTAGTGACACTGTGACATGGGGGGTGGGGGGGGGTGATCGGGGGGGGTTAATGTGCCTATGTGTCACTGGTGTCAGTGTAGTGTTGGTACAGACTCACTTGTGATGTCTTCTCTCCTCAGCGGCGGTTGAAAATACTGCCGAGAGGAGGATGACATCACTTCCCCCTTCCTGTGTTTACACAGGCAGAGGGCGGGGGAGTGCGCGCATTGGCTGGGAGGGATCCGGAGGCGGAGGACAAAAACGAACAGCCGCCCCCTCATCCCGGATCACTCGCACAGCCACGGGGACCGCCGCAAGTACCGGGGGGGTCCCGATCGGACCCCCGACCCACGTCTAGGCAGGGTCTTACAGGTACGCCAATGTGCCTGTACGTGCCATTCTGCCGACGTATATGTACATGCGGCGGTCCTTAAGGGGTTAAAGAAGCCGTCCCTGTTAGTACTGGACCCATTTAGATCTCATCCTACAGAGCCAACAAAGAAAGAATTTAAAATGTGCAACACAGAGATGGCGGTCATTCCAGGAGGACTAACATCACAATTACAGTCATTAGATGTTTCCATTAACAAGCCCTTCAAAGCCTTAAAGCGGGGTTCCAACCACAATTAGCATTTTTTAAATGTATGTCCTTTCATTATGTGTTTTTATAATATAAATCCGGTCACTTACTATTTTACAATCCGCCACCGCTCAGCATAGTTATTCAAAAAATATATTTTATAAAACTATGTCCACATCGTTGTCATTTTGCTTGTGGGCATTGTGAAGCCCATAAGCACTTACTTCCTGGAAGTCTTGGATGGGGAGTGATAATTGGGTAGTGCACTGCATCCTGGGAAATGATGACACACATTTCCCAGTGGCATTAGAGGGAGATGATGTCAGAATCCTAGGTGATTCCAAAGGCAGATTTTGTGGGACTGCATAGCAACAGGCATTTCCAGATGAGTAAAACATTTTATTTATTTTTTAGGTCTAATGAGCACAATAATGAAAACAAAAATTGGGATGGAAACTCCACTTGAATGCGTGAAGAATAGAATAAATACATGTGTGACGAAAGCCAACATGAAGTTACAAATTCTGGGCGATTGAAAAGACCTGGCATTACAAAAGTCGCTACAGGACAGGCAAAGCAAACAATTGCTTGGGGCCCCTGAGCTGGCCTGGGGCCCCCAACTTCCCCTTTCCAGGCTGTAGTGTGGCCGAGCTCCTCTTCTTTCCTTCTGTCAGTCCGGCAGATTACCGCGCAGTACAGGAGATTCAGTGTCCTGTTCCTGGCCGGACTGACAGGAAGTGCACACTGAGTGCTCACTCAGTGTGTAGCAGAAGCAGAGAGAGAGCAGCAGCACTCACCGCTGACTCTGAGTCCTCCCTCTGACCTCCAGTCCAGACAGAGACCTTTCGGCGGATTCAGCGCGGCGGGCAGCGTCATTCTGCCATGCCAGACCAGTGCCATAAATCCACGGGTCAGGCAGCTGTTCCCTTCCCGAGGACCTCGGCTGCAGCCCAGAGCCGCAAATTTCCGACGCGACCTCCTCCTTCTCCCGCCTGAGCAGCCCGGCCGACTGCCTGCCTGGACCAGGGAACCAGGAAGAGAAGCTGAAATTTGCCCCACCAGACCAGACTGAGTGACAGAGAGACCAGATAAAAAGGTGAGCAAAGCAAATGAAAAACAGTAGCAGCAATTGATGGGCACACTTGCAGCATTTGATGGGGCACAGTAGCGAGAATTGATGGACACACTGGCAGCATTTGATGGGGCACAGTAGCGAGAATTGATTGGCACACTGGCAGCATCTGATGGGGCACAGTAGCTACAATTGGTGGGCACAATGGCAGCATCTGATGGGGCACAATAGCGACAATTTATGGGCACACTGGCAGCATCTGATGGGGCACAGTAGCTACAATTGGTGGGCAGGCTGGCATCATCTGATGGGGCACAATAGCGACAATTGATGGGCACACTGACAGCATTTGTTGGGGCACAGTAGCGACAATTGATGGGCACACTGGGGGGGGCCTCCATGTCAATTTTGCTTGGGGCCCCCTAATTCCTTCAAACGGCCCTGGTCAGTGGATAAAGACTTTGTGGGACTCAGTTAACGAAGATATTGGGCCAGATCCACAAAGCATTACGGTGGTGTAATTTAAAATTCCCGCTGGCGTATCTTTGTTTTGTATTCACAAAACAAGATACGCCAGAATTACGCTAAGATACGACTGGCGTAATGTTATTACACCATTGTATCTTAGTTGCATACTTACGCTGGACGCTAGGGGCGCTTCCGTTGTGTGTCCACGTAAAATATGCAAATGAGCTAGATATGCCGATTCACGAACTTACGTACGGCCGACGCAGTGTTTTTACGTCATTTGCGTAAGCGTGGTCCGGCGTAAAGTTACCCCTGCTGTATAGAGGTGTACGTAATGTTAAGAATGGACGTCGGGCCAGCGTAGATTTTTCCGTCGTTCACATCGTTTGCGTAAACCGTTCGCAAATAGGGATTTGCGTAAGTTACGTTCACGTTGTTTTCATTGATGTTTTGCGACGTGATTTTGCGCATGCGCACTGGGATACGTTCACAGCCGGCGCATGCGCAGTTAAAAAAAAGCGTTGGTTGCGTCGGGTCATTCATAATTATAATAAAACACGCCCCCACTAGTTAATTTGAATTACACCCGCGTACGCTGGCCCATTTACGCTACGCCGCTATAAGCTACAGCGGCATTTCTTTGTGGATAAGGATATGCCGCTGTAACTTACAGCGGCGTAAAGTAAATGGGACACGCCGCGCCGGCGGGGCAGCTTTGTGGATCTGGCCCATTGTCATCAAATCTTTTAAGAGATGTGGCATAAGCAATGCTTTGGATGGTAAAGAAGACGAGTTGCTATATAAAGACAGTAGCAGTGAAAACAGCAGTGTTGAGTACGATTTTGAAGATAGCAGTGAAGATGAAGAGTTTCTTGGTTTCTCAGACAGCAGCGATTTCTGATATTAAACTTCTGTAAAAACATATTCCGTACCTTAATATCCAAGTTTATTCGTTTAAAACAGTTGCTTTTTCTTTCATGTTATGTTCTTTACCTTTATAAGTGCTTAAATATTAATAAAACAACATTTTGAGCTACCTTTGTTTTGCTTCAAAGTTCTTTATTTAAAAAAAAATAATTTCCTGAAACTTCCCTCTTAAAATTAGGTGCACGTTATACAGCGGTGCACGTTATACGCCGTGTGAACTTTGGGGGTTCTTTAGCTCAGCGAGACAAGTGCATAAACCGTGTCAGTAAAGCAAAGGGTCTTTATTGGCGACCAAAACAAAACAAAATAATGCTTTCTTCAGCACAAAAATGTCACAACAAAAGTCCTGCTTGTTTCCAGCATAAATTAGATAAGTCTCTCTTCAGCACAGCAAAACAACCAAAAGAAAGGCACATACGTTTTAGTAAGAAGTCCTCCAGTCCTTCCCTGCAGACACAGCTTCTCTCCCAAAACTACTCCACCCTCTGTCAGGACTTCCTTTCCTTTTAACTCACTTCCTGGAAGTGGTTAACCCCTTGTGTGCCTGAAGCCAGGGGTCAGAAGGGGAGGCTCTCTTCCCTCCCAATTGTCGCTTCAGAGCCTCCGAAATCCCGGACCCCCAAATATCATTAAAAGAAGACAGAGAGGACTTTAAGCCTGTCCTCTCTGGATCCATTTTATCTGTCCGGAACCTCTCACCCCCTTTGGGTGACCTCCTGAACCAGCGCTTAAAGGGACCAGATTCCAAATATTGGCGCTATGTAGCGTCCATCCAGGACCCATCCCTGGCGTCCTGTACATATCCCCCCCTCTGCCTCAACGCGGAGGTGTTGGAGGCGCCACTCGCCATCATACAGTGGACACGGGAGAGGGCATCGGCATTCTGATGCTGTTTCCCGGGTCTGTGCTCCACCACAAAGTTAAACTCCTGCAGAGACAGAAACCACCTAGTTACCCTGGCATTAGTGTGCTTGTTCTGTCTCATCCACGTAAGGGGAGCATGGTCTGATATGAGGCGAAACTTCCTGCCTAGGAGAAAATACCATAGGGAGTCCAATGCCCACTTGATGGCAAGACATTCGCGTTCCACCACCGCATAGTTTTTCTCAGCTGGTGTTAGTTTCCTACTAAGGAAAACTATTGGATGCTCCTCTCTGTTGATTTCTTGAGACAGAACTGCTCCTAGCCCTTCACTTGAGGCATCTGTCTGCACTATAAAGTCCGGCGCTACAAGCACCGGGTCCTGGCACAGTGCCGTCTTAAGCATTTGAAATGCCTTTTCAGCCTCGGCATTCCATTTGATCATGACGGACTTCCTTTGGTGAGGTCAGTCAGAGGTGCCGCAATGGTGGCGAAGTTGGGGACAAACCTCCTGTAGTACCCAACTAGGCCTAAAAACGCTCTGACCTGTTTCTTTGTTAGGGGGCGGGGCCAGCCCTGTATAGCCTCTACTTTGCTCATTTGGGGCTTCACTAACCCTCTACCTACAATGTATCCAAGATACTTGGCTTCCTCCACCCCAACCGCACACTTCTCCGGATTGATGGTGAACCCTGCCCTTCTCAAGGAGTCTACCACTGCCTGTACTCGGGGAAGGTGGGAATCCCAATCCGTACTAAAAATGACAATGTCATCCAGGTAAACGGAGGCATACCGTTGGTGGGGACGCAGAGTTTTGTCCATGGCCCTTTGAAATGTGGCGGGGGCGGAGTGCAAACCAAACGGCATTCTCTTGTACTGGAAATGACCCTCTGGGGTAGAGAAAGCTGTTTTCTCTCTGGCCTCTTTGGTTAGGGGAATCTGCCAGTAACCTTTTGTGAGGTCCAGTGTGGTGATGTACCTGGCAGGACCCAACCTCTCAATCAGCTCATCTACCCGTGGCATGGGGTATGCATCGAACTTGGAGACCTGGTTGAGTTTTCTAAAGTCGTTGCAGAAGCGTAGAGTACCATTGGGTTTGGGCACCAATACGATCGGACTGGACCACTCGCTCTGCGACTCTTCAATGACCCCAAGTTCAAGCATCCTTTTCACCTCTCCAGACACCGCCACCCTGTGAGCTTCTGGGATACGGTAGGGTTTAAGCCGGACTGTCACCTTGGGCTCGGTCACAATGTCATGCTCGATGACGTTGGCGAGTCCTGGCAACCCTGAAAACATGTCCCCATTTCTTTGCAGAAACTCTTTTACTTGCTGGGTTTGGGGCCTAGTTAGGGTAGCTGCAACCTGCACCATGTCGATCCCTACCTGGTCCCCTGACTGTACCGCCACCACTGCGGACACCGGTTCTCTGTCTTTCCAGAGCTTTAACAAATTTATGTGATAAATTTGGTAGGGTTTTCTTTTCCCTGGTTGGTGTACTCTATAGTTTACCTCACCCACTTTCTCCACTATTTCAAACGGACCTTGCCACTTGGCCAAGAACTTGCTTTCTACCGTTGGTATTAGGACAGCTACCCTGTCACCTACTTGGAGCTGTCTCACTTTAGCCGACCGGTTATATACCCTTCTTTGGGCATCCTGAGCCTTCTGCATGTGCTCTCTTACCAGCGGCATCACTTTAGCCACCCTTTCTCGCATTTGAGAAATATGTTCCACCACGGTTTTGTGCGGGGAGGACTCACTTTCCCATGTTTCCTTTACCAGATCAAGCAACCCCCGGGGCCTCCGTCCGTACACTAGCTCAAATGGTGAGAAACCCGTGGATGCCTGTGGTACCTCCCGGATAGCGAACAATAGGGCAGGGAGCAACATATCCCAATCTTTCCTGTCTTTCTGGACGACTCTTTTTAACATAGACTTCAGAGTTTTGTTAAACCTCTCAACTAGGCCATCGGTCTGCGGGTGATAGACGGACGTCCGCAGCCGCTTAATCTGAAACAGCCTGCACAAGTCCGCCATCACCTTTGACATAAAAGGGGTGCCCTGATCCGTTAATATTTCCTTGGGGAACCCAGTTCGTGAGAACATTTGAAATAGCTCCCGGGCAATGGCCTTAGAGGACGTTTTTCTCAACGGGACTGCTTCTGGGTATCTAGTGGCGAAGTCCAGGATGACCAATATGTATTGGTGCCCCCTTGCTGACTTTACCAGGGGTCCTACAAGATCCATAGCGATCCGCTCAAACGGGACCTCAATAATTGGCAAGGGTACTAGGGGGTTTCTATAGCGAGGCACCGGGGCAGTTAACTGGCAAACATAACAAGACTCACAATATCTTTTAACCTCAGCCTTCACCCCTGGCCAGTAAAACCGGTCGGTTATCCTGGCCTCCGTTTTCTCCGCCCCCAGGTGTCCTCCTAGTGCATCGTTGTGGGCTAGATCAAGGAGCATCCTCCTATACAGTTGAGGGACCAGCAACTGTTCTATGGGTTCCCCTCGGCTCTCAACCACACGATAGACTAGGTCCCCCTTTAATGCAAAATGAGGAAACCTCTGGTCTGCATCTTGTATCTGTGAAACTCCATCAATGAGAGAAACCTGCTCTCGAGCATTGACCAGGGTAGGGTCCTGTAACTGGGAGGTGCCAAACGCACCCCTGGGTACGTCCAGGTCTGGATGCACTGGCCTTTGGGATGTTTCCCCCTCACCCTCCTCAACCGGGGTAAGTTTCTCGTCATCCTCCCCCAGCATGACTTGTAACGGGGAGACTTCCCCCCCCCCCCTCAGAGGTCAACTCGGTTTTCAGACCAGACACCGGACTAATATTATTAGAACTAAGATTTTCTGCAACGTCATTATCTCTAACAAGTCTCTCTACATTAGAGGGGTGTGTTGTGGAGGTTTCAGGCCCGGATCCCCCAGACTCTGTCCCTTCCGAACCCAGTGTCCTTAGTTCTCCTGGCAGACCCGTCTGTACCTGGTTCCATAATTCCAAAAATATTGGACAGTCCCGCCCCACTATGATATCATGTATCAGGCTTTTTACCACCCCAACCTCCTGGGTAATCGAGGTTTGACCATAGGACACAGTTACTGGGACCAAGGGGTACTCCTTGGTGTCCCCATGGATACACACTACCCGTAGGGTCTTAGTTACTGGACCAATCCTTCCAAGTACCCGGGCATGTACCAGCGTGACCATGCTACCAGAGTCCAGTAGAGCCCTTCCCGGAAGGTGGTTTACCCACACTTCACACTCGAACTGTCCGGAAGTCAGGTCAAGATGCGTGGCACACGCTCTTTGCGCATAGAAAGAGCTTCTTCGGGCAGCCCCGCAATCCATAGGCTCCTCCTGGAGCGGGCACTGTGCCCGGGTATGCTCCCAGGACTGACATCGCCAACACTGAATGTCTCCCATCTTTGGCACAGGAACCGACCTCCGTGGTTCTATGGCAGACGGTGTAGATCTGCGGACGCCAACATCTGGCCAGGCTTCTCTCCTCGGGGTAGTGGCTGGTCTTGGTGTCCTTGGCATGAGTTCCCGACGCTTGGCAGGCCCAAGCAGGTCCTCCACCACGGTGTACCGTTCGACCAGCTCGACCAGCTGGTCAGCGTTAGTAGGGTTTCCATGGCTTACCCAGCGTTGTAGGTCATCTGGTAGGGACCGTAGGCACGAGTCCATCACCACCCGTTCCACCATTTGTGGACCTGACAACTTCTCCGGCTGCAGCCATTTTTTAACTAACTGAATTAGTTCGTGCATTTGGGACCTGGGTGGTTGGTCCGATTTGTACCGCCAGCGATGCACCCTCTGAGCCCGGACAGCTGTGGTCACCCCCAGGCGGGCCAGGATCTCGGCATTTAGACGTTCATAGTCTTTGATGTGCTCAGCTGGGAGGTCAAAATAGGCCTTTTGTGGGTCACCAGTAAGAAAAGGGGAGATAATGCCGGCCCATTGGTCCTGGGGCCATGTTTCTCTCTCTGCTATCCTTTCAAAGGTGGTCAGAAAGGCTTCCACCTCATCGCTGGGTGTTGGTTTTTGCAAGAAATGGCTGGCTCTAACAGACACTGGGTTGCTAACAGCAACAGCCGATTGCTCTTGTCCCTGAGCCAGCCGCTGTACTGCCTCCTGCAAGGCAGCCACCTGTGCTTGAGTGGACTCCTGCTGGGCTGTAAACTGGGCGGCTAGCAGCCGTGTGTTTTCCTGCTGCGCAGCTATAGCCTGTGCCAGGGCCTGCTGCTGCTGAGCCATCGCTTCCTCATGGCGACGGTTGGCGTCCGCTGACGCTTGCTGCTGGGTCACGGTGGCTTGCTGCTGGGTCACGGTGGCTTGTGCCAAAGCCCTAATGACCTCTTCCATGTCGTTGCGTGCTGTTTGTAATGTCTGGGCTGACTTCACCCAAGACATGCCATAAGTACACTGTCTCTTTAAATGTCAGTTTTTAAACGTTTTTTGCGCCTGCAAATGCACTTTGCCCGCATTCGACACCAGTTGTGAACTTTGGGGGTTCTTTAGCTCAGCGAGACAAGTGCATAAACCGTGTCAGTAAAGCAAAGGGCCTTTATTGGCGACCAAAACAAAACAAAATAATGCTTTCTTCAGCACAAACATGTCACAACAAAAGTCCTGCTTGTTTCCAGCATAAATTAGATAAGTCTCTCTTCAGCACAGCAAAACAACCAAAAGAAAGGCACATACGTTTTAGTAAGAAGTCTTCCAGTCCTTCCCTGCAGACACAGCTTCTCTCCCAAAACTACTCCACCCTCTGTCAGGACTTCCTTTCCTTTTAACTCACTTCCTGGAAGTGGTTAACCCCTTGTGTGCCTGTAGCCAGGGGTCAGAAGGGGAGGCCGCCTAGTTTTAAGCCGCGGTCATGTGACTGTCGGCCGGTCATGTGATCTATGATGACGCTGAGCCTTGGGATTGGCCGCATATACCGACGGTCCCCGATGGTTCATGTACAATCATAGATCCAATCCATACCACTGGCAGAGAGACACTTAAGACACGCCCCAGTGTGATCACTTGGTGCGCGCTCAGGTCCATGAGCGCTGCACGGATGTGTAACACAGTTTTGGCATGTTTACAGCATTGCTGGATTATAACAGAGCCGTCCCCCATGATGGCCTCCGTGCGGTTTGTGTCTTATAATGCAGCCTCAGGGGGTCGATTACTCATTTCATTCAATAGAGGTTTCAGTGAATGTGGTGTCCCCACACATAGAAATTTGAGGACACATTCACTGGGTGACACAGCTTCAACATTGTTGTCAATTATGTGTTATACATTTCTATTATATTAATTCAGTATATATTAACATCATATGTTTTTAATCTTGTATGTCTATATTAATTGTTTGAGAGATGTATTTGATGTTTAGTGATACATGATCAAAAGATTTGTTGTTTACGTGGTTGGAAGATATATCTGTTACATCACATCCTGTTCCAAGCCCTGCCCCGCAGGGGGATAGGCCTGATGGTCATTCATGTGTATATAAGAGAGCAATATGGGGGTGCAATTTATGCCCCTGTTGAAGGCTTATTCAGCCGAAACGCGTCGGCTTATCGCTATCTAGCACCCCATATTGCCAATTTGTGATCACTTTTTAATGTATGTCATATTTTTGTTTTTATGACTGTTACCAATAAACCTTGATTGGTTGTACTCATCTGCACTATTGGAGCTTCCTGTTCTTACTCTTTTCACATATCATCCACCTTGCGGCTTTGCTGAGCCCCAGTCATATTCTAGGCCTCCAACCTTTGATTTTTGGCTCAAGGATCTCACCTGGAATCTACAACCTGACGTTCCACACCATTCAAGGTACACCTGGTTCTGATGTGGATTCCCAGCTTTAGTTCCAGTCATCTGCTGTGATCCTGCCTTCCGGTTTCCAGTGGTCCCGGTTCCTAAATACCACAGTGCCTGTCTGACTCACTACTGTACAGTACCTGAGCCCAACCCATCTGGTAAGCGCATTTACGTTTTCTTCTGATCACGATGAGATTGTGACAGAAAGTATTGCCATGACCGCCATTTTATTCTCTAGGATGTTAGAATAAAAAATATATATAATGTTTGGGGGTTTTAATTAGAGGGAAGGAGATGGCAGTGAAAACAGTGAAAAAACACATTTGAGCTGCTGTTTTACTTGTAATGCCACCAGCCACCACCAGAAGGCGCCAGGTCACAGAAGGAAGCTTGGGCAAAGCCGCGGTCTCAATTACTGGCCATGAAGTTGCAGGATCCTGTGCCTCCGTGCGCCCCCACCTTCGAGCTATCGCGGCAGGCCCACGACGGCCAGTATTTGAGGCCGCGCCTTTGCTGCAACCTCAATTACCGGCGGGCGCCAGGTCACAATTTCTTGTTGCAATTGCGACATTAGCTACTACATTAGCTTATCAACAACTTCGTCCCCCCAACTCAACCCCCATTGAAAAAAAAAAAGAGTAAAACCCCTCCTCCATTTTTCCCCGCCTCCCCAGCCAAAACCCTCCCCACTCCTCTGTTCTTGTCTCTTCTCTATATATCATGTATGGGGCCCATGTCTTTCGGTACTTCTCATCTTGATCCTTCATCGTCAGGCCCCGTACACACGGCAGAGAACCTCGACGAGCGGAACACATCGTTCCGCTCGTCGAGGTTCTCTGCCGGCCGTCAGAATCGGCGACCCGCCCGTCGGGAAAAGGCAACCAGCCATTCATCCCGACGGGCCGTCGAGCAAATAGAGAACATGTTCTCTATTTGCTCGACGGGTTTCCCGACGGGCGGGGCTCGCCGAGAGCGTACACACGGCCGAGGTTCTCGGCAGAATGCGGCTCCCAGCGAGGTTCTCGCTGGTTTCTGCCGAGAACCTCGGTTGTGTGTACGGGGCTTCAGAGTAAGATTCTCCATTTGTTGAATCTCTGCAATTCTCAAAAACTATTGTGCTCTTGATGGGGGACTTTCACACTTCCACAACACAGGGACACAAGCCCTTCCTGCCACCAGCAGATGTCTTACTAAGGAATTTTTATATTTCTCCAGTGACATGGAGATTTTGGATAGTAAATATTGTGACAGACTCAGATTCTCCTATGTCTAAAATCATCCTATGACCACTAGGGGCATAGGATGAATTGAAGAATGATATCTTGGACTACCTGAGATAGGATTATTAGGTATGGATTATCCACATTATATTCTGAGATATCTGTAGGGCTATTTTAGGTTTGTTAATTCTGAGCTCAAAGGGTTAATTGTAGAGTGACTCTTTCACTGCTAAATTCTAATGTCCTCTTCTTCAGCTAATTGACTCTCTTTTGTGTATTGTACTACAAGTTAGCAGTCTCCTGTCAGGTGTATTGAATTAGCATGTCAATTATGTTCAGAAGAACTTGTCAAGCTTTGAGGTGCCGAAATGTCTAGATACTGATAAAATTATCTGTGATTGTGTATTCTAAAGGTTAATTGAATTCTATTGATAAAGGAATGTGACTTTTTTAGACTGGTGTCTACCTTGAAGCCCCCTGTGTAAGGAGGGGGCGGAGAGTTCCATTGTTCCTAGCACCAGTGGATGGGACGTAATGAGATGTAATGGAATGAACCGTGACAACCAGAGACGTTGGAAAGATGAGAGATACTCCTGGGCCAACTGCACTAATAACTCCTGGGTCTAAGTCCACACTGTGCCCTTTTGGGTGTAGGGTGGCTAATAGGATCATAATTCATATATTACATGAGATGGGACATTAATAATAATTCATATTGCAGGACTGGAATATTACAAGGGGTTCATGTTGACTTGAGACCAGGTCAACAAGACAGTGACTCATCCCTCTGTATAATAGGCTTTTAAAATGCTAAGTGAAGCCGGGCTTGTGAAATACCTTTCCATTATGTTCTGCAGGTGACGGAATATCTCGGAGATAATTACCTGTATGCCTTTTAGAAGGTGATTGAGGTTCCTTGTATGTGTGTGAAGATTATGTGTGATTGTGTATTATTCAAAAGGTTAATTGAAGTCTACTGATGTCTAGCTACTGATTAGATAATTAGCCTCAGTGTGTGAATAGGGGGGTGGAGATTGCATTGTCCTGTGATTAACTGTAACATCTTGTACTGTATAAAAAGCTGAGAAGAAACCATTAAAGTGTTCATACATTTGGAAACAAGTACAGAGCAGAGTCTCGTCTTGATTCTGGGAAATGGAATGGATCGTGTATGCAAGATTGTCGCAGCTGGATAAGCTTGTCGTGGCTGGATGGAAGGTAGTAAACGGTGGTGACCGTTACAGTACATGATAGGGATCCTAGCGGTACCTCTTTTGTGGCAATTGATATCTTGAAGCCCCACTGGAGAGGGGGACCAAAAAGAAGAGCTATCTCGAAGCTTGAGATGAGCTGGATCTATCGGGTCAAGTGTCTCAAGCCTTTTGGGTTGAATGTAGAGATTGAGGTAAACGCCTTTTTGGATAATTCCTGAAAACTAATAATCTCCTCTCCTCTCTCTTCCCCTTTTTTGGTCCACATTTCCATAATATGGGCTCTAAAAAGGACTTCTGACATAGATAACCATCAGTCTGGAAATAGGCTATGAGTACTGGAATTTATTAGACAAAAATACATTTATTTTTTATTTTTTTTATTAATTTTTAATATAAATAAAAATAATTCTCTTTCTTCAGGAATGCACTTTTGGGGTATGTATTGTCCCTCATTTAAGATTGGCACTACTTATACACCTTTTGCTAATGTATTTTTTAGCCTTCTAGTATACCCTAATCTGGATTGATATGGAATGTATTGGAGATCTACAGCCATGGCCAAAAGTTTTGAGAATGACACAAATAATAATTTTCACAAAGTCTGCTGCCTCAGTTTTTGAGATGGGAAATTGCATATACTCCAGAACGTTATGAAGAGTGATCAGACGAATTGCAATTAATTGCAAAGTTCCTCTTTGCCATGAAAATTAACTTAATCCCATAAAAAAATGTCACTGCATTTGTGAAGAAGGCTTCAGGGTGCCCAAGTAAGTCCAGCAAGTGCCAGGACCGTCTTCTTAAGAGGATTCAGCTGCGGGATCAGAGTGCTACTAGTGCAGAGTTTGCTCAGGAATGGCAGCAGGCAGGTGTGAGCGCATCTGCATGCACAGTGAGGCGAAGACTTTTGGAAGATGGCCTGGTGTCAAGAAGGGCAGCAAAGAAGCCACTTCTCTCCAAAAAAAACATCAGGGACAGATTGATTTTCAGCAGAAAATATGGTGAATGGACTGCTGAGTACTGAGGCAAAGTCATATTCTCCGATGAAGCCTCTTTCCAATTGTTTGGAGCATCAGGAAAAAGGCTTGTTCGAAGAAGAAAAAGTAAGCGCTACTATCAGTCCTGTGTCATGCCAACAGTAAAGCATCCCGAGACCATTCATGTGTGGGGTTGCTTCTCATCCAAGGGAGTGGGCCCACTCACAATTTTGCCCAAAAACACAGCCATGAATAAAGAATGGTACCAAAACACCCTCCAACGGCAACTTCTTCCAACAATCCAACAACAGTTTGGTGAAGAACAATGCATTTTCCAGCACGATGGAGCACTGTGCCATAAGGAAAAAGTGATAAAACATTGACATTTTGGGTCAGTGGCCTGGAAACTCCCCAGATCTTAATCCCATTGAGAACTTGTGGTCAATCCTCAAGAGGCGGGTGGACAAACAAAAACCCACTAATTCTGACAAACTCCAAGAAGTGATTATGAAAGAATGGGTTGCTATCAGTCAGGAATTGGCCCAGAAGTTGATTGAGAGCATGCCCAGTCGAATTGCAGAGGTCCTTAAAAAGAAGGGCCAACACTGCAAATACGGACTTATTGCATAAATGTCATGTAATTGTCGATAAAAGCCTTTGAAACGTATGAAGTGCGTGTAATTATATTTCACTACATCACAGAAACAACTGAAACAAAGATCTAAAAGCAGTTTAGCAGCAAACTTTGTGAAAACTAATATTTGTGTCATTCTCAAAACTTTTGGCCACAACTGCAGGCTGGGAGAGATATCTGGTGGAAGTTCATTAACATGATGGAATATTATTCCAGTACTTCTACTATATATCCACTAGATGTTAACCTATGTTATATTGTTAATATCCATATGGTTTATATGATTGTAATTTACTAATTAATATTTTTTTTTTTTGGTGTCATTCCTATACGATTTGAAAAAGATAAGAGAAACTGTTTATATGTGTTAATTTATTGTGCATATTTATCGTGATAGACAGTTATAATACAGGATGAGTGTTTCCCAGTGTGCGAGCGAGCGGAGAAGGGAGAGTGGGTGGAGTTTTCTTTCCTACCGACTATGGAGGCTAACGAGGGTGAGGTGATTGACATCGGACACAGGTTTTGATTATCTGTGCTGGGTTTGTTTCCTCCCCTTTCACGGTCTCGGCCCCACCCCCCCCGTTCTCCGCATGTCCCTCATTGGTGCAATAGACGACAATGGGGTTGCTCCCATTGGTCGGAACTACATGAGAGTGAGGCTTGGTTTGCTCCTCCGTGGTTATAAATGGTGACGGTTCAGTGTGTCGCCCGTGCCCTTTGATAACGACATTAATGTCGAAACATGTCAGGGCGGAGCCACGCATTGACGTCATCGCGCAGAACGTGACCCCGGAAGCATGGGTGTACGTTTTTTTGTGTGTTTTAACTTAACCGGTATTTTTTATGGAGTATACCTGTTACACATGTCTTAATAAAGCCCCTTTTTTTGACGGTACTTCACTATTTGAGCCCTTTTTTCCTGGGGTATCCCACTGGGTATTGGAGCTTCAAAGTGGGGATTGATACTTGGCGAAGATCAGCTGGAAGCAGCGGAGTTGAAGTCCTCCATCATGGGATTAAGTGGACCGATATGCTGTTTGTGAGATGATATCTGGTAAGGGCCAGATTCTCAAAAGAGATACGATGGTGTATTGCAGGAAACACCGTCGTATCTCTGTTTTTTTGCCCGGGTATCTATGCGTGTGATTCCTAGAATCACTTACGCATAGATACGGCGAAGATCCGACAGGTGTAAGCCTCATCGTCGTTTACGTCGTTTACGTAAGCGTAAACCTACCCCTGCTATATGAGGGGTAGAATTACGAAGTTCCGTTGTATGCCATGTTAAGTATGGCGTCGGATCAGCGTCGTCTTTTTCCGTCGTTTTACTAAGTAGTTCGCGAATAGGCCATTGCGTAAATGACGATCACGTAGTTTTCACGTCGGTTTCATCTACGTTTTTCGATGTGAGTTGGAGCATTTTTTTTTTCGGCCGGCGCATGCGCAGTTCGTTCGGCGCGGGGCACGCTTAATTTAAATACAAGCCGCCCCCTTTGATTTACGCGGAATACGCCAGGCCATTTACACTACGCCGCCGCAAGTTACGGAGCAAGTGCTTTGAGAATACGGCACTTGCTCTAGTAAGTTGCGGCGGCGTAGTGTAAATGGCTTACGCTAAGCCGCCGCGGATTCTATGAGAATCTGGCCCTAAGAGTTTATACTTACTCCTCTCCCGGTGTATCTTCAAGAATGTCCTATTCTAACCAACCTCTACTACTCAAATCAGTGGTGGAATCCCTTCATCCATATCTTCCCAACCTTCCATCCTTGGAGTTTGTTTGGATTTGGACAAATTACTTGTGATTTGTTCATGGTTTGGGGACTAATACATACCCCAGAACATTTGCGGACTGTTCCTTTTTCATTTATTTGTTTTATTTATTTGTTTAAATAACACACGGCAATATGTCCCTGGTGTGATATCAATTTGGTCTATTTACTATTTATTGAGTATTCTATTTGTTAGATTATTTAATTTATAATTGATATGCTTATATATATATATATATATATATATATATATATATATATATATATAATTCATTCATTTATTTACACACTTCATTATGTTGTACTATTAGCACAATTCCTTTCTTTGTTTTTTCGTTCTGTTTCACATGTATATCACGTGTATGTAGGCATTGCAGCTTGCGTTATCTATTTAACACTTTTTTTCATTAATTTACATTTTATTAATTTAATAATCTCACTTCCCTTAGCGCAGTATTTACCTTTGTTTGCTCATACTCTACAATACCCTGCCCCAGAGCTTTTTTTCTCAGAAAATAGGTGCAGGAACTCAACCACGACCCCGTTCAGATTTCACAAACAGTAGAAGGGTCTTAAAGGGGCATTAAATACCAGGATTGCATTACATACAGAGTGCAGAGTTCAGGGGGGTTACACACAGAGTGCAGAGCTGTGACTTGTAAACAGACAAACCAGACTTCTGTGTTTACAAGTGATTCTGGTGAGCAGGCACCAAAGGGTCTGAGCCAGAGGTGGTGGAACTGAGTTCCCCCAAGTTCCCCCTGAAAAAAAGCCCTGCCCTGCCCATACTTTGCAATACCCGGCAATACTCTGCAATACCCTTCAATACTCTGCAATACCCTTCAATACTCTGCAGTACCCTTCAATACTCTGCAATACCCTTCAATACTCTGCAATACCCTTCAATACTCTGCAATACCCTTCAACACTCTGCAATACCCTTCAACACTCTGCAATACCCGGCAATACCCTTCAATCCTCTGCAATACTCGGAAATAGTCTGCAATACACTGCAATATCCTTCAATACTCTGCAATATCCTTCAATACCCTGAAATACCCGGCAATACCCTGAAATACCCGGCAATACTCTGAAATACCCGGCAATACTCTGAAATACCCATCAATACTCTGCAATACTCTGCAATACCCAGCAATACTCTGCAATACCCGGCAATACCCAATATACTGCACTAGCCAGCCATACCTAGCCATGCTCAGCCATACTCTGCCATACCCAGCCATGCTCGGCCATGCCATAACTATGTGTTAAAGAAAAGTGTTTTAACCACTTCCTGCAGCTACAGGCATCATTCAGATATCAGCTTTTTCAGCCGACGATTCCCTAAACCATAAGAACGATCATAGTGGCTGTTTCGCTCCTTGATCAGTCTTGCGATTTTTGTTTTTTTATTTCAGGCTTCCCAGCCTAGAGGTGAGATGTGGGGTCTTAGTGACCCCATATCTCACTGTAAAGAGCACCTGCCATACCATATTCCTATTACAATGGATGTTTACAATGGATGTTTACAAAGTGTCAAACTAAAATAAAGTAAAATGAACAATACATTTTTTTTTTAAATGCCCCTTACCACGTGTGCTCGCATGCAGAAGCGCATGCATGCGTAAGTCCCGCCCACATATGAAAATGGTGTTCAAACCACACTTGTGAGGTATCGCTGCAAATGTTAGTGCAAGAGCAATAATTTTGGCCCTAGACCTCTTCTGTAACTCAAAACATGTAACCAGTAAAAAAAATGAAAGCGTATGGGAATTTTTAAGTAGCGAAGTTTGGTGCCATTCCAGGAGTGTGTGAATTTTTGAAGGGTGAGATGTTAGGTATCGATTTACTCGGTGTAACGTCATCTTTTACATTATGCAAAAACATTGGGCTAACTTTACAGTTTGTTTGTTTTTAAGCACAAAACTGTTTTTTTTCCCCCAAAAAACGTGTTCGAAAAATTGCTGCGCAAATACCGTGCAAGATAAAAACAACAATTGCCATTGTATTCTCATAAATGATGATTTTTACATGTAGGAGAGAAATGTCAGAATTGGCCTGGGTGCTCCAGACTGCCTGATGGTGCTCCCTTCATGTTGGGCCTCTGTTTTTGTGGCCACACTGTGTAAAAGTCTAACACATGTGGTATCGCCATATCCGGGAGGAATAGCAGAATTTGCTTTGGGGTGTAACTTGCGGTATGCATATGCTGTATGTGAGAAATAACCTGCTAATATGACAATTTAGTGGAAAAAAAAGAAAAAGAAAAAAATCTTGATTTGCAAAAAATTGTGGGAAAAAATGACAACTTCAAAAAACTCACCATGCCTCTTTCTAAATACTTTGGAATGTCTTCTTTCCAAAAAGGAGTCATTTGGGGGGTATTTGTACTTTTCTGGCATGTTAGGGTCTCAAGAAATGAGATAGGCTGTCAGTACTTCAGGTGTGATCAATTTTCAGATATTGGCACCATAGATTGTGGACTCTATGGGCCAAATTCTCGTAGGGACGCCTATCTTTGTGCGGGCGTAGCGTATCTGATTTACGGTACGCCGCTGCAACTTTGAGAGGCAGGTGCCGTATTCACAAAGAAGTTGCGCTCAAAGTTACGGCGGCGTAGCGTAAATGGGCTGGTGTAACCACGCCTAAATCAAAATAGGCAGGTAGGGGGCATGATCCATGTAAATGAATCGTGACCCCACGTAATAGATGCCTTTTCCGAACGGCGCATGCGCCGTCCGTGGACGTATCCCAGTGCGCATGCTCAAAATTACGCCACAAGTACTCATTGGTTTCGACGTGAACGTAACTTACGCAAAGCCCTATTCGCGAACGATTGACGTAAACGACGGAAAATTTGACGCTGTCCCGACATCCATACTTAACATTGTGTATGCCTCACCTCGCAAATGACGTAAAATACGACGACCGGGGCGCAAGTACGTTCGTGAATTGGCGTATCTAGCTAATTTGCATATTCAACGCATACATTTACGGAAGCGCCACCTAGCGGCCAGCGTAAATATGCAACTAAGATACGACGGCGTAAGAGACTTACGCCGCTCGTATCTAAGCAAAATTTCGGCGTATCTTGTTTTCTGAATACAGAAAATAGATCTTTGAAGTTACAGGTCGACGTAACTGCTACGAGAATCTGGCCCTATAACTTTCACAAAGACCAAATAATATACACAAATTTTGTATTTTTACCAAAGATATGTAGCAGTGTACATTTTGGCCAAAATTTATGAAGAAAGATTACTAATTTGCAAAATTTTATACCAGAAACAAAGAAAAATTCTTTTTTTTTTACAAAATTTTAAGTTTTTTTTCTTTTATAGCGCAAAAAATAAAAAACCCAACAGTGATTAAATACCACCAAAAGAAAGCTCTATTTGTGTGAAAGCGACTTTCACACATGGAGCAACTTCAGTAGTGTACATTAAGACGGCTCTCATTCACTTCATTGAAATTTCTCATGTCGCACGATTTGGGGCGACACAAGTCGGATTCCAAGTCGCTGTAGTGTGAACCGACACTAATTGACTTATTTATATATATTTATATATATATATATATATATATATATATGTCATGGTAAATACAAATGTTTCTCCTAATGAAGCATCTGGGTGCTACAACAGTGAGGAACCTGTGACATTATTAGCCTTGTGATAGACATATAGGGCCAGATTCTCATAGCCGCGCTTTAAATTGCGGTGGCGTAACTTTTCTTATTTACGTTACGCCGCCACAACTTAACACGCCAGTGCTGTATTCACAAAGCACTTGCATGTTCAGTTGCGGCGGCGTAGCATAAATTGGGCGGCCTAATTCAAAATAGGAGGGTAGGGGGCATCTCCTATTTAAATTAGGCACGTCCACGCGCCGAACGTACTGCGCATGCGCCGGCCATAGTAAAATCGCAGTGCGCATGCTCCAAATTATGACGGTGTTTTCGACGTGAACGTAATCGACGTAAATCCCCATTCACGGACGAGTTACGCAAACGACGTAAAAACTTTCAAATTTCCCGCGGTCACGGCGTCCATACTTAACATAGGATGCGCCATCTTTGGGCTGCTTTATCTTTACGCCGGAAAAACCTTACGGAAACGACATAAATGACGACGAGGCTCATTTGCATAGGCAAGTGAGAAAACAAAGTAAAGGCCACCTAGCGGCCGGCGTTGTCATTACATCTACGATCCGACGGTGTAATTGTTTTACACCTGTCGAATCTTTAGTGTATCTATGCGTAAGTGATTCTAGGAATCACACGCATAGATATCCATTGAAAAAAAACTGAGATACGACAGTGTATCTGAGATACACCGTCTTATCTCAGCTGAGAATCTGGCCCATAATCTGCTGGTCATTCCATAACACAATCTCCACAAGTAAAGACAAATACTGTAGAGACTAACAAATCTCCTCTGGGACCCATAAATAGTCAAATAGTGTAACTATGTTTTACTGTACAACACAGTTCCTCCTCCACATGTATGTCGTAAACAAAACATCCATTAATACGATATATATGCACACACATGGAGGGAATAATATATCCTCCAAGTGGTGTATGGAACTTGAAAGACACATCCATTTGGTAAATGCTATAAGATTTGTGCCAGAATAATGGACACATTAAGGCCCAGATTCTCAAAAAAGTTACGTCGGCGTATCTCGAGATACGCCGCGTAACTTCTAGGATGTGACAGCTTATCTTTTTTCTGTATTCAGAAACCAAGATACGCCGGAATTTTGCTAAGATCCGACCGGCGTAAGTCTCTTACGCCGTCGTATCTTAGTTGCATATTTACGCTGGCCGCTAGGTGGCGCTTCCGTTGATTTACGCGTTAAAAATGGTAATGAGCTGGATACTCCGATTCACAAACGTACGTGCGCCTGGCTCATTTTTTACGTTGTTTACTTAAGGCTTTTTTTGGGTGTAAAGTTACCCCTGCTCTATGAGGCATAGCCAATGTTAGGTATGGATGTCGGAACAGCGTAGAACTTTTCACGTTGTTTGCGTAAGTCGTCCGTGAATGGGGCTGTGCGTAAGTTACGCTCACGTTGAAAGCATTGAGTAGTTGCGGCGTATTTTGGAGCATGCGCACTGGGATATGTCCACGGACGGCGCATGCGCCGTTCGTTAAAAGCGTCAATTACGTGGGGTCATGATTAATTTTCATAAAACACGCCCACCTCTTCCACATTTGAATTAGGCGCGCTTACACCGGCACATTTACGCTACGCTGCCGTAACTTAGGACGTAAGTGCTTTGTGAATACTGCACTTGCATGACTAAGTTACGGCGGCGTAGCGTAAATACGATACGCTACGCCCAATCAAAGTTACGCCGCCCTACGTGAATCTGGGACTAAGGCTTTTGGACAATGCAATAGCGGCTGTATGAAATCCACAAACATTATACACATTGCATGCGCATCTGTGCCTCCTCCCATCCTTGCACGCCCTTACTGAAATGTGACCCACCCCCATGAATGCCCTGGTGTGATGTTCTGTATTTTATATTTTTATCTCTGGCCAACCAATACTTCTTCTATTGAAGGTAGGACTCTCTGATACTTTAGATACCTGTATATACAGGTTTGTCCTTCCCTAAATGAAATTACTAATATTTAGGGATGAGCCGAACACCCCCTGGTTCGGTTCGCAACAGAACATGCGACCAGGCAAAAAATGTGTTCAAACACGTGAACCCCGTTAAAGTCTATGGGAAACGAACGAGAAAAATCAAAAGTGATAATTTTAAAGGTTAATAGTCAAGTTATTTTCATGAAAAGTGTTTGGGGACCTACATGAAAAGTTTCAAAAACTGAAGTTTTTTCAGGAGCAGTAATTTTAATAATGCTTAAAATGAAACAATAAAAGTGAAATTTCTCTTTAAATTTCGTACCTGGGTGGTGTCTATAGTATGCCTGTAAAGTGGCACATTTTTTCCGTGTTTAGAACAGTCCCTGCACAAAATGACATTTCTAAAGGAAAAAGTCATCTAAAACTACCCGTGGCTATAATGAATTGTTGGGTCCCGACAATACAGATAAAATTCATTGAAAAAAACAGCATGGGTTCCCCCCAGTCAATTACCAGGCCCTTTGGGTTTGATATGAATGTTAACGGGAACCCTGAACCAAAATTAAAAAATAAAATTGCGTGGGGGTCCCCCCAAATTCCATACTAGGCCCCTCAGGTCCGATATGGATATTAAGGGGAACCCTGCGCAAATTAAAAAACTAATAGCTTGGGGGTCCCCCTCAAAATCCATACCAGACCCTTTTGGCGTGGGGTCCACCTAAAAATCCATATCAGACCCTTATCAGAGCACGCAAACCTAGCAGGCCGGAGGAAAAAAGGGGGGATGAGAGAGAAGCCTCCCCCTCCTGAACTGTACCAGGCCACATGATGGGGGCAAGGGCCTCATCCCCACAACCCTTGCCCTTGCATGGGGGTCTGTGGGCGGGGGCTTATCGGAATATGGAAGTCCCCTTTAACAAAGAGGACTCCCAGATCCTGCCCCCCTATGTGAATTGGTAACGGGGTACATTGTACCCCTACCATTTCACAAAACAATTGTAAAAAAAAACTGTCATGTACCTGGGTGTGTTTGAACCGGGATCTTCCTGGTCCCACAGCTGCAGCCTTACCTGTTGTGCTACAGAGGAGATCTGCACTTTTGGAAATGTCCTTGCAGTATTAAGCCTTACCTTGGACTCACTAGCCCCACCTGCTGTCAGCTGTGGACAATTTTTAATCAATGCAGCCCATAAATAGGAAGTGATGCTATCTCTCAGTGCCCGTTTGTGTGGATGAGCTCCCTGGGTGTTCTGACTGCTTGTGACCTTGATTATCGTGTTGAACTTCTGCCTGAATCCCTGACTACTCTCTAGCCTCTGGATTTCGATCGTGTACTATTTTGCCTGACCTGTTGGCAACCTAATCTGCCTGACTACGTTTTCGCCTGAATCCTCAGCACACAAGTTCCACTTTGAACAGTACCTATCACAGGTACCTTACAAAAACACACACGCTCCTTTATTAAAAAAGAAAAAAAATTACAGTGGTGTAATCCTTTCTCAACCTGGGATACAGAAAAAAAAACGCCGCCCTTATCCGATTCAGCCTCCATGGGAGGCGCTCGCCGAATCATGCTAGACCCACTGTGACAGCTCTGACGCAATGGGGAAACGCTGCAGGGTTACCCAGTGACATGTATCGGTGACCCCGCCCCCCTATGATGCCACGGGGGTTTCCTGTGGCATCAGAGGGGGCGGGGTCACCCGTGACACCACAGGGAAACCGCCAGAAACCACTGTTGCATCAGAGGAGGACAGGGTCACCTGTGCACGTCATGGGTGGCCCTGCCCTATTTAAGAGCTGTCATGGCAGGTCTAGCGTCATTTGGCGGGCGTTTCCCATGGAGGTGGAATCGGATCGGGGCGGTGCGTTTTTCCGTATCCCCGGTCGAGGAAGGATTGCATAGATGGAATTTTTTTTCTTTTTTAATAAAGGACTTTAAAAAAAGACTTTAATAATTTAATAAAGTCCCAAGCTGTGTCTGTGTGTTTTTTACAATTTTTGTCACTTTTTTTGTGAAATGGTAGGGATACAGTGTACCCTGTTACCAATTCCCATCAGGGGGGCTGGGATATGGGAGTCCCCTTTGTTAAAGGGGGCTTCCAGATTCCAATAAGCCCCCACCCGCAGACCCCCACAACCACTGGACAAGGGTTGTGGGGATGAGGCCCTTGTCCCCATCAACATGGGGACATCCTCCCCATGTTGTGGGCATGTGGCCTGATACGGTTCAGGAGGGGAGGCTGCTCTCAGACCTGGAGACCTGGTGCAGGGTACCCCTTAATATCCATACCAGACCTGAAAGGCCTGGTATGGAATTTGGGGGGGACCCCAAGCATTTTTTTCTCAAGTCGCCTTCCAGGACGGCACAATGAGAGATGACTGGCTCCACCTGACAGGAAACGCAATCAATCAAGAGGTTAAAAACCCTGCCCCTCTCCGTGCTCCTCGGTTTTTGATTGTGTTTCTTAAAGACCTAAGGCCTGGGACTGGAGGTCTCCCCCTGGGAGCTGGGCTGCATGCTTGGGAAGCCTCTGGGCCCAGTAGGATGATCTTGTCCTTCCTGAGTACCGAAGGACCCTAGGTGCAATGTACCTAGAACCTCAGGGGCCATTGTTACTTCTTTTCCCACCTACCTGTCTGGGTGTCCATTTTGGAGGCGGGCTGGCTTGTTCATCTGCTGGGAGGATCGCTACTCTGAGAGTTGCTTCACAGGCATGGTGTAAGGAAAGGACTGAGACACCGTTGGCACGCACACGCGCGCATGCGCGCATACCTGAAACGCAGAAGACGCATGCGCGCATCCACCAACCGCAACGGCGCACTCCTGCGCATGCGCGAGCGCGACGGACGGCGCGCACACGCAGGGGGCGTTCCTGACTCCTCTTAACCTATTTAAAGGACGCTCTGATGTCTGGGCGGTGCTGACCGGTCTTCTATGATTCCTGAATTCCTGACGCCTGTATACCTCACCACGATTCCTGTTTAAACCACTCGGCTTGTGACCTTGACCTTGCTCCTGCTAAACCCTTGTACACTCTGCTGCCTGCCTGCTGACGACCCAGCCTGTGACCTTTGACCTCACCTCTGCTCGATCCCTTGTACTTCGCTGCTTGCCTGCTGCCAACCCGGCCATCCCAAGACTCCTGCTTCCAAGGCTCCTGCCACGGGTCATCCTGACTTGCTAGGGGCTGAGTCCCCCTCTTCTGGGCTCTTCGCTCTAGACCACCTAGCCCTGTGTCTGCTGCTGATCTTGGGTTCTCTGCCCTTCCTGCATCCAACGGCACTCAAGCAAATACCATCAGGCACTCGTGTTCCTCCTACCTGAGCGACTTCCAAACCAAGAAAGTGTTGCACCAGCCTCTACCCCTTCTCCAGTCGCTGATGCCGCTACCCAAGTTGAGTCAAGTTTTCCCTATGGATTTCCTCCTTATCCTCCTCCTGAACCCAGGGTGCCCATTCCCGAAAGATTCTCCGGAAATCGCAAAATGTTTAGAAATTTTCGCAACTCCTGTGAACTTTACTTTTCCTTGTTGCCCCGGACTTTCACTTCTGAGGACGTTAAGGTGGGGTTTATAATCTCACTCTTATCAAATGAACCACTTACCTGGGCTCATCACCTTCGAGAACAGCTAGATCCTGCCCTAGCCTCCACCGACTCCTTTTTCTCAGCCATGGCTCAAATATATGCCGATCCCTTCTGTCAGCAATCGGCAGAATCCAAGCTTAGCAAGATACAACAAGGGTCAAGACCTGTTGAGGACTACATCACTGACTTTCGTGTCTTAAGTACGGACACCCACTGGAATAGTCCTGCCCTTCGTCACTGGTTTCCCCATGGTCTTTCTGACCCCTTAAAGGATGAGCTAGCCAGAGTAGGAATCCCAGCATCCTTGGAGGACTTGATCACTCTGACCACCCAGATCGATCGCCGATTACGCGAACGACAAGCGGAGAAAGCGGGAGGAACCCTTTCTGTGGCTGCTGAGCCTGCCCTATCAACCACATTCTCTAGTCGAAAGGCTCAACACAGGGCCTACCACAGGAGCTTCCCAAGGGCTCCCCTCACTCCGGCCGAACGTCTCAGGCGACTACGTTCCAACCTGTATTTCTATTGTGGGGAGGCCAGTCACCTTTTACAGACTTGTCCAGCAAGGACCATCCGAGCCCGTTCTCGACGACCCCACTTAGAACACCTCCTCGGAGAGGGTCGGTCACAACTGTCCCTTCCAGTCATTCTCCAAGTTAATGGAAAGGCACTCCCTGTGGCAGCAATCATAGACTCTGGGGCTTGCAGCTGTTTTGTGGACTCCACGTTTGTCTCTCTGCATCAGCTTCCCGTATGTACCAAGAAACAGGAATTCCTTGTCCACTTGGCCGACGGCTCAGGCATCAAATCTGGCCCGGTCACCCAAGAGACTGCACCTATTTTCTGTCAAACCCCTTCTGGTCACCATGAATTTCTCTGTTTGGATGTCATAGCCTCACTCATGTTTCCCATCATCCTTGGTGTTCCATGGTTAAGAGCCCATAACCCGCACATTGACTGGCCCACTGGGGTGGTCACTTTCTCTTCCAATTACTGTCTGGAGCACTGCTTTCCGGAAAAACCTGTTGGTTTTACTCCCCTTCTGAGCCTTCAACCTGACCCTGAAATCATTAAACTGGTACCTCCGGCCTACCACGAATACCTGGATGTGTTCAACAAGAAGGGTGCAGACACCCTTCCGCCCCACAGGACATATGATTGCCCTATTGAGCTTTTGCCTGGGGCCGAGATTCCTTTTGGCCGAATTTATCCCCTCTCGGAACCCGAACTGGAAGCTCTACGTGCCTACAATCGATGAAAGTCTGAAAAATAAGTTCATCCGACCCTCCACGTCACCTGCAGGTGCCGGTATCTTCTTTGTGGAGAAGAAGGATCACTCCCTAAGACCCTGCATTGATTACCGGGACCTGAACAAGATTACTATTAAGAACAGGTACCCCCTTCCCCTGATTCCTGAACTGTTCCAGAGACTGCGGGGGGCACGAATTTTCTCAAAACTTGACCTAAGAGGGGCATACAACCTGGTTAGAATCAGGGAAGGGGATGAATGGAAGACAGCTTTTCGAACACGCTTTGGTCACTTCGAGTACCTAGTCATGCCATTCGGTCTCTGCAATGCCCCAGCCACATTCCAACATCTTGTGAACGATGTTTTTCGGGATTATCTGGACCTATTTGTCATAGTCTATCTGGATGACATTTTGGTCTTCTCCGAATCCCTCGAATCTCATCAAACCCATGTGAAAAAAGTCTTGGACCGACTCAGAGAACATCGCCTTTACGCAAAAGCTGAAAAATGCGAGTTTGAAAAACCAACGATACATTTTCTTGGACTTGTCATCTCCGCGGATGGGATCTCAATGGATCCGCAAAAAGTCGCATCTGTCCTGGAATGGCCTGCCCCTACTGACAGAAAAGCCGTTCAACGGTTTGTAGGATTCGCCAATTTCTACAGGAAATTTATTAAGAACTTTGGCATTATTTCCCCCATCACTCAGCTAACCAGGCAGCATATATCTTTCCAGTGGACACCCGAAGCACAAGAGGCTTTTGAACAATTAAAAATATTATTTACTTCTGCACCCATCCTGAAGCACCCTGATCCTGCTCTGGCTTTTGTGTTGGAGGTAGATGCTTCTGAAAATGCAGTCGGGGCTATAATATCCCAACGTCAGGGTCCTAAATCTTTGCTTCACCCCGTAGCCTTCTTATCCAAGAAACTAAACCCGTCTGAGAGGAACTATGACGTTGGGGACCGAGAGTTGCTTGCTATTAAAGCTGCACTTGAGGAGTGGCGCTATCTTCTGGAAGGTGCCTCTCATCCAATTCTCATTTTCACGGATCACAAGAATTTAGAATATTTAAGGACGGCCAAACGATTAAGACCTCGACAAGCAAGATGGGCATTGTTTTTTTCTCGTTTTGTGTTTCACATCACATTCCGCCCTGGTTCTAAGAATGGTAAGCCAGATGCCCTATCTCGAATGTTTAAAGATCCTGTAAGTCCCGCAGAGCCTGATACCATCCTCCCGGCCAAAAATTTTTTGATCCTTCAAGCAGATCTGATGTCTCAGATAAGAGCAGGCGTAGCCAATCAACCACCTCCACAGGACTTAGCGCTTCAATTAAAGGATGGCCTGTACTTCCATGGGGGACAAATTTTTATCCCTGAACAATTCAGAGTTTCCATCCTGGAACGTTGCCATGACCATCCTCTAGCCGGCCACTATGGTATCCGTAAGACGGCCGATTTGGTCGCCCGCTCTTTCTGGTGGCCTGAGTTACTGCAGGACTGCAGGAAATATGTCAAATCCTGTACTACATGCCTCCGAAACAAAACAGACAGAGCCAAGACTTGGGGTCTTCTGGAGCCTCTTCCCGTGCCGAAGAAACCATGGAGCATGATCTCCATGGATTTTATTGTAGAACTCCCCCATCTGAAGATTTCAATACCATTTTTGTTGTGGTGGATCGCCTTACTAAAATGGCTCACTTTGTCCCCCTGCAAGGTACTCCTTCGGCTACCGAAACGGCCACGGCCTTCATCAAGGAGATTGTCAGATTGCATGGTATTTCCGACAGCATCATTTCCGACCGAGGGGTACAATTCACCTCCAGATTCTGGAGGGCTTTATGTGAAGCTCTAAATATTAAACTTCGCCTCTCTTCTGCATACCATCCACAAACCAATGGTCAGACGGAGAGGACAAATCAAACCCTCGAACAATACCTGCGGTGTTTCTCTTCTTTTGCACAAGACGATTGGCTTTCTCTCCTTCCGCTGGCAGAGTTCTCGTATAATAACACAATACACTCAGCAACCAACCAGTCTCCGTTCTTCGCTAACCTCGGCTATCATCCGTCCTTTTTACCAGAACTACCTGTTGAGAGTCCCGTACCTGCTGTTCAAGACCGTTTAAACTTCTTTTCCACCAACAATCAGGTGCTACAGGAGGCAATTTCCAAAGCCCAGGCAAGCAATAAAAAGTTCTTCGACAGTGAGAGACGAGGCAATCTGAACCTGGAGCCGGGGGATAAAGTCTGGCTGTCTACGACCAATCTAAAATTGAGTTGTCCCTCAAAGAAACTTGGTCCCAAATTTTTGGGCCCTTTCCCTGTGAAACGGAAGATCAACACGGTAACTTTCGAATTAGTGTTACCTTATTGAAGCCAACCATGTCGAACCCCTTTCCCAACAGGGTCTCTGAAGTCCCCCCTTCCGTTCTAATCGAAGGAAATGAGGAATTTGAAGTGGAGTCTGTATTGGACTGTAGACGCAGGAATAACCGTACACAATTCCTTGTTAAATGGAAGGGTTACGGCCCGGAAGAGAACTCTTGGGAACCGGCTTCTAACATACATGCCCCGAGGTTGGTACAAGCCTTTTTTCAACGCCATCCAGAAAAGAAAGAAAGCCCTGAGGGGCATCCAGAGGCTGCCCGTAAGGGGGGGGGCAATGTAAGGAAAGGATTGAGACAGCGTTGGCACGCACACGCGCGCATGTGTGCGCATACCTGAAACGCAGAAGACGTTGTCGACCAATGGCGCGCGTTTGCGCGCGCATGCGCGCATCCACCAACCGCAACGGCGCACTCCCGCGCATGCGCGAGCACGACGGACGGCGTGCACACGCAGGGGGCGTTCCTGACCCCTCTTAACCTATTTAAAGGACGCTCTGATGTCTGGTGCGGTGCTGACCGGTCTTCTATGATTCCTGAATTCCTGACGCCTGTATACCTCACCACGATTCCTGTTTAAACCACTCGGCTTGTGAACTTGACCTTGCTCCTGCTAAACCCTTGTACACTCTGCTGCCTGCCTGCTGACGACCCGGCCTGTGACCTTTGACCTCGCCTCTGCTCGATCCCTTGTACTTCGCTGCCTGCCTGCTGCCAACCCGGCCATCCTAAGACTCCTGCTTCCAAGGCTCCCGCCATGGGTCATCCTGACTTGCTAGGGGCTGAGTCCCCCTCTTCTGGGCTCTTCGCTCTAGACCACCTAGCCCTGTGTCTTCTGCTCATCTTGGGTTCTCTGCCCTTCCTGCATCCAACGGCACTCAAGCAAATACCATCAGGCACTCGTGTTCCTCCTACCTGAACGCCATCTGTTTCACCCTCAGAGTGGTTCTGGGTTGGAGATACAAGAGAGGCAGACCTCTTCACATCAGACTCCTACCAGGTACGTGACACATGGTGCCGCTCACTGGTAAACTCTGCTTGCACGTTCAGTAGCTCTCTCAGGAATGGCGTCACTCGGCGTTTAGCACGCAGCACCATCTTCCCGACGCCTGGAGGGGATGGTAGTTTCCTCCGCTAGCGCCGGAGGTGACACCACTCTCCTGCGGCGGTGATGGCAGAGCCTCAAACCTCTCTCAGCAGCTCAGAAGGCTCACAGGACGCTATCAGCGGAATACCTGGCATAAGAAGAGGAAAAAAGAGAAGGTTCTCCCTGGTAACTGGAAGAGCCCCCCTGAGAGTTAAAGGACCCTGGATACAGTGGTGTACCCAGAACTTCACGGGCCATTATCCTGCCTCCCCCCTTACCTGTTCATTCAGACGGGGGTGCTGGCCATCGGTTATTTCCAGGGGGAGTCCATCCCCTGGCTCCTGGTAGCTTGCGAGGGTGACAAACACCCATGTAATTTTCTAGGGGAAAGGAGCAGGTGCCCACATCCTCCTTTCGCTAGACGTGGAGGCACCAGTTCACTACGGTGGATGTTTGCCTAAACCACCTCAGATGGTACTGAGGAACGTAAGGCATTGCCGCCCCCCCTGTGTATATACACTGACTGGTACAGTGCAGGACACAGCCTAATCCTACAGCTCCCTATGGGGACAGCAGTTGGGGGGGGGGGATTTTGGCAGCTATCCTCCTTGCTTGTGGACCATAAGCATGGAAAAGCAAGCTCAGTGGCTGTGGCTGGAGGAACGACAACGGTGAGTACTTTACTTTGCCATGAGAATTTAGCTGCAAAAACCCAATTCCAGCCAGATGGTTTCTGGGCATTGGACATAATCTCCCCTGGGGTGCAGAGGAGCGAGTGTGCCTAAACCACCTCAGATGGGAAAGAGGTAGGTAAGGCATTGCCTCCCCCCATCTTCCCCGTATATATACGGAGTGGTGCAGTGCAGGACCTGGTGTCTGGATACAAATGGCCCAGAAGCTACTGCTAAAACCACCAGCCACAGCTCTCTCTTACATCAGAGACACTATCACAACAGTAGGCTGCCAGCTTCTCCCTACACGTCAGGTTGTGGTAAAAGGCGGGGGGGGGGGGGTCCTGATGGATACAAGAGTTCCTTACAGGCCATGTATAACACTAAACAAGTTATTAATTGTGCAGTGGTTGGATGATTCAGGAGTAAGCTCCTCTGATCAGCAGGTGCATTAGGTACCGGCCCTATTAGCCCAGCTGCTAGGAATCTGAAGTTGCTCAAAGATGCTTAAAAGCTGGCCTAACTTTCAACAATGTGGCATGGACCAAGCTTCTGTGCGGCACAGTAAGGGGTCCCTTGTGACAGATCCCCCTTTTTGGGGTAGCTTGTTTGTGTTAGCTCTAACCCCCCACTCATCTTTACACTGGGTATGTTATAGTGCAGGAGGTAAGAAAAACCTTTTTGTTGGTTTAGGCTACAGTCCACTCTGTGGCAGATCTAATTTAATCAAGGATTTTCTGTGCAAACATTGGCAAGAGCTACATGATTGCTTGATTAAAGCGGATGTCTGCTCAAAAAAAAAAAATTAAAAGCCAGCAGCTACAAATGCTGCAGCTGCTGACTTTTAATATCGGCACACTTACCTGTCCTGGAGTCCAGCGACGTCCGCAGCATAGGATGAGCGATCGCTCGTCACTCTGCTGCTCCCCCGCCATCCATGGTGAGGGAACCAGGAAGTGAAGCGCTCCGGCTTCACTGCCCGGTTCCCTATGGCACATGTGCGAGTCGCGCTGCGCCCCATGATTGGCTCCCGATATGTGCTGGGAGCCGAGTGTTCCCAGCACACAACGGGGGGGGGGGGCGACGGGAGGTGACGACATGCCTGCATTCTGCCCGAGAATGCTGGGCCGGAAGTGGGTGCAAATACCTGTCTTTAGACAGGTATCTGCACCCCCCTCCCCCTGAAAGGTGTCAAATGTGACACCGGAGGGGGGAGGGTTCCGATCAGCGTGAGTTCCACTTTAGGGTGGAGTTCCGCTTTAAGGCCTGCAGGTAGCCAGTTACCTCCAGGCTAAATTGGCGACCACCTCTTCTAGAGGCTGTTTTAATTGGTCTCTAGGGCTGGGCTCATTGAGACTTTAGTTTCTGATTATCCCCACCTGTGTATGAGCTGGCTAGCATTGCTCAGTCTCAGGGAATGGAGGCAAGGTAGGACAACAGCTAATATAGTAAGGTGTCCAACCATTTTAGGATTTGTTCCTTCACTGGTGGTGAAGTGTTAGTATCTACACCCCACCATGACTCCTCCTTGGCTGCACACCAGTAGACCTCAGTAGTGGAGGTTTGTCTATGCTGGGGCATTTTGTGGCTCAGCAAAAATACACATTGACCCGGATTCACGTAGGACTTACGCCGACGTATCTGGAGATACGCCGTCGTAAGTACAAATATGCGCCGACGTATTTCTGCACTCATTCCCCAAGCTAGATACGTCCAAAAAATAGGCTTAAGCCGGCCGACGTAACTTGCCTACGCCGGTATATCGTGGGCGCATAGTTACGCTGGACGCATTCAGCGTACCATTTTAAATATGCAAATGAGTAAGATACGCCGATTCATGAACGTACTTGCGCCCGGTGCATATTTTAAGCGATTTGCGTATGCAGTGGCGTAACCAGAGTTATGGGCGCCCGGGGCAGAATTTTTTTTCGCTCCCCCCCCCCCCTTGTATAATCATCCACTCTGGTTATAAGGATCTGTAATGTATCCTTCTCAGGGCTTTTAGCATGTAGGGGGTTAAATGGTTAATCCAATGTAATGCAGCCAGCCTTCAGGGCTTTCAGCATGTAAGGGGTTAAATTATTGCGTGCAGAGTTCAGTGGGGTGGGTGCAGTGTGCAGAGTGAGGGGTGCAGGGTGCTGTGAGGTAGCTGCAGGGTGCATTGTGAGGGGTGCATTGTGAGGGGTGCAGGGGGCTGTGGGGTGGGTGCAGAGTGCAGAGTGAGGGGTGCAGGGTGCTGTGAGGTAGCTGCAGGGTGCATAGTGGGGGGTGCAGGGGGCTGTGGGGTGGGTGCAGGGTGAGGGGTGCAGGGTGCTGTGGGGTGGGTGCAGGGTGCTGTGAGGTAGCTGCAGGGTGCATAGTGAGGGGTGCAGGGGGTTGTGGGGTGGGTGCAGGGTGCAGAGTAAGGGGTGCAGGGTGCTGTGAGGTAGCTGCAGGGTGCATAGTGAGGGGTGCAGGGGGCTGTGGGGTGGGTGCAGGGTGCTGTGAGGTAGCTGCAGGGTGCATAGTGAGGGGTGCAGGGTGCTGTGGGGTGGGTGCAGGGTGCAGAGTGCAGAGTGAGGGGTGCAGGGTGCTGTGAGGTAGCTGCAGGGTGCATAGTGAGGGGTGCAGGGTGCTGTAGGGTGCGTGAAGTATGCAGAGTGAGGGGTGCAGGGTGCTGTGAGGTAGCTGCAGGGTGCTTTCACCAACATACCACCTGGGAATCCTGCCATTAGGGTCCTCATTCAGGCACTTCCTGTTATAGGATGACAACACTCTGTGCCAGTCTTCCAGTTGTCGTCACGTGGGCTTGCAATGGAGACTACGAGTTGCTGTGTTTACAGCAAAAAAAAAAAAAAACATCATAGAGCTTTTGCTGGAGTACACCTAGGGTTGCCACCCGTACGGGCAGCCTGTGAATCCTCGCCGCCACTGCTGAGAGTGAGAGTGTCGGCAGCGCAGGGGACAGAGAGAGGAGGAGAATCAGCAGCAGCAATAGGCAGCCCGCCCAGATCGCCTCCACAGACATTGCAGCTGTACGGGGATTTCCTCATTATCTGCTATGGTGAGTCACCCCTCCCCCTCTGCACTGTGACCGGAGCTGTTGACTGTGTGTGTGTAACTCTGAATATCTTCACTCACTAAACTGTCATTCACCTTTTTAAGAGGGAGGAGGGGGCAGAGGTCTGTATTCTTCCTGACAGGTGGTCTCTATCTACCAAAAGGGGGGTTACAAATGTTCCCTCCTATCACCCCTCACCTATTCCTGGATGCCCCTTATCACCCCCCTGCAGTCCTACTGGCTGGGGGTCTTCTAAAACAGCAGGGGGCAGGGAGGCAAATTCCTGTATATCTGAATGGGGGTTCCCTTTTATCACTTCCCCCAGCTGGGGATCTTCTTTACTGGAGGAGGGTCCTCTGTTCCTGAATTGGGGACCCCTCTTACAGTGGTGGCTGGTGCTCAATTTTTTTTGGGGGGGTGGGGGCGCAAACAAACTGGAAAAAAAATCAATTGCAGCCACTGTGCCCATCAAACACAGCCACTGTGCCCATCAATCGCCGCCACTGTGCCCATCAATCGCCGCCACTGTGCCCATCAATTGCCGCCACTGTGCCCATCAATTGCTGCCAGTGTGCCCATCAAATGCTGCCAGTGTGCGTCGCCCGCCCGGCACTTACCTTGTCTTGGTGGGGCAGCGGCAGCTGACCTTCTCAAGACTAACTTGAGAAGGATGTACTAGGCAACAGACTGACCGGGGGGGGGGGGGTGTTATACTGGGGGGAAAACCAACCATCTGGTCACACCTACTGTTCATCATTGCACCGCATTACTGCTCCTCTCTGGGCGTCCCAAGTCTTTTACAATCCTATAGTGTATATTGGAAAAAAAATGTAATTGCTGTGCGCAGCTAAAGTGTTCGGGTTTGGCTTAATGAAAAGGTGGCAACCCTAAGTACACCAGACATGGGTGTAAAGAGGTGACAGGAAATCAGCAGCACTGAATGCAGCAAAGCAGGGAAATTACGTGAAAACAAACATTTTTATCTATATAAATAGGCAAATGTGCATTGGAGCTGAGCTTTAGCAGAGTTAAGTAAATGTCGTTCAGTTGGGGGTTTACGTCCAATTACAGTACATGACTAGAGAGAGGCTGAGCTCTCCGCTAACACATCGGTAGGAGCATTCTACTCCAGCCCCGGGGATGTGCAGGCCTCCCGGTACTCGTACAATAAGAGAAGACAAATCACTCACTGCTTCATGTTTTCACCCAGCGCTTCACTCAGACTCTTCTTGGCCGCCTCCAATTGGCTCAAAAACGTCGCCATTACCGGACACAAAATATACAAATGATTCCACAAGACTCTGCTCAGCCTGACCGCGCCAGCCAGCTGATGATGAGCATCATAAAACCAAACACAGACAGACATACAAGGGAATTCAAAGGCGCAATCAAATGTCGGCGCAGGAGGGAACAGCAAACAAAAAGTTTAAAGAAAAAAAAGCATTGAATAAAAAATCTTTATTGCAAAAGAACAAGCACACCTAGCTTAGTATAACTATTGCTGCCCATATAACGGACTTTACCGGACAGCCCGAAAACGGGCTCAATTGCCTTCCCCACTAGCCGGGATAAAAACGGGACAGTTGGCAGGTATGGTGTCAGTGTCAGTGTAGGAGATGAATTCGCCCCCCCCCCCAATTTTTCGCCCGGTGCGACAGCCCCCCCTGCTACCCCCCCCCCCCGCTATGCCAGTGTTCGTATGGGTTACGTACGTCCGGCGTAAAGTTATTCCCCATATTGGAGGCGCAACTCCTGCAAAGGTAGGGACCAGGAAACGAACGCCGTCGATTTTTACGTAGTACGTGAATAGGGCTGTGCGTAGGTTACGTTCACGTCGTAGGCAGTGTTTTGACGTATGTTAGGCAGTTATTTTGACGTGACTGTGAGCATGCACACTGGGATGCGTCCAAGATACGACGCATGCGCAGTTCGTTTTTTGAAGCTCAGCCCATCATTTGCATGGGGTCACGCTTCATTTAAATATATCACGCCCACTTCCACCTACTTTGACTTACGTTGGCTTATGCCGACGACTATAGGCTACGCCGGCGCAACGTTGGGAGCATTTGCTTTGTGAATTCCATGCTTGCCTCTCAACGTTGCGCTGGCGTAGCGTAAAGAAGATACGCTACGCCTGCATAAATATGCCCCGAGGTATGTGAATCTACCCCATTGAGTCTAACATCTCTGCTCGTAAGGGGTATATTGCTATACATTAGAAATGCACTGCACTGAAACTTGTTTGGTGTTCTTTATATCCTAAAGGTACTGTTTATCTGGCTACAGATCGGAAAGATACAACAGTGAAGGTGGTCTGTACTTTCTTCTTTTGTGCTGCATGACGGAAATGCACATCATTGAGTCTTGTGAGATCTCTGATAATAATTGCTATTGTTTCTACACATCAGACATACACAGGATTGAGGTCTGTCTGGGTTTTGTGTCTAGGGTTGCCACCTTTTCTGCAAGCCAAACCCGAAAACTTTTGCGGCGCACGCCAATTTTTTTGTAGTACGCACTATAGGATTGTAAAATACCTGGGACACCTTGTGGGTTACTCAAAGAGAGTAGTAATCAGAATGAACGGTGCCAGTAGAGCAGTGGACGATGCCAGTAGGGCAGTGGAAGATGCCAGTAGGGCAGTGGAAGATGCCAGTAGGGCAGTGGAAGATGCCAGTAGGGCAGTGGACACTGTCAGTAGGGCAGTGGACGCTGTCAGTAGGGCAATGGAAGATGCCAGTAGGGCGATGGAAGATGCCAGTAGGGCAATGGAAGATGCCAGTAGGGCAGTGGACACTGTCAGTAGGGCAGTGGACGCTGTCAGTAGGGCAGTGGACGCTGTCAGTAGGGCAGTGGAAGATGCCAGTAGGGCAATGGAAGATGCCAGTAGGGCAATGGAAGATGCCAGTAGGGCAGTGGAAGATGCCAGTAGGGCAGTGGAAGATGCCAGTAGGGCAGTGGACGATGTCAGTAGGGCAGTGGACGCTGTCAGTACGTAGGGCAGTGTACCTCCATCCAAAGACCTGAATCAGCTCTACTGAACCCAACACCATACAAACTGTTTACAACGTGGCACTGTGCATTCTACAACCCTTTCAAGCTCCATTTAATTACAAAAAAAGCCCCAAAAAATTCAAAGCAGTCCACAGGCACCCCACAAATGGAGAAGAAAATAACAATAATCAGACAGTGCCTGTGCCCCCAATAGAAACCTCCATTACAGTAAGACAAAAAAAATTACCTTCTAGGAGCCGCTGCAAATATGTGTGTGAACCTGTTAGGGGGCGCAGTCTTTAATATCATGCTTTCTCCCGCAAAAACGTCCCAGTCCAGTGGCCCTCCATTCACTGTCTCTGGTGGCGCCGGTGGCTGGGTGGGAGAGAGAGAGCGCACAGACAGTGCTGTATGACCCAGCTGCAGGACATTAGTCCCACTGGAGCAGGGGAAGAAAGGGGGTGCGCGTTGTTTGGGGGTAGCTGACAGAGAGTAAAAGGAGTGGGGTGACAGAGAAGAGGAGGAGGAGGGGGGTGACAGAGAGGAGGTGGGGGTGACAGACTGACAGAGAGAAGGGGGTGACAGACTGACAGAGAGAAGGGGGTGACAGAAAGGAGGGGAAGTGGCAGATGAGGAGGTGGGGGGGGGTGACAGAGGAGGAGGGGGTGGCAGAGAGGAGGGGAAGTGGCAGAGGAGGAGGGGGGGTGACAGAGGAGGAGGGGGGGTGACAGAGGAGGAGGTGGGGGGGTGACAGAGGAGGAGGGGGTGGCAGAGAGGAGGTGGGGGTGACAGAGAGGAGGTGGGGGTGACAGAGAGGAAGTGGGGGTGACAGAGAGGAGGGGAAGTGGCAGAGGAGGAGGGGGTGGCAGAGAGGAGGTGGGGGTGACAGAGAGGAGGGGGGGGGGTGACAGAGGAGGGGGGGGTGACAGAGGAGGAGGGGGTGGCAGAGAGGAGGTGGGGGTGACAGAGAGGAGGGGAAGTGGCAGAGGAGGAGGGGGGTGACAGAGGAGGAGGGGGTGACAGAGGAGGAGGGGGTGGCAGAGAGGAGTGATTTACAGGAAGGTGGCTGACAGAGCAGATGAGAGCAACCTTAGGAAACTCACATCGTGAGGCGGGACTCGGTAACAAGCAGGCATGATTCTCCACAGACTAGTCCAGCCCCTCCTCCACATGTGACCAGCAGCCTCCGCCCGGCCAATCACAGACCCCACGGGTCATGACCCGTTCTGTCAATCAGGGCACCCGACACCCGCTGGGCTCAGAGAGCGCGCCAACGCTGAAAAGCCGCCAAATGACACCTAGTCACAGTGATAGCGGGCACGGGATGCGCGGCCGCGGTGCCTCTCTTCTTATGTTGTGGCCAGGGGCGGAGATCTGCTACCACTGGCCACATGACGGTGGAATGTGTGCCCGGGTTTTCGGCGGGTGGAAACCCGGGCACATGTCTCAAAACCCGGACTGTCCGGGTCAAAACCGGACGGGTGGCAACCCTATTTGTGTCCTGTATTACTGCCTTATTGGTTGTTTATCAGAAAGGCAGTAGTGAAGATTGATTTGTTGGGCTACATAGCAGAAATACAAATTGAACCTGGGCCAGGGGTAGTACTTATACTGCCTTTGGTAACCGATACAGCACCGCAAGGTGCTAGTAACGGCAGTGGCTGCCGATTTTAGAAGTGCGATTTGGCATATTGAGTCCCATGCCAAATCGCTTCAATATGGATGTGCTATCTCTATTCTGAGTTGTTATATTGTTGCACATCAGACATACACAAGATTGAAGGTTGCCTGTCCTTTTATGCCTTGCATATACTGCGGCTGCATATCTAAAGGGACACAGCAGTGAAGGTTGCTTGTTTTTTGTCTGCCTTGTTTTTGCTGCTCAGCGGGGAGACACATTGAGATAGTCGCATCTTTGCTCGGTATTGGTATGTGGCTACATACACTGCCTTATTGGCTGCATATCAGAAATGCACAGCAGTGAGCGGTGTCTTTTCTATTTCTCATTGTTCTACCTTGCTGCTACTTAGGGATACACAGCAGGGTTTTTTTGGCTGCAATCCTCCAAGGAGATACAGCGTTGGGGACCCCTCGATTGTTTGTGCTGAAAATTACAAGTTTTCCCTGTGACCTGTGTAATCTTGAGGTCTGTGGATCCAGAAAGCAGGGACTGCTTCGAGGCACTGCGACCAGGAGTCGCACACACGAATGGTAGCTATTGGTAGCCATTGGGCCAGATTCAGGTAGATGAGAGCATCTTTGCTCCAGAGTAACGCTTCTCATTTACGTTACTCTGACGACCCTTTCAGCGCAAGTACTGTTATTCACATAGCAGTTGCGCGTAAACTTGCGCCAGAGTAACGATAATGCGCTGGCGTAACCCGACGCAAGGGGAAGTGGGTGTGATCATATGTAAATGATGGGCGGAGCCCAGCGCAGAGGCTTACGTTCAGCGCATCAACCACGGAGCATGCGCAGTGAGTGAGGCTCCACTCGCCCCCTTTGTGCGCATGCTCACAACTTCCGTCGGCACCACTTCACGGGAAACGTCAGCGCAATGCCTTCCGTTGGGCGTTTAAATGCGCCCGTAGAAGCGCCATTCCGGCACTAAAGTATATCCTGCTCCCCCTCCCCGCAGTGATGTTACTTTTGTTCTGAGATGGCTGCTCCCGTTCCCCGCAAACACACAGGAGAAAGCTGAACTTTAATGGCCAGGAGCTGACAGCCGTCATCTCGGCTATGGAGACCTATGATGTCTTCCTCCATGGCTGTAAAATTTGACAGACAAGCATGGACAGAGGTGTTGTCCTGCAAGTGGGGGTGCTCAGCTAGCTCTTATCGTCGGTAACGCTGCTGTAGCTGCTCTCCTGCTGACCTGTGGCCGTCTGGAGTAAAGATAAAGCAGCCTTTTGTAGAAATAACTTTGCGCCGGATGGACGAGATACGCGCAGCGCATGTAGCCAGCGTATGGTGCTAATCCATTCGTGAATTGGGAAAAATCCCTCATTTGCATATTTGCATGGGAAATCAATAGGCGCGACTGATGCGCCAAGCGAAATTAAGCGCTGACGATACTCTGGCGTCGGAACGTTCCGCCGGTCGCAAATGGCCCGTTATTGGGCGCATCTAGTTTGGTGGGTACGGGCACATAGAAACGACGGCGCATCTTCACAGTTACGCGGCGCATATCGAAATACTCCAGCGCAAGTGTTGCTGAATCTGGCCCTTTGTGTATAACTTTTTGCAGACGCAGGTTGGGTCGCACGGGTGTGGGAGCCCTAAGCTTATCTGTCCCTTCTGTTGTGTAGCAAAGCCTCACCCAGGAAAGGACATGCTGGGGTTATTGCCTTACTTACCGTAGGTGACCGCGATATTGTGTCAATCTCGCTCCCTTTCTCAGCGAGATTGACCACCTACGAGCCCCATCGCGGAAGCCAGCGCCGAGCCTGCTTGCCGCGATGGGGACAATGCCGTCATAGAAGCGACGGGGATCTGACTTGGATTGCCGCCAATTCTACATGCGGCGTTTGGTATGAATCCTGAGGGGGAACTCCGGCATGGGTTCCCCCCCAGGGAGCATACCAGGCCTTTAGGTCTGGTATGGGTTGTAAGGAGACCCCCCTACGTTGTAAAAACGGCGTGGGGGTCCCCCCACAATCCATACCAGACCTGTATCCAAAACACATCACCCGGCCGGTCAGGAAAGGGGTGGGGACGAGCGAGCGCCCCCCCCCTCCTGAGCCGTACCAGGCACATGCCCTCAACATGGGGGGGTCAGGTGCTCTGGGGCAGGGGGGTGCACTGCGGCCCCCCCACCCCAGAGCACCCTGTCCCCATGTTGATGAGGACAGGGCCTCTTCCCGACAACCCTGGCCCTGGGGGGGGGGGCGCTTTTATAAAAGTGCCCCCCCTTGCGGTCTTCCTCCGACGTCTTCGGTGGGGGGTGGGTGCCACTCTTTTTGCCGCCGGGGGGGTCGCTTTTATAAAAGCGCCCCCTCCCTGTGGGCTTCCTGCGACGTCTTCAGCGGGGGGTGGTGTGTCCAGGCTTCTGTCTTCTTCTTCCGTCTTCTTCTGTCGCCTATTGCCTTCACCTTCTTCTTCTTCTTCTCCTTCTTCTTCTGCTGTCTTCGCTTCTTCTCTCCTTTAGATGTTGACACGTCGCATCCTCTCGCTGCAATGCCGGGTGCGTGGCTCGCACCGATTTATATAGGCCACCTACGACGTCACAGTCCCATCATGTTTCGGAAGCGACGTGTCAACATCTAAAGGAAAGAAGAAGCGAAGGCAGAAGGCGGCAGAAGAAGATGTAAGAAGAAGACAGAAGCCTGGGCACACCACCCCCCGCCGAAGACGTCGGAGGTAGCCCGCAGGAAGGGGGCGCTTTTATAAAAGCGACCCCCCCCGGCGGCAGAAGAGAAACAGACGGCGGCGATGAAGAGAGGCACCCACCCCCCGCCGGAGACGTCGGAGGAAGCCCGCAAGGGGGGGGCGCTTTTTTAAAAGCGACCCCCCGGCGGCGGAAGAGAACCAGATGGCGGGAAGAAGAGCGGCCCCCACCCGAAGACGTCAAAGAAGCAAGCCCCCCCCTCGTGAAAGAGCTAAAGAAGAGAGGGGGGGCCCCGGAGCAGACTAATAAAAAAATTTAATACCCGGTGTTGTTTATTTGTGTTTACACTTTGCTTGCAGGTGAATGGGTAGGGGTACGATGTACCCCATACTCTTTCACGTAGGGTGGGGGGCCGGTATCTGGGGGCCACCTTATTAAAGGGGGCTCCCAGATTCCGATAAGCCTCCCGCCGGCATACCCCGACAACCAACGGCCAGGGTTGTCGGGAAGAGGCCCTGTCCTCATCAACATGGGGACAGGGTGCTCTGGGGTGGGGGGGCCACAGTGCGCCCCCCTCCCCCAGAGAACCTGACCACCCCATGTTGATGGCATACGGCCTGGTACGGCTCAGGAGGGGGGGCGCTCACTCGTCCCCACCCCTTTCCTGACCGGCCGGGCGGCGTGCTTTGGATACGGGTCTGGTATGGATTGTGGGGGGACCCCCACGCCGTTTTTTCGGCGTAGGGGGGGTTTCCTTACAACCAATACCAGACCTAAGGGCCTGGTATGCTCCTGGGGGGGTAACCCATGCCGGATTTTTTCTTTTAAATCCGGCGGGGAGTTCCCCCTCAGGATTCATACCAAATGCTGCATGTAGAATTTGCGGGAATCCAAGTCAGATCCCCGTCGCTTCTATGATGCGCTCGATGGAATGTGCTTTTACTATTCCAGCGAGTGCGAGATGTTGGCACCCTGTCGCCGAGAATCAGCGCAATGCTGTCATGCTAATAACACATTCTCGGCGGCAGGTACTGTAGCAGTACACCAGAAAGATCGCAGCTGGGAAGGCTGTCTGTTTTTTTTTCTGTTTTTAGGTCACTGCGCAGCTGAAATACTCAACATTTAAGCTTGTCGTTGCTTTCTGTTTCATATTGCCCTACCTTACTGTACTACAGAAAAGCACAATGCTTCAAGTTTCTTGTGTCCTTTCTCAGTGTTGGTGCTATCGGACTGCACTACAGAACTGCATATCAGAAAAGATTGTCTTGTGTTTCATATTATTTTACTGTGTGGCACCGCAGAAGATGCACAACAGTGGAGTTGGTGTCTTTTCTGTGTTCTGTGACAGGGTACACGATTGTATGTACACCAGTGAGAGACTGGAAAAGTCAGCGTTCCCTGCCCTGGAAGGGGTTAAGCCTGGCCAACAGGTAAAACCTCCTCTCTTCTCCTATTAATTAACACTCACCTGGTAAGGAAGTGGGAAGTGAGAGCTCAGTGTGAGAGGTATGCTGAGCTGGACGGACAGGTTGGAAACTGTCTGCATTGAAGGAACAAGGTCTGTCATAGATTTGTTTATTTTGGACTGTTACTCTGTTTGTTTTATACTGGAGGCTGGAATAGCCCCTCCAGTACAGTGTAGTGAGGGACACTACTGTCAGTTAGCCTCCTAAATTGGAGTAGGCCATTTTGTTTTGTATTTTATTTTTGAGTGCAATAAAGCTGTATTTATCGCTTAAGATCAGCGACTTTGCTGCATAACATTATCGCTATTTCTACGACTTTGTCACAGTTCATATTGATCTTATAATCGTATTTGGTGGTTCGTCAGAAATACGCAACATAGAAAGTTGGGTCTTTCTGTGTTATATTTATGGCCTTGTTCTGCTGTACATCAGTAAAACACCACAGTAAAGAGGGTTTTCTGTCCTTTCTGTATTTATATCAGTTATGACCTAGCTAGCTGCACTTCAGAAACACGCAGCAGTTAGGGTCTGCATGTGCCTTAATGTTTATACATATTGGCCGCACATCAGTAAACCAGACTGTGTGTACTGTCTGTCTACACTGAAGTTCAGATTTGAGTCTTTTCCCATATTTGATATGTTGGTTTAGCTAGCCACACTCGGATACACAACATTGTCTATGCTTGTGTCCTTTCTTTCTAAATCTATTGGGCTGTGCCCACAATATGACCTTTATTATTTGTGATATCAATAATGCATTTATCACCGTTTTTGTATTCGGCCCTTTTTTTCCGTGGAAGGGACAAGAGTTCTGGCTGCAGACGTTGCATGTCAGAAATCCTCAGCCCCTTACATTCAGGGATGCCAGAACCATTTCGTAGGGTTGAAGCCCAGTAGGGTTATAGGACACTGGAGGAAGGCGATAAAGAATCACCCTGTTTAGTAAGAACTTAGTTCTGTTCAAAAGAGTATTATGGCCTGAGGATGAAGTATAAAGAGGTGTTCCCGACCGAATAGGTTACGGCTCGGTGCATGAACTTCATTTCGCCCTTCTAGCAGAACTAGATGTACCAGTATGAGCGTTCTACTCCTGCTATGGACTTTAATCCCCTGAGTGGGCACTCAGGTGTAAGTAAAGCCACAGATTGGGCATGTCTTAAAAACCCAGGGATGAAGCTTCTGTTAATCTATTTCCCTTAATTAGGCTTCCCTTTAGTCTTGCTGATGCAACAATAAAAATGAATAAAAGAGGTGGACTGTCGGGCACCCTCTTTCTTTGCAGTTTTAATTCCCTGAACAGGGTAGTAAGACAGGCCCTCCTATTGTTCGATCTAGTGTCTTTGTATTTCAACACAGGTCTCTGATTAATCTTTTTAGTGGCTCTAAGTAACACCTACAGGCTCAACGGCCATGGTTGTTAGATGTGTGAGGCAGGCAACATTGATAACCTACAAGTTTATCATGTTTTATGATTCCATCTTGAATGGCCCACTAGTTCCTGCATCTGAAGCGAAGAAGGCAGGGACAACGGTGGAGTAGACCTGCAGATCAGCTGCATGATCCAGCTGAGATAACTTCATCAAGCATATGGAGTGGAGGTAAAAACTGACTGCTAAACCGAGGTTCGCCAAAGGGCTCTTGAAGTGGTCCCGCCCTAAGGTAGGCCGGAAGCTACTTGCTTCTCTCTTTGTGCCGTCCTGGAAGATGACTTGAGAAAGTAACCAGTTACACTTAACCAGTGGTGGCTGGTGCTCAACATTTTTGGGGGGGGCGCAAACGAAAAAAAAAATTGCAGCCTCACTGTGCCCATAACATGCAGCCACTGTGCCATGCCACCAAATGCAGCCACTGTGCCATAAATTGTCACCACTGTGCCATGCAACACAGCAACTGTGCCATCAATTGTCACCACTGTGCCATGCCACCAAATGCAGCCACTGTGCCATCAATTGTCACCACTGTGCCATGCCATCAAGCACAGCCACTGTGCCATCAATTGTCACCACTGTGCCATGCAACACAGCAACTGTGCCATCAATTGTCACCACTGTGCCATGCTATCAAATGCAGTCACTGTGCCATCAATTGTCACCACTGTGCCATGCCATCGAAAGCAGTCACTTTGCCATCAATTGTCACCACTGTGCCCCATGATGCCATTGTGCCAATTGTCACCTCTGTGCCCATTGTCGCCCCCTTCTTTGTAAAAAGCACTTACCTGAAGCTTCCTCGATGTCTTCTCCCGCCGTGGTGAAGCTTCAGCCAATCAGGTTCCTGATAACCAGAATCCGGGAACCTGATTGGCTAAAACGTCCGTCAGTCTTATGCAAGGAACGCAGGAAGGCTGCGTTCCGAGTATAGACATCCGAGAGCCGGAGGACTGTATTTGAAAAGCCTATTAGAGCCAGCAGGTCTGATAGGCACTTCCTCACAGCCAATCAGCTGCCGCTATTCAGGTAACCGGCGCCCTATGTCCGGTTATATGAATAGGCCAGTGGCAGCTGGCAACAATGATAACACACATTCAATGCAATGCAATGAATGCGTGTTATTTGCGATAGGGGGTGGCGCTGCAGCGCCCTCTATTGACGGCCGCCAGAACGGCAGGTAAAAGTAAAAATTACATTTTAAGCAAAATAAAATGTCTTAAAAGGGCCTGTTTTATTTTTTACTACTGGAGGGGGGGCGGCACCCGGGCCCCACTATGGACAGGCCGCCACAGCACTTAACGGTAACGGTGTTTCTGGGAAGTCTTCCAGGACAGCAGGCCTACTTCGAACCTACTTCCCACCGCTCTTGTTAAATATATTGGTTTGTATAGCGCTGTTGTGGTATGGTTTCACTCCCTTGCACTGGTGTGGGTCTATACTTTGTCACAAACTGAGGAGCACGGGGAGGGGCGGGGTTTTTAACCTCTTGATTGTGTTTCCTGTCAGGTGGAACCAGTCATCTCTCATTGTGCTGTCCTGGAAGACTTCCCAGAAACACAGTTACCGGTAAGTGTAACTGGTTACTTTTTTTTATTTTGGTTTGGGGTTCCCCTTAATATTCATACCAAACCCAAAGGGCCTGGTAATGGACTGGGACCCGACAATTCATTATAGCCTTGAGGCGTTTTAAATAACTTTTTTCCTTTAGAAATTTGGTGCAGGAACTGTTCTAAAAACGGAAAAATGCTCCACTTTACAGGCATACTATAGACACCCCCCAGGTATGAAATTTAAAGGAATATGTCACTGTTATTGTTTCGCTTTAAAGGAGTTGTAAAGATTTCTTTTCACCTTAATGCAATCTATGCATTAAGGTGAAAAAACATCTGATGACGCCGCCCCCCCAGCCCCCGTTTTACTTACCTGACCCCTCGAAAGTCCCGCGCTCGGTCCCGAGATCCTCTTCCCCGCTCAGCCTGGCCGATGATTGGCTAGAGCGGATGGATTGAGAGCAGCGCAGCTATTGGCTGTCGCTGCTGTCAATCACATCCAGTGACACAGCGCACCAAGGGGTGGGGCCGAGTGATACAGTGAGCGGCTATGGCCACTCACTGTATCACGGGAGCACACCCGCAAGGACTCGCCACCATGCGAGCACTCTCGCATGACTGTGGTGAGTTCTTGTGGGGAGAACCAGAGACAGCCGCAGAGGGACCCCAGAAGACGTGGATCAGGGCCACTCTGTGCAAAACGAACTGCACAGTGGAGGTAAGTATAACATGTTTGTTATTTTAAAGCAAAACATTTTTTTCCTATAGTAACCCTTTAAGCATTATTAAAATCACTGCGCCCAAAAAAACATAATTTTTTTTTTTTAACTTTTTTTTGCATTAATACATGTCCCCTGGGGCAGGACCCAGGTCCCCAAACACTTTTTATGACAATAACGTGCATATTGACCTTTAAATTGGCACTTTTGATTTATTTCTCCCATAGACTTTTAAAGGGTGGTCCGCGGCTTTTGAATTTGCTGCGAACACCCCAAATTGTTTGCTATTCGGAAAACAGGCGAACACCCGATGTTCGAGTCAAACTTACTTTCGACACGAACATCGGGCTCCTCCCTACTAATATTATGTGTTGATGATACGTTTATAGATGTCCAAATACCCCTGAAGGTCGCAAGACAAAATTATGATTGAAACGCATTGGAATATTCCTTTACAACTTCCGCCTGCCGCATAACAGAACTGCCCATCAGTGCTGACTATCAGTGCCACCTCATTGGTACCACCTCATCGGTGCCCATCAGTGCCGCCTTATTAGTGCCCTCAGTGCAGCCATATCCGTGCCCATAATTGAAAAAAAATGTACTTATTTACAAAAAATTGAACAGAAAAAAAATAAACTTTGGTCTTTTTTTATTTGTTGCGCAAAAAATTAAAATCACAGAGGTAATCAAATACCACAAAAATAAAGCTCTATTTGTGGGAACAAAATGAGAAAAAAAAATTGTTTGGGTACAGTGTAGCATGACCGCACACTTGTCATTCGAATTGCGACAGTGCTGAAAGCTGAAAATTGGATTGGGCAGGAAGGTGCGTAAGTGCCTGGTATTGAAGTGGTTAACAATAACATTCACAGAAATGTATATATTTTTGTGTATTGTTTAATGATACAAAAGTGTATACAAGGCCTACTATACACTGCTTAGCGCCACCCGGATATATATATCTCCGCAAAACCTGAATATGAACACACAATATAAAATCAATAAATAGGTATTCTGCTAATCAAATAGCCGAAAACATACATGCAAGCGGCTGTTTTAAAAAATAAAAGCATATAAAAAAGTACTCATATGTTTAACAATGAAACCAATTAGTCTATTCAAAAAACAAAAGTACAAACAGCGCTGGTATTGTGGTGGAAAAATCCCCACCACTGTAAAAAATGTGATAGATAAATGACAGCAGATGGATTATTCTGAAATTGTCCAAGGAGGAATGTTTAAACAGAATATAGCAGAGTGCACCTTCCACCAAAATTCTTCTCTATTCACCACTTGTGATCACTCGCCCCGTCGGGGTTCAAACTCACCACAATGGAACGAGTAGTAAGCCTTTCAATTAATCAAGCTTCATTAAACATGAGCCTCTGCAGCCAGCATCTTATCAGGGAGCCACTTATAAGAGGGAACCTCAGGTGAAATGGATACAAACAGAAGAAGCCAACATAGCGTAATCCAGTTTAATCAGTATACACCCTCATATCCCCACACAGACAGCTCCCCCATACATTAAACGTACAATCATGTAAAGCAAATGAACATATAAAGGTCACCGGATCTCAGAACGATCGGTATCTCCTGCTTTCTCCAGCGATAGGATCCAGGCAAGCTGAAATCACTTAGTCCCGCTCAATGGAGCGCAGTAACCTTTGCAGCGTGTCGTGTAGCACACGCCCTGACTAGTTTCGTCATTCGCTGACTTCTACGGAGGGCGTGGCTACACGATTGACACATCTTACTATAAACCGCCTCTCCACTCTGCAGCAACCTATAACGGCTCACCAGGCGTGGCAATCGTTGCACTACACGTCACGCTGATGAGTGCTCCGTATGATTGTTGCCACGAACGAGGAGAGGGGTCAACTTAGCAACACCACACAGAATGTATATATGTAATTGAAGGTATTTTCTTATCAGACATAATGGAATACATAACTCATGATGGACCATATATAATTTAAAATAAAACAAGCCCATCACATATAGCATGTTAAAGCAGACAATCTCTGCAGTCAATTACCATATGCTGGATACCACAGACAGGATATTCATCACATCACAGCTAACAATGACGAATATCTGGTCCAACAATTACTGTTCAATTAATGTCGGAACAGCCATTGGCACAAAATATGCATATCAAAATTGCATCAACCATATATTTAAAATTAATAATAATGAAAATGAGCAATATATATATAAAAAAACTATTAATATAAATTAAATATGAAATTCAATAAATATAAAAATAGCCAATAAAATACCAGTAACCCAAAAGATCTAAAAATCGCTTATAAAACAGTTTAAGTCAAGGTCTACGTTTAACCCTTTGGGGCATAAAGTATCAACGGAGAATATCCACTGAGTTTCTCTTTTGGAAAGGTCTCTAACAAGGTTAGATCCCCTCCAAGTGGATTTTAGATGGTCCACCCCCCAAAATTTGAGACCCCTGGGGTCTTTGTTATGAAAAAGCTTAAAATGGGGAGATACATTATGGTCTTTGAAACCAATAAGAATGTTTGCAATGTGTTCCGCAATCCTAATTTTCATTTGTCGTTTTGTACGGCCAATATAAATTGGGCCACATGGACACTGAAGAGCGTAAACGACATGTGATGTATTACACGTAATAAATTCTTTGACAGTAAATTTTTTATTATTTGAAGTGGAGCGGAATTTTTCAACCGACCTCAAGGGTCGATCTGCCTCTTTGCAGGCTCGACATCTTCTGCAGGCAAGGAACCCGTCTCTATCCCAATAAGAAGATGGTCTAGAAGGGGGGTCCAAAACCTTACAGACCACCTTGTCTGCAAAACTCGAGGTCTTCTGGTAAACGAATCCTGGTTTAGGCAGTAACACTGCAGACAGAGTTCTATCCATCAGCAGAACATTCCAATGGGTGGAAAAAATTGCTTCCACCTACCGATATTGAGAATGGAACCCTGAAAAAAAGTTCCATTCACGACCAGTGTCACTATCATTTCGTTTGGTTTCACACAATAAGTTTTCCTTGGGTACTACGGATAAATCCGTTATAATGGAGACAAGAGACTCCTCTCGGTACCCTTTTTCAGTGAACTTATTCTTCAAAACTTCAGCCTGTAACAGAAAATCGCTGACCTCTGAGCAGTTCTTCCTAACCCTTGTTAGCTGGCCTTTCGGAATATTCCTTAGCCACATCGGATGATGGCCGCTACTCATAGGTAAGTAACTATTCGAATCTGTTGGCTTGAAGAATACTTTAGTTCCCAACCTATTTCCAGTTTTAAAGATGTCATATACATTAACAACTGGGGTCGAGCTTTGGAGAAAATAGTTTTGTCTTCCCATTCTCCCATGAACAGGTTAGCTATACTGGGGGCAAACTTAGCCCCCGTAGCAACCCCTCTACACTGGGAGTAAAAGCTATCATTAAACCAGAAAAAAATATGACCAATCAAAAATTCAGAGCATTTCTAATGAACACTTTCTGGTCATAAAGGAATATCATTTCTCTGGCAAAGTGCCCAGTTAGGGGCAAGGAGAGCGTCGTCGTGCTGGATGATGGTATACAGGGAGCATACATCTGCTGTCACCAGATATACTTCTCCCTTCCCTGTAAGATCAACCAGCTCTAACAATTGGAGTAGGCTCTTAGTGTCTTTGAGATACGCTCGAGTTTCAACCACACTCTTTTGCAGATCTAAATATTGCCCTAATCAAGATGTGATTGAACCAATTCCATTAACAATTGGTCTCCCTGACGGACATAAAATGTCCTTATGAATCTTCGGGAGTGTGTAAATTGTTGGAATTTTACTGCTACTGGGGACTAGATATCTTTTCTCTCGGCCACTCAGCACTCCCTTTAGGTAACCCATTTCTATTAGACACTTTAACTCATTCTCATATCGAGGTGATGGATCTTTATCCAATTTTCTATAGGTGTTTGTGTCACTTAACATTTCCATTAGTTGACTCACATAGAACTCTTTATTAAGAATCACCACTCCTCCCCCCTGTCAGCGGGTCTTATCACTATTTATTTTCTTTGTTCAAGCATTGTAATCCCATAATAATAATATAATAATAATATATTGTGGGTTAACGTCCTTCTTAAGGTTAATCAACTTGAGATCACGTATTACCAGGCTCTTAAATGTTTAAACTTGGTGGTTTGCTCTATTTAGAGGATTAAATAAGGATGTGTTACGTAATCCACTGTCCAGAGCCACTGAGGCATTACTGGTTGTAGGTTGGGAATTCTTATTGAAAAAGTATTTCTTCATGTTCACATTTTACGTATAAATTTGTGTATATCAATGAACACATCGAATTTGTTAATTGACCTCTTTAGGCCACATTTCTCTTTTTTTTTCTCAATTGCTTTTTTATTCTTTTTCCATTTTAACAAACATTGCTTATAATTACATGTAGTTTTTTAAAGTGTTTTAGTACAGCTTGATTGGGGGGATTGAACTTATAGGGGGATTTATAGAAATCACAAAATACATTTCTTATTGCCATCGGTGGAGATATCTCCTACGGGAGTCTTGATTGCCGCGATATTTGAGGAGGGAGAGTTGGCCCGGACCAGCATAGACAGTGCTCGCCCCACTTTCTCTCCCTCTCCAAATTTGGTTTGTTTCTGGAATATTTGATAATTTTGTGTTTTCCTCATAATAGCCATCCTGTACACCTTCTGTTTATCTAGCCAGTCTTCCTGCCTGCTTGGGGTTGGGGCCTCAATATAGCTTTGTTCAGCTGCTAGAGCTTTTCTTCTAAGTTTCTCCTCTACTGCCCTATATTCCTTCCTGACCCTTGCCACCCTCTGAATCAAAAGGCCTCTTAAGTAGGCCTTTAGTGAGTCCCAGACCACTCCGGACTCAGCCGATCCTGCATTAATTTGAATATATTCTTCTAGGCTATTCAAAAGTTCTCCTGGTTCACCCAGTAGCTCGAGCCAATATGGGCTAATTTTCCATTCTTTTGGAGTGGTTTTCTCATTGCTCCTGATAACTTAGTCCAATGGTGAGTGGTCTGAGACCCCCCCCCCTTGGTCCATACTCTATCTCTGTAAGGTTTTTTAATGCCAACTCATTACCCAGAGCCATGTCGATTCTAGAAAGAGTGACATGTGAGGTGGATAAGCATGAGTATTGTCGGGTGCAGGGATGGCGAATGCGCCACATATCTTTTAGTCCTATTTCCTCCAGGAATTGGGAGAGGCGACTCCCTTCCTCCGGAGTTTGCTTCTGGGGCGAGGGAAATCTGTTGTAGGCTCTATCTAATACTTCATTGTAGTCTCCCACTGCTATTAAAGGAATATCAGTTTTGTCCAGCATAAATTCCACTAGTCTCTGAAGAACATCGAACTTAAAAGGGGGAGGGATATAGATGTTGGCTAGTACATATGGCCTGCCCCCAATGGAGCAGGCTAGGAATATAAACCGACCCTGATCATCTATCAGAGTTTCTTCACAAGTAAATGGCACCCCCCTACCCACCATTATGCTCACCCCTCTAGAATATGAGGAGTGAACCGAATAGAAACGAGAGGGGTATTTCCGTGAGCCCAACTGGGCCATATTGTCTTTAGTTAAATGTGTCTCCTGTAGGCACATTATCCCTGGCCCTTTCTCATCCATCGATGCCAATATCAGGGCTTTCTTAATGGGGTCTCCCAATCCCCGTATGTTCCACGACCTAATCCTCCAAGTCATAGTACTTATAGGTATGAATAAATATAGGAGGCAGGAGTGGGAAGGAGTAAGCATGAGCCGCCCTCCCACCCCTCTTCTCTCCCCTTTCACATTTCTTTCCTCTCCCCCGCTCTTCCATCTCCTGCTGTAACTTCAAACTAATGCCTCTCCTATACCCTACTAAACCTAATGTATTTTCCTCTATCAAACTACCCACCCTTATTTTCCCCCCCCCCCCCCTCCCTACCCCTCCCCGCCCATAAGGGCTCCCCCTTGGGGCTTCACCTGTGACTTCACCACTCACATCCATCCACCTCGACCCACTTATTCTAGCACTCATTGACCTCTCAACCATACTGACTGGCAAGAGCCTCGTCTCTCCCTCCTCGCCCCATCCCATCTCCCTACTATACCAGTACTCTAACTCCCAATTTCCACAAAGAAAAAAGAAAGGAAGGAAAAGAAAAAGGAAAGGACAAAAGCACATATCCCGTTCATAGGTGTTCCTTCTTCACAGGCATATTAAGGGCATTTAGCAATTTAACAAAGTACTTTTCATTTTGTCATTATATAAAAAAAAATAAAAAATAATCCTTGTATACCGATTTCTCCCTCTCCCTTCCTTCCCCCCCCCCCAAAAAAAAAAAAAAACCAACAACCCCCCCCTGCCCCCTCAAACTGTTAGTGCATTTAACAATATTCTTATTTTACCATCGTTGAGGACCCCCAAACCCCCCCCCCCCTCAGCTAGTGCATTTAACATCAATGCTCTTATATTCCGATGGGAAAAAAAAACAAAAAAAACAAAGAGGAAAAAAAAGGGTGAAAAATAAATAGATCATTGCAATTGTTTTGCAATTATTACAAATATTTAAATTGGTATGTTTTTTCCTTTTTTTTTTTTCTTTCTTTCTTTCCTCCCTTTCCCCTAGATTAGGAGGGCCAAAAAAAAAACCCCAACAACCCCCCCCCACCCCCTCAAACTGTTAGTGCATTTAACAATATTCTTGTTTTACCATCGTTGAGGACCCCAAAACCCCCCCCCCCCCCCAGCTAGTGAATTTAACATCAGTGCTCTTATATTCTGATTAAATTAAAAATAAGAATAAATACCCCCCCCACCCCCCCTCTCAAAGTGATAATGCATTTAGTGTCAGTAATTGATTATTAGACAAAGTCAATTCCAAACAGAAAAGAGAAGGGGGAAGGAGGCCCAACCAAAGTAGCCCCCCACCCCAAATAATATTATTCGATGTCCTTTTTGTTCTAGTACAAGTTCCCAAAAAATTGTGAAATATCAGTGCAGCTTTTATAATCAATTAGTAGATAGTTAGAGGGGGAAAAAAAAGGGATGGGGGAGGGGAAAGGGGCATGGAGCTATACTAATGCCTATAAGTCCTTGCTATTTGCTTCCAACCATTGTGCTCCCTCTGCTGGTGAATTGGAAAAAAAAAGTCCTGCCCAAAGCTGTCACCCGTAGGCGAGCCGGATACTGTAGGGCGTATACCACCTTGTGTTGCTGTAGGGTACGTTTTATTGATGTGAATTCAGCTCGACGTTTTTGTAGAGCAGGAGAAAAGTCAGGATAGAATGAGATTTTAACCCCTTTGTACATAATGTCACCTATGCTCCTGGCTTTCTGGAGCAGAGTAATTTTGTCGCCGTAATAGAAGAGCTTGAAGATAATTGGTCTAGGACGCCCACCCTCCTGCTGGGGTTTGAAGGGAACTCGGTGAGCCCTCTCGATTGCAAAGAAAGAAGAGAACGTATCAGGGCCAAAGATATCCCTAAGCCGGTCCTCCATAAACGATATAGTGTCAGGCCCCTCGCTCCGTTCTGGCAGACCAATCATCCGAAGATTGTTCCTTCGGAGTCTATTCTCAATTTCATCTAGTTTAGTTGTTTGTAGGTCCGTCTTTTCCTGCAAACCCCTGACTTCTCTCTCCAACAGGTACAGAGTATCCTCCACCGTACTCACTCGCTCTTCTAGAGTGTTGATTCTTTCAATCGTTTTACACATGTCCTGATGTATTGAGACAAGTTCTTCACTAAGATTTTTTAACTGGGTATCAAAGCCCACCATAAATTGTTTACAGTCATTGACAGCCCGCAGGACGTCTTTCAATGTAGGCTCTTCTGTTGATTCAAAACCTGCTAGGATGACAGGATCATTCGTTGTAGGCACCGGCGCAGCTGTTGCTAATACAGCTTCCTTTACTTCCCTGTTGGATCCTTTGTTATTCAAAACTTTGTCCCTACTTGGATTTGTAGAATTAATAGAATTGGTTAATTTCGAAGCTGCCGCCTCTTGACTTTTGCCAGCAGCAGATAGACCTGGAGGGGCCTTAGTCTGGTTGGCTAACGGTGCTTGGCCCCCTCTAGTGGGTGATTGAGATGCAGTTTGGGCAGATTGAAAAAAACGGTCCAACTTCGCTGCTGCGACCTGGCTGCCCTTCTCCTTTCCCTTAGCGGAGCGAGTAGTAGGGGCTCCATCTATGTGTTGTTGATCCTCAAGGCCCCGTTTGGTTGTCATAGTGAACATGAGGGGGGAGGTAAAATACACCCCACTCCCAGTATCGCACCAATAGCAAACACAGGTGAGGAGGAAAAAAAGGGGCCAAAAACTCCTAGGGACTGCTTGGGTTTATCAAAGAACTTAACGCAACAGATCATACAGAGGAGCCACCCCCCTTCCGGTTAGACAACCTGGGAGTTGTAATGCATATATGATTATCCCCTGCTACTAGATTTGTTATATAAGTTAGTCTCTTTTTCAGAACAAATTTATGGCACCCAGTCCATTAGCAGCACTTTTACATATTTCAAGCAAGAATATCCATAGGATATTAGAGAGTTACAAGCAAAAAAAAAGAAAAAAAGAGTCAGCAGTTCAACAAAGTGGTAATTAGGAGCTCTTAATTAGGCATTCTGGAGCAGTAATATATAAACAATGCAATGCGATGCAATAACTCTGAGATATTTAAATAGTCTTCTGACACCTTCCAGGCTTATTACTTTATACACAATATAGAGCCCTTTAATCTCTTTTCTGTATCGCACTTTCCTTCCTCCTTCTCATTATATTTTTGCTCAAGGGTTACCTCTTGTTTGCATTTGCAATTCACAGCAGTGTATATCACCACTCACATATGGTATCCTGTATTGATCCTATATTTTAAGGAGAGGCCAATACAGTACACAGTTCCGTATCATATGCTCAAATATGTTGGTGCAATGATAGCAGTTAATAAGCAGTTAATAATTAGTAATAAAGGATTTGGTAGAGCATCACAAAGAAAAGTCTCCTATTATGTACTGCTAGACCTCGTACACACGAGTAAATCTGTCTGCTGGAAACGGTCTACTAGACCGTTTCAGCAGACAGATTCGATCGTGTGTACGGGCAAACAGACGGATTTGGCCACCCGACAGATTTCAAAGCATGCTTTGAAATCTGTCGGCTGGGAACCCGTCCGCCCGACATGTCTGCTGGTTAGTATGCTAAACCAGCAGACATGTCTTCTCGCACACACGCCGAATGATTTAGACGCATGCGCGGAAGTGTTTTACTTCCTGGTGCGGTGACGTGGCGGCGTCAACGTCACCGCCACATCACCGACACGTCAGCGCGCTGTCTGCTGGCGGGGATTTTGGTTTGCCCGTGTGTACACGCGAGCAAACCAAAGTCCAAGCAGACAGATCTGTTCAAATCGGTCGATCCGACCGATTTGAACAGATAGATTGTCTCGTGTGTACGAGGCCCTAGAGGTACAAAGCAACGTGCTGAGTGTGGTAGACTGTTTTTTTTTTTTTTTTTTTTTCCATAAAAGATTTTATTGAATCAGAACGTAGCATGAAATACATATCAAGATATACATAAGGTATCAGAAAATAACACAGGACCATAGGTAGAACAAGCTACACATTACAGCAAAAATGCATCCAGTGACCTTTTAGGACCGTAGGCAGGGCACAGGAGGTATAAAGAAGCAGGGTCGGGGCGGAGGATCTTGACTTTCAATGTTCCCCTCCCCCACCCCCCCCCCCCCATCAGCTGAAGAAGAGGGGGGGTGAAGCATGAGGCACCCTACCCGGCCAAGTCAGAGGGCGCAATGTATCAGAGCGGCAACAAGGTCAAGTGTTTAGAAATAGGGCAGGCTAGAAGCAGAGGAGATGGGAGAAGGAGAGAGGACAAGGAGAAAGAACGAAAAGGGAAAGAGGGGGGAAAGGAAGAGGAGAAAGAGAAGACAAGGGTGATGGGAGAGCGGGGCACAGTAGGAAGAGAGACAGAGTGGAGAGGAATGGATCCACGCCCGTCCCCCCGGCCCCCCACAATGCCCAATGATGGACCTCCAGTGGCACAGATAGGTTAAGACACATATTGGTGATAGCGGTCCGTGGTCACAAAGTGGTTCCAGCAGGCCCAGGTGAAGGAAAATTTGTGTATTCTGTCTTGGGAAATGTGGATCAGTTCCTCCATTTCTTTTGTTAAAGAAATCTGCGCAAGCCATTCTTTGATTGTTGGTGCGGTGGTGGAGCGCCAATGCCTGGGGACACAAATCCTAGCTGCATTGACCATATGCATGGCCAGGGACCTGAAATAGTCTTTTTTGGGGAGAGACGTGTGATGCAAGAGGAATTGGGCCGGGGTATAATCAAGGGTATAGGTGGTGACGTGTGAGATGAGCTCGTGTACTTCCCTCCAGAAGGTTTGAAGGGCTCCACATTCCCACCACACATGAAGCATAGTTCCCACCCCTGCACCGCATCTCCAGCAAGTGTCAGGAATATTAGGGGAAAATCGATGAAGCCGCGAAGGAGTCCTATACCATTTAGTAATCAGTTTGTAGCCATTTTCTTGGATAGCCACATTTGCAGAGCCTTTGTGGGCGTATTCATAAACAGTGCTCCAGTCCTCCACTGACAGGGGTGTCGGGAAATCTCTGTTCCATGAGAGCTGTGGCGGGGTGGGAGATTGTGACTGGCCTTCCACCAAAAGGGTATAAAGAAGGGAAATCAGATGTCTCTGTGGGGTTTTACGATGACATAGGGATTCAAAGGGAGTGAGCTGTCTTGACCAAAGCGATTGGTTGTCTATGTCCGAAAGGAAGTGCCTAATCTGTCTAAGTTCAGAATGAGAGGGAAGACGTCCTAGTAATGGCTTTCACACCCTCATAAGTTAGAGGTCTGCCAGCAGAGTAAAATTGTAGGGCCAGGACGTCGTCGAAAGGCCACTCCTGACTCAAGAACTCCCCCGACATGCCCGGAGGGAAATCGGGGTTCCCCCTTAGGGAAGTCAGGGGGCCTGGGTGGGAGGGTGAGGAGCCCAGCGTCGAGGCCCTCTTGAAGGCTAGAAGCGATGGATAGATAAGTGGATGGGTTACTACGAGCTGAGGCCAGCTCTTGGAGGACATCCATGGGAGTAAGTGGAGGGGATTCTGGGAGAGGTCCCTCTCCAGGAGAACCCACAGTTTGGTGGAGGCGTGAATGCTCCAGTCTGCGATCCTCGTGAGGAGACACGCGCTGTGATACTTTCGAAGGTCAGGGAGGGCGACACCTCCCCCAGACTTAGGGAGGGTGAGGCGAGAGAACGCTATACGAGGATGAGAGCCCCTCCAAAGGAAGGTGGAGCATGCCTTCCTGTATGATGAAAAGAAGTTTGTGGGTAGAGAGACCAGGATCGATTGCATGAGATAGAGTAAGCGGGGCAGAATAATCATTTTAACCAGGGCGGACCGACCAAACCAGGATACATTCAGGCCCATCCAGTCTTTAAGGCATTTTTGTGCCTGAAGGAGGGCAGGGTGGAAATTCTTGGTGTACAGGTCCGCTAGTTTGGAGGGGACATGAATACCAAGATAGGTGATTGAATCTCGAGCCCATTGAAAAGGAAAGGAGTCCCGGCAGTGTAAGACCTCCTGGGCAGGGAGGGAAACATTCAGCGCTTGCGATTTTGTATGATTGATTTTTCAGGTTTGAAAGAGTGCCGAAATAATTCAGGTCCTTAAGAAGGTTGGGTAGGGAGATCCGGGGAGACCGCAAGGAGAGGAGGACATCGTCCGCGAAGGCCGCTACTTTGTACTCTCTCCCCTTCACGGTGATCCCCACAATGTCGGGATTATCCCTAATCCTGTTAGTAGGGGCTCCAGGGTAAGGATATATATCAGGGGCGACAAGGGGCAACCCTGGCACGTACTGTTGTCAATGGGGAAGGTGCCCGACAGGTGGCCATTGACCTTAACCGCGGCCGAGGGGCCCGCATACAGGGCCAGAATGTGAGCCAAAATACGGGACCCTAGACCCAAAGCCGTGAGAACCTCCCGCATGTAGTCCCAGGCCACTCTGTCGAACGCCTTCTCGGCGTCGAGAGAGAAAAAAGCCGTGGGTCTTCGAGGTCGTGAGCCAGTGGTGTAGGTTCAGAGTGCGAATAGTATTATCCCTGGCTTCGCGTCCAGGGACAAATCCCACCTGATCTAATGAGATAAGTCCAGGAACCAAGGGAGCCAACCTGTTAGCGAGAACTTTTGCGTAGATTTTAATATCCACGTTTAAGAGCGATATCGGGCGGTAGTTGGCGACCCAGGGAGGGATCCTTGCCCTCCTTAGGGATTACCGCTATATGTGCGGTCAGCATATGGCCAGGTTTGTTTTGAGGATCAGCTAGGGCATTGAATATAGACAGTAGATTAGTGGTAAGTACGTCACCAAAACATTTATAATATTGAAGGGGAAAGCCATCCGGGCCCGGGGCCTTCCCAGGCTTCATTTGCTTAACGGCCGACTCCACTTCCGCTGCCGACATGGGGGCTTCCAGGTCAAGGGATTGTTGGGAAGAGATTGGCTTGGGGCTATAGCGGGACAAGAAGTCCTTAATTTGCGCAGTCCGGGAATTGGTCTGGGACTGGGAGAGGGCCTGTGGGTGAAGGTTGTATAGTTTAGAGTAAAACTCCTCAAACTCATGGGCAATATCCTCATTCTTGACTAGGCGTTCGCCACCACGACTGTGTAAGTGGTGTATCGTGGAAGTGGGCTTCGAATTGTGTACTGCGCGGGCCAGAAGACGGCCACATTTATTGCCCTGTTCGTAAAAGATTCTCTGGCCGAGAATGTATCGCCTCCTAGAGCGTTTGCCCAACTCAGCCATGAGTGACGTCCAGGCGCACGTCAAGTCCTGGAGGGTAGCTTGTGCGCGGGACATCTTGTGGGAAGCTTCGAGGGTTCTTATCCTCTTGATTAGGGAGTTTATACACTCCTGTTTGTTTTTTGGCCTTCGTGGCCAGAGCAATCAGCTCGCCACGGATTACGCATTTATGCGCCTCCCACAAGGAGACCGGTGAGATCTCTGGGTTCACGTTCTCTGCAAAGTAATGCTGGATGCGGGTGTGGACTTGGTCCAACACGGACGGGTCTTTAAGCAGGGAAGAATTCAAACGCCAAGTCTTTGATCTCGAGGACACCTCAGGGAAAGCTAAAGTGACACTGATCGGGTGGTGATCCGACAGAAACATTGGTTCTATCGTGGATTGCTGGAGGAGGGTGAGGTCCGGTTGGTAAAGGAAAAAATAATCTATCCTGGAGTATTTTTGGTGCGGGGCGGAAAAGAAGGTGTAGTCTTTATCCGAGGGGAAAAGTGTGCGCCAGGTGTCGTGCAGGCGAAGGGACTGAAGGTGCAGATTGATCTGTCTAAGAGATTTATAAGTCATTGTGGAAGTTCCCGTGGAGGAGTCCAACAAAGGATTTAGGGGGACGTTAAAGTCTCCCCCCAAAAGCAAGATACCTGACTGAAAAGAGGCCAGTATGTCACAGATCGTCTTGTAAAAGGCCACCTGACGCTCGTTAGGGCAATAAATATTGGCCAGGGTGATTGGTTTCGATCCAAATGTGCCCTTAAGGAAAACGTACCTGCCCTCCGGGTCAGTAAGCGAGTCAGACAAGTGAAAGTTTGCGTGCTTAGAAACCAGGATAGAGACCCCCTTGGTTTTGGAAGCGGGGTTAGCGGCGTGAAAAACCGTCCGATAGACGTGGTTGGAGAGTTTAGGAATGGCGTCCGAGCGGAAATGAGTTTCCTGAAGGAAAATGAAGTGGGCCTTGTGTTTGGTGAGGGAAGACAGGACCTGCGATCTTTTTTCAGGCAGATTAAGGCCTTTAACATTCACAGAAAGGCATTTCAGGGTCAAGGGAGGCATGTTCTATGGCCAATGCAGTGGGAATTGGATTGGGAAGGAGAGGGCGAGGAGGCGAAACTCATCGGGTATGTCACCGGGAGGGCCGGCGCGGTTCCGGGCAGAAGAACAGGAGAAAGTTAAGGGTGGAAACCAGAGAAAAGGAAGGGGAGAGTAGAGGGAGGGGAGCGAAGGTGGAGGGAGAAAGAGGGCAGAAGAAAATCAGAGGAGGAAGCGGGGGAGAAACGAAAGAGAGTATAACCAGAGGTGATGTTAAATCACCTGGGAAAAGAGGGGTCTGGAGGGTCAGCAATAAATCCCAGCGGGATTGCTGTGTGGGTGCGAGACAAGGGACGGAAACCTCAAAGATAGAGGCAACCCAGGGATCGAAATGTAGAACTTGCTAAGGGAAGGTGCTGTGGGGAACCCAAGGAGAATGGAGGAGGGTTAGAGTGGAGGGGCCCACCAAAATGTATGAGGTCTAGGGGTCAGCATAAAACAGAGTAGAAATACATAGAACAGTGAAAATCATGTAAGCAAAAACAAACATACCAACCACTGGAAGTGAGTTCACCGCGGATTCTCAAGTGTCACCAGTTATCTATCTCACTGTGCCCCGCCCAATGCGTATCTTCAGGGAGACCAACAGATAATTACAGGTAGGGAGGGGAGACATACACAAAAAGGAGGAGGCAAATTGGTGTGGTTTGAGCGTCTGAAACCCCCAGGCGCAAGACAAAAGAGACCAATCGAGGTGGAAGGGGTACAGGGCTATGGGTGGGTGTGGAGCAACTTGGCTCCAGTGCCCGCTCAGCGGGGTCAGAAAACCCATCCCGCAAGATACAAAGTGATTCCTACAGGGTAAGGGCAAGACGGCTCCGTGGCTGCAAAAACCTTGCCGTTGAAAAAAAAACGGGGGTTAATGTAAGAGCGCCGGGGGCCAACAATCAACTGCCAGTAAGGTAAGAGTCAGGACGTAGTGAGACGGGGGAGTCTCATCGTATGCACAGTGGAAAGGTCCCCTTCGGCTTCCAACGAGTGGGGTCACAGCAAGAGGAATTCAGCTAGTTACTAAGGGCAGTGCGCAGCGGTGAAGAGGGTGAAGTCTCGGTGACAGCGAAACATCCGGGGAGAACAGCAAAACAGCCACGTTAGGCCCCGACCCGGTCTCTACCCCTGGGTGGAGTCGAGGGGGAGCCCGGTTCACGATGGTAGAGATTGTGTCGAGCAGCGCGATTACCTGGAGAGGCCGGACCAGCTCGGTGTCTGCGAGACCTGTGCTTTTGCGACTTCGGGGATGGATTCACAGAGACCGGGAGCCAGGGTTCCGAAGGAAAGAAGAACGAATACCAATCTGGAAGGTCCACGGGTGGGATATCCAACTGTTCACAGAAGCTGGGGAGGTCTTCCGGTGTACGCATAATAGCTGAGCGACCCCTGGCAGACGCCGACAGGGCAAAGGGAAACTTCCAGCGATATTGTATATTCCTGGTACGCAAGACCTTCAACAGGGGGCGGAGGGCGCGTCTGTTTTGGAGCGTGATCTGGGAGAGGTCTTGGAATAATTTCACTTCCGCTCCATTGTGAAAGAGCTGACCTCTCACTCTCGCCTTACGGAGGATTTCCTCCTTGAGTTGGAAATTGACCACGCAACAAATCACGTCCCTGGGCGGTTCATTATCCCTGGGTGGGGGTCGCAGAGCGCGATGGGCCCTCCCCATGTCGACGGGCGAGTCTGCCGGGCGCTCCATCAGGTCATTAAAGATCGTGCACAATGTCTGTTGTAGGGTCCCTGGGTCCGCATTTTCAGGTAATCCCCGGACACGAATATTATGTCTACGTCCACGATTGTCGAGTTCCTCGATGTGTCTGTGTAGCTCCAGGAGGTGGGGGAGCTGTGAGTCGTAGGAGCTCTGAACCTGTCGGATTGCGGCAGCATGTGTCTGGGTGGTTTGTTCTACTTCCCCGATACGGTGAGCGATCGCGCGGATCTCCGTCTTGAGGTCAACAACTGCTGCCGTAACTGCTGCTGTGACAGCATTCTTAATGTCCGCGGTCATTGATTCCAGATCGAACAAGCTGGGGGGATGAGAACGCCCCACGGACGAAACGGGCTCCGGGGGCTGCATTTCGGGGTCCAGACCAAGCGAGCTTGGGGCCTGGGCCTGCGAGACCACATGTGCCGCCATGCGTTGGGAGCGGAATATCTCCGGGATGTTCCTAATCAGCTGCGAGCTGGACTCGCCCGATGCACGGGAGGCAGAGGAGCTTCGGGTGGCTCTACTCATGATGAAGAAATAGATTGTGGGTATCCCAAGAAGCTGGATTCGATCACTGGGTCGCGGGAGCACAAGGCTTAAGCTGCCATCTCGTTCTCCCGTGGTAGACTGGTTTTACCTTGATTGTGGATCTTGGCACCGGATCCTTTATCCTCAATTGCATGTACCTTTTGATGGCCCCCTTCACACAAGGAGGGCTCACTACAGTTGGTATCTCTAGTTGTCAGTTCATCGTACTGGAATCCTGGAGCCCTGGAATCCTAAAGGGCAATCTGCACGGTACCGCACGCGGAGACCCACCAGACATCCAGCATCTCCGCCTCAGGATCGAATCTGGAGCCTCCTACGCACCCCCTCCACTCAGGGTCCGTGCGTCTTAGCCTCAGGATCGAATGAGGATCGAATCTGGACACGCAGGGATCTGCGAGACTAACAGCAGCATCAGAGTCCGTGCATCTCCGCCTAAGTATCGAATCCGGAGCTTCCTGCCTGCCTGCCTGCTCCACTCCAAAGGCTCCGCGAATCCAGGCACCCATCCGGGGGCCCATCGCGGATGGACGGAGGGAGCGACACTGCTTCGAGAACCAAAGGATAGAAAGGCGGGCTCAAACTCGGGGACCGGCCCAGCACAGCATGGAAATCCAGGTAGGGAGAGGAGGGGAGACTAGATCAGCCATCCACTCACTCCAACATCCTCACGTCTCTCACACCCTACATCCGGTCACGCCCCTCAGCTGTCAGGGATGTCTACACAGGCATCCAACACAGGTTTAGTTTAGGCCACATTTCAAACCGAGATGTAAAATATTGGTCTCTTTGTGGGACAGGGTGATATCACTCAAATTAAAGATACCACTTATTCCGGTCCTCTTCTTCTTTTCCTGGACTTTTCATCCTGCTCTACACCCTCTAGGTCGTTTCTCCTTTGGTCTACCTGTTGAACATAGTCCCTCTCCCATTGAGATGAGTCTCTCCAATTGGGATCTCGGGGGTGTTGTGTTTGAAAAGGCAGTCTCCCTCGTTGGTGGGGTTGTTCCCGTCCTCGTTTCCTCCACCCACGTCCCCTCCCTAAAAAAGGGCGAGGTGACTGATAATCACCTCTTGCTCCATGATCACGTAATGGATCTGTTATGGAGAGGAACGTGATGATATGTATTATAAGATGGAGGATGATACACATTGTGAGATGCTTCCCGTACGGGACCAGCATTCCTAACTGGTGTAGAGTGGTCTCTCGGGGGGCGACACGGTGTATTATCTCTTCTCATATCATTGCTATTCCGTGAAGGGACACTGGATGGTTGGCTAGATACAATCTCAGGCCGCTCAGTATTCACATTGTCCCTCCTGGTTACAGGCATATTATCTTGTTGCCAAAGATAAACACATTTAGATTTAAAGTCTCCCATGTCACGGTGAAACTTTTTAATTTTATTTTTCTGTGTATCTTTGTCAACTTTCTCAAGCTTTTTCTTTATGCGTTGTACAAGAAAGCCGTGGCTGGGTCCTGGAAGGACATTATATTTCTCCTCTATTTGGACTGTGGTCCTTTTAGAGGAAAGGAAAGGGTTAATGCACCTGTCCAGGATATGGTTTAAATAAAGACAGGAAGTTGCAGGTGAGAATGAGGAGTGTAGCAGAGACTGTGTATGGTAGTGCTGGACAAGTAAAAGCAGTGAATACTATGAGAAGCAGTGAACAACTTTGAAAGGACTTGGCAGTGGCCTGCCTGAAAGCCTGCTTTTGGAGAACTTTAACTGCAAGGACTGTTGGATTGCAATAACAGTACTGAGATCTACGAGTCGGTGAGACTAATGTTTTATTTTGTTTTGCTGCTGTAAAGCCATTTGTGTTCAATAAACCTCCCGTGTGATTTAAGAGCCTGTGTCTTGCGGTCAGGCTGATCTCCCGAACCTTAGGCCCCGTACACACGGCCGAGGTTCTCGCTGAAAATCAGCGAGAACCTCGCTGGAATGCACATTCCAGCGAGGACCTCGGCCGTGTGTACGGTCTCAGCGAGCTTCCCGTCGGGAAGCTCGTTGAGCCGAAAAAGAGAGCACGCTCTCTATTTTCTCGACGGCCCGCCTGGAAGAATGGCTGGTTGCCATTCCCGACGGGCGGGTCGCCGAATTCGACGGCCGGGAGAGAACCTCGACGGGCGGAACGATGTGTTCTGCCCGTCGAGGTTCTGGGTCGTGTGTACGCGGCCTTACAGCGTGTGTTAAAATCTATGACCTGTTGCGATTCCTTAATGGGATCTAATAGGATTTTTAACTCATTAATTTTAGCCTCCAAAATAGCCATTTTTTTCCTTTTACGTTTGATTACTAGGTTTTGCAATTTAAAACCCATAGTGTTAAAAAATTCATACCACTCAGTCGTGGACTCAAGATCATCTAAGGTAGATTCTAAGCCATCCTGGGGTACAACATCCCAACAAAGACTTCTGATGATGATTTAATCTTTTATGTACTGCTCTAATGTACAGATATCCCACCAGGTAAGAACCTGTTTTTCTAATACATTCCCTAATGCAGTCATAATTCCATTAAAATTAACCTGTGCGGTGGTTTGTTCATTAAAAGCAAATACATTGGCAATGTCAATAGTTCTATTATTCAGGTATTGCAAGGCATCCATGTCTGCCAAGAAAAATAAAATGAATGGTACAAAAGTGTATACAAAGCCTACTATACACTGCTTAGCGCCACCCGGATATATATATCTCAGCAAAACCTGAATATTAACACACAATATAAAATCAATAAATAGGTATTCTGCTAATCAAATAACCGAAAACATACGTGAAAGCGGCTGTTTTAAAAAATAAAAGTATATAAAAAAGTACTCATATGTTTAACAATGAAACCAATCAGTCTATTCAAAAAACAAAAGTACAAACAGTGCTGGTATTGTGGTTTACCACTGTAAAAAATGGGTTAGATAAATGACAGCAGATGAATTATTATGAAATTGTCCAAGGAGGAATGTTTAAACAGAATATAGCAGAGTGCACCTTCCACCAAAATTCTTCTCTATTCACCACTTGTGATCACTCGCCCCGTCGGGGTTCAAACTCGCCACAATGGAACGAGTAGTAAGCCTTTCAATTAATCAAGCTTCATTTAACATGAGCCTCTGCAGCCAGCATCTTATCAGGGAGCCACTTATAAGAGGGAACCTCAGGTGAAATGGATACAAACAGAAGAAGCCAACATGGCGTAATCCAGTTTAATCAGTATACACCCTCATATTCCCACACAGACAGCTCCCCCATACATTAAACGTACACTCATGTAAGGCAAATGAACATATAAAGGTCACCGGATCTCAGAAAGATCGGTATCTCCTGCTTTCTTCAACAAAAGTTCGTGTCATTTTGGACATCCATTATGTAAATTCCTATGTACACCAGAGCTCCAGAAAGCTCCGTAGTAAGGGGAACCAAGGCGGAGGAGCCACATGACTGGGGGAACACTGTGCGGTGCACACACAGGATAGGGAAGTGGGGTGGGCTTTTTTGGTTGTACAAGGGGTGGGGTTTACCTAACACAAGGAGAGTTAGTTTAAGCAGTGGGTGGGGCTGGTCATTCTGGAGCCATCCAAGAAAGAGGTAACACACAGACTGTTTTTCACAGACTGTTTTCTGCTATGCTGTTACCTCACCCATGGATCAGTTTGAGGGCATGCTGGAGCTTCTGGAGCCATCCAACACACAGGCTGTTTTTTCACAGACTGTCTTCTGCTGTGCTGTTACCTTACCCAGGGATTAGTTTGAGGGCATCCTGGAGCGGCTGCGATCGGCAGCTAGGGTGAACGGTGCGCAATAGTGTCACGTACCTGGTAGGAGTCTGATGTGAAGAGGTCGGCCTCCCTTGTATCTCCAACCCAGAACCCCTCTGAGGGTGAAACAGATGGCGTTCAGGTAGGAGGAACACGGGTGCCAGATGATATTGCTTGAAGTACCGCTGGATGCAGGGAGGGCAGCAGACCCTAGATGAGCAGCAGGCACAGGGCTAGGTGGTGTAGAGCGAAGAGCCTGAATAAAGGGGAACTCCAACCCCTAGCAAGTCAGGGTGACCCGTGGCAGGAGCCTTGGATGCAGAGGTCTAGGATGGCCGGGTTGGCAGCAGGCAGGCAGCGAAGTACAGACGGATTGAGCAGAGGCAAGGTCAAAGGTCACAGGCCGGTTCGTTAGCAGGCAGGCAGCGGAGTACACGAGGGTTAAGCAGGAGCAAGGTCAAGGTCACAAGCAGGGTGGTTAAACAGGAATCTTGGTAATAGATACGGGCGTCAGGAATTCAGGAACCGCTGAAGACCGGTCAGCACCGCCCGGTCATCAGAGCGCCCTTTAAATAGGAAGGAAGGGTCAGGAACGGCCCCTGCGTGTGCGCCCCATCCGCCGCACCCGCGCATGCGTGGAAGTGCGCCGTTGCGGTTGGTGGATCCGCGCATTTGTGCGCAAATGCGCGCCATTGGTCAAAAATGTATTCTGCGTTCCAGGTGTGTGCGTGCCAATGGCGTCTCTGTCCTTTCCTTACAAATAGTATGCGGATCAGCTGGCAGTTCTGTTGCCTGATCCGGGTGAAGGTACGTCCCACGACCCCCTCCCCCCGCCCCTCTCTGCGCCGTGCCAGGCGCTCTATGCCACCGGAAAGGTATAGCCCTGGGGAACCATTCAGAGGGAGCCCGATTGCGGACCCTCCTGGGTCCAGGAAGAGGCCGGCGGCATCGGGGGACACTGGGAAGAATGCCAGGCCGCGGCGGGACAGCGGGTGGCATCTCCTTCACCTACCAGGCCCACACTGGGAACTGCTGGAGCGGTGGTGTAGGCGGGCCCATGCGCCCCACGCGGCACTACTCGTCGGAGCGGTGGTGTAGGCGGGCCCATGCGCCCCACGCGGCACTACTCGTCGGGGGAGAACGGCGGGCACAGCTGGGGGCCCATCAGCCAGAGTGGCTGCGGGTGGAGGAAGCAGAGGTCCATTGAGGGATGACGATGGTGATTCGGGAACGGCTACTGCTGGCACGTGGGGGCTCCGCGAGGGGGATCGCTGGACGTGGTGCGGCCTGATCTCAGGGCCCCTGACATCCCATCGGGCAGTGGTTGTTTGGTCTTGTCTGCGGGAACAGCGTCCCTTGCAGGGCAAGAAGATTAACGGTCGGAGGGGGAGCTTTCAGACACGGACTCTGGTCCAGATGAGGTAGCAGGCCCGTCAGGGCTTCAGCACGGACCCGAAATGGTGGCTGGTCAGACGGTTTCCACTGGGCAGCCGGGTAAGTCATCTGCTATTTCTACTTCAGTTGTTTCTCCTGCTATTGCTCTCCCTGCACTCCTCCTTCCTTCTCCCCCTGTTTCTCCTGTGTCTGTCTGTTTTTCCGTTTGCTGGGTCCCCGGTGGGGGGGTCTGAGTTGGGGTGGGTTTCTCCTGTTGGGGTGGAAATGGGTCCGGGGGGGCGTCTGACGTGGGGGGCAGTGATGGTGCAGCGGTTGTTGTCTTCCTTGTTGCAGGGATGTAGGGCCATGGCAAGTGGGTTGGCCAAGTGGGCCCCCTCTTGCCATCAAGGTGCCTCCCACTGCTGCGTGGTTGGTTCCTCCCGTGACAGGGCCGGTTAATGTAGGGGCATTTAATGTGACGCATACAGGTTTGGGTGGGACTTCCCAAGGGAACGGGGATGGTGCTGTGTTGTTAACCTCCTCCATTCCGTCAGCGGCTGTAGGGAGTGTGGCTAAGTCCCAGGTGAGTTCGGGTGTAGTGGGGGTGCCTCCTCTGCCGGGGGCATCAACAGTCGCAGGGACCACTGTGAGTGATTTTTCCTTCGGTGGTGCCGGGGGTGGCACAGGTAAGTACAGTTCCGGGGTTAGCGTCAGGTTTGATGGCGTACGGTTGGCTGATGCGGCCCTGTGTGAGGTATATATTTCTTACGATGCAGCTTTGGGGTCTCATTTGAGGGCAGAGGTGAAAGAGCGGATTTGGAAGGGGGAGTTTGTGGAGATATTCTCGTTGCTTCCACTTGAGAAGTTTAACTTGGATAAGGTAAAACCTGACGAGAGTAAGGAGGAGGAGGAGGAGAAGCGGCGTTTTCGCCTTATTCCTCGGACGTTTGCGAATTGGGCACAGGCATTTTATTTTGTGGCTAGAGTAATTGGGGGAAAAGGCGCCGGGAAAATTGCACTGGCTTGTTTTGCTATATTCATGCCATCAGTGAGGCGCAGAGGGTGTACGGGGGTGGGGTTTGGTTGCGCTATAAAGAGCAGTTTAGGCAGAGGAAAGCAGTGAGACCGGAGATACCGTGGGATCAAAAGGATATCGCCTTGTGGATGAGGCTTATGACTCAGGCCAGGGCAATGCCGCAGCCCTTTCGGGAAGGGGCCGGGGGAGCTCAGGCCTCCTCGCCATCGGCCGCAAAACGCAAGGGGTTCTGTTGGCAATTTAACGAGGGCTCCTGTAAATTTGGGGGATCTTGTTTCCGCTACGAATGTTCCGGTTGTGGGGGAACTCGCCCCTTGTCAAAATGCTTCAAGAAATGAAAGAAGCCAGGTGACGCTGAAAAAAGGGAGGACACCAGTGAGAGTGGAAAAGATGGCGCCGTATCCAAGTAGGTACCCGAATAGGGTAGCTGCGCGGGTGTTGTGGTTGGGCATTAAGGAGGGTTTCCTGATTCCCAGTGATTTGGAAGACATCCCTCCTTTGGCGGCTAACCTGAAGTCGGCTTACGACCACCCGGAGGTGGTTACTGAGAAGCTCCAGAAGGAGGTGGGTTTGGGTAGTATGGCGGGGCCGTTTGAGGCCCCGCCCGTGAGAGACTTGGTTGCTTTACCACTGGGGGTAGTGCCGAAGCGTGAGCCGAATCAGTTTCGGCTCATCCATCATCTCTCACACCCCAAAGGGGGTCGATGAATCATGCTATTGACCCTGCCCTGTGTACGGTGTCTTATGCGTCTTTCGATGAGGCAGTGCACTGGGTCCAGCATTTTGGGAGGGGGGCCTTGTTGGCCAAGACTGACATTGAATCGCCATTTAGGCTGTTGCCGGTTCATCCAGATATTGTGCACTTGTTAGGGTGTTGTTGGAGGATGGAATGCCGGCTTCCAGAACACAAGCTGGTGGACTTGCGTGAGTCAGTTGCCGTGGCGGCGCGGAGTGCAAAAGCGAAGTTACGGGATTTACAGTCTTTATTGGGAAAGCTCAACTTCGCTTGTCGCATCATGCCGATGGGGAGAGTTTTCTGCAGATGGTTAGCGGCTGCCACGGCTGGTGTTAGAGCCCTGCATCACTTTGTATATATATATATATGCCAGATTCAGGTAGATGGGAGTTTCTTTACTCCGGAGTAACGCTTCTCATTTACGTTACTCCGCCGACACTTTCGGCGCAAGTACTGTTATTCACATAGCAGTTGCGCGTAAACTTGCGCCAGAGTAACGATAATGCGCTGGCGTAACCCGACGCAAGTGGAAGTGGGTGTGATATGTAAATGATAGGCGGAGCCCAGTGCAGAGGCTTACGTTCAGCGCATCATCCACGGAGCATGCGCAGTAAGTGAGGCTCCACTCGCCCCCTTGTGCGCATGCTCACAACTTCCGTCGGCACCACTTCACGGCAAACATCAGCGCAATGTGTTCCGTTGCGCGTATAAAAGCGCTAGCGGAAACGCCATTCCGGCGCAAAAGTATTTCCGTTTCCCCCCACCCCAGGGAAGATACTTTTGTGCTGTGATGGCTGCTCCCGCTACCCCCAGAGAGAGGAGGAACCTCAACTTTTAGCCCAGGAGGTCTCTGTGATCAGCTCAGCTATGGAGACATTTAATCATTTCCTCCATGGCAAAAAAAGTCGAAAGACCAGCCGGGAGAGGAAGCAGGGCATCCTGGACACCATTGCCAGCAGGGTGAATGTGCTAGGGTACTCCACCCGGACTGCTGGTGACATCCAAAAAAAGGTAAACGACCTGCGGCGCAAGGTCCGTGGCAAGGTGGCCACCATCAGGAGGCATGAGAGGGGCACAGGTGGTGGTCCCCCATGTCCGGTCAGCCTGACCACGGAGGAGGAGGTGGTCGCTCGCTGCCTGGAGAGGGAGCAGGTGGAGGGGGTCCCTGGCTATGACTCCGTGGAGGAAGGCTCCTGGCCAGGTAAGTGTTTTTTATCCCCTATTTGATGTGTTGCATGTGGGGGGGGGGGGGTACATGTGCCAAGTGTGTGGGACCACCAACATGTGTCTGCTTTGTGTCATCCACAGATGACGGAGCTGGGCCATCATCTGTCGGCGGCCAGTCCACCCCATCCCCCCAACACCATCGTGTGCCCGAGCCCCTGGGTGGTGAAGACACCGAGGTGGAGGAGGAGAGTGCCCACACCACACCTGCCGATGGGGTTGTGGAGGATCCTGCTGTGGCAGAGCAGGACTTTTCCTTATTGTTGGAGGACTCCTCCCCTTCTCCAGGGCCGTCTGTCATCCCCTCCCCCATCCTTGGAAGCCCCTCAAGGGCGACTCCATCCCCCCGGGGACAACCATCTTCTGGCCCCAGGAAGGCGACCCAGAAGACCAGGGGGGTGTCGGATCTTGTCCAGGGCCAGTTGGCGAGGGATCACGCCAGACAGACCCAACAAATGGGGGACATAGTTGGGCACTTGGACAAAGTGGCTGACAGCCTGTGCTCCGTTGGCCAGATAAGCAACGCAGTGCAGGATGTGAGTTGCAACTGCGCTGCAGTGGTGACCAGTTTGGGGGAGGTGCAGGGTGACATAAGGGACCTCACTGCAGCCGTCCATGCAAACACTGCTGCCATCCAGGGAAACAGTGCTGCCATCCGGGACCAGGGGAGGCAGAGTCGGCGGGCCCAACATTATCAGGTCACCCGTCAGCTCAGGATGCAGGCCCATACCAACACATACCTCGGCCGGATAGCCAGGGCCTTAGAGGGCATGCAGGCCATACCTGCCAGGAGTGTCCCACCCGGGGATCAGCCACCTCCAGATGCCCCCCCACCCCCACCCACTCCATCCAGGCAGCTGAGGAGCCAGAGAGGTTCGGCAAGAAGGAGCCCCCAGCATCCCCGATTATTTGGTTTTTTTTTTGGTTGGATTTATACTCAGGTTATGAGTTTTTTACTTTATTTGGATTTATACTCGGGTTATGAGTTTTTTATTTTATTTGGATTTATACTCAGGTTATGAGTTTTTTATTTATTGATACTGCACACGTTGCAGTGTGAATGGTGTGTGAATGTGAGGGGGTGGCACTCCTGACAGTAAGGGGTGTCACCCTCGGCCGTGGTGGTGAAGTTAACCCCACGGCTGTATGAATGACGTGTGAAAGGTGTATGAATGGACAGCGACATCATTGGGGCCTTGACGCTGGCGTTGCTGCTCCCAAGTCCTACATGCTGGACTTGGGCTAATCCAATGCGATGTGGATGTGGTGTGTGTGTGATCTAGGGACATCAGTGGTGTACACGCGTGCATTGTCTGTGTGATTAATGTTTTGGTTTAGTGTCCAAAGATGCCTACGGCGAGGACCCTCCTGACTGCTCTTCCATCAGCAGACTGGGTCTCCTCTGGCAGGTGGGGACTGTGTGGGTCGGGGGTCAGGTCATCACGTATGTCAATCTGCAGGCCTTTTCTCATAGCAAAGTTGTGCAGAATGCAACATGCACCGATGATCTGACACACAAAGGTAGGGGAATACAATAGGGTCCCCCCAGACTTATCCAGGCAGCGGAAACGGGACTTCAGGAGCCCAAATGTTTGCTCCACCACTGCACGGGTTTTGATGTGTGCTTCATTGTATTTTCTCTCTCCTCTGGTTTGGGGGTTCCGGAAAGGAGTCATTAGATGGGGTCCCAGTGCATATGCAGAGTCACCTGTAAGGGAAAAGACAGGAGGATGTTAGTCATGCATGTGCCACTTCTGATGTGCATCACGGGAGGGGATAGTCATGCCTGCCACCCATGTCACTCACCAACCAGCCAGCTGTCCCCATACATGTTCTGTTCGAATTCTGCTGGGATGGGACTCTGATTGTATATGAAGCTGTCATGGCTGGACCCGGGGTGTTTGGCACGGACGTGCCATATGAGGCGTTGGGCATCGGCTATCACCTGTACGTTGATGGAGTGCCAATGCTTCCGATTGCGGTAGATGTGCTCTGTGGCACTGGGGGGCTGTAGGGCCACATGTGTGCAATCAATGGCCCGATGGTGCGTGGGAATCTGGCAATGCTGTAGAAATCTGTCATTGCCTTCAGCCGCAGCTCCTCAGTGGTGGGTCTGATGAACTGGTTGGACATGCGTCTGAGGATTGCAGGGACAACCTGATGCACACATCTGCTCACGGAGGATTGTGACATCCCAGCCACCACTCCACTTGTACGCTGGAATGATCCACTTGCAAGGAAATGAAGTGTTGCCAGTACCTTCACCAGTGGCTGCACTGCTTGTGAGCGGTGTGTCTTGCTGGTGATGTCATCCTGCAGGGTTGTGGTTAGTTCAAGTATTGCATCTGGGCTGAATCTGAAGAGGCGATACACCTCCTCATCCCCCATGCCAAAGAGGCTCATGCGCGTGCGGTATATCCTCTCACGTGCCCGCCTCCTTCGTTCCGGGGGACCCATCAGTAGTTCTAGGACCACGATTGCCCCTGGCATGTTGGCACACAGAGGTGTTGTCCTTGCAAGTGTGGTTGTTCAGCTTGCTAGTTTCGTCGGTAACGCTGCTGCTGGAGCTGCTCTCCTGCTGACCTGTGGCCATCTGGAGTAAAGATAAAGCAGCCATTTGTAGAAATAACTTTGCGCCGGACGGACGAGATACGCGCGGCGCATGTAGCCGGCGTATGGTGCTAATCCGTTCGCGAATTGGGAAATCTCCCTCATTTGCATATTTGCAGGGGAAATCAATAGGCGCGACTGATGCGCCAAGCGAAACTATGCGCTGACGAGACTCTGGCGTCGGAACGTTAAGCCGGTCGGAAATGGCCCGTTTTCTGGCGCATCTAGGTTGGTGGGTACGGCCACATAGAAACGACGGCGCATCTTCACAGTTACGCGGCGCATATCGAAATACTCCAGCGCAACTCTACCTGAATCTGGCCCATATATATATATATATATCTTTATAAATGGTTATTTTATAAAAGTTATTTTAATATTTACCTTTTGGTATTAAATAAGGGGCCTTTAGTGGCCATTTAATCCAGAAGGTGTTGCGTGGTTGATCTAGGGGGTTAAGAGGTTTTGGGTAGGCCCGGACTGGGACAAAAAATAGGCCCGGGCATTTTAGACTAAGCAGCCCAGGGGGGGGGGGCACAGCGGGGGTTAATGACGGGATGTGGGGTGAGATAAAGAAAGATAGATAGATAAAGGAAAAAAAGAGAGATACAGATAGAAAGAAGGGAAGGAAGGAAGATAAAGAAAGATAAAAGATAGAAAAAGAAGGGGAGGGAGGAAGATAGATAGATAGGAATGAAGATATAGAAAGAAGGGAAGGAAGGAAGATAGATAAATAGATATAGATATATAGAAAGGAAGGAAGATGGATAAAGAAAGAATGAATAATATAGAAAGAAATAAGGGAAGGAAGAAGGATAGATAGATAAAGATAGAAAGCAAGAAGGGAAGATAGATAAAGATAGAGAGAAAGAAAGAAGGGAAGGAAGATTGATAAAGATAGATAAATATAGAAAGATAAATATAGAAAAAAGGGAAGGAAGATAGATAGATGGATAGATAGATAAAGATAGAAAGCAAGAAGGGAAGATGGATATATAGATAGATAAAGATAGAAAGCAAGAAGGGAAGATGGATAGATAGATAAAGAAATATAAAGATAGAAAGAAAGAAAGAAGGAAGGGAAGGAAGATAGATAAAGAAATAAAGATAAAGATAGAAAGAAAGAAGGGAAGGAAGGGAGATAGATACAGAAAGAAATGTAGATAAAGGAAGGAAGAGAGATAGATAAAGATAGAAGATAGTAAGGAAGGAAGATGGATAAAGATATAAAAAAAGAAGAGAAGGAAGATAGGTAGATAGATCTAGATAGATAGATACAAATAAATAAATAGATAGAAAGGAAGGAAGATAGATAAAGATAGAAAGAAAGAAAGAAAGAAGATAGACAGTGGCAGTGCATCTATAGAGGGCGCCGGAGCGCCGCTCCCTCTGGCTCAGCCGCCCCCTCTGCTCAGCGCAACAATGGGCACACTGGCGACAATGGGCACACTGGCATCAATGGGCACACTGGTGACAATGGGCACAGTGGCGACAATCAAAGGGCACAGTGGCATCAATTGGCACAGTGGCAACAATTAAAGGGCACAGTGGCTGCGTTTGATGGCATGGGACAGTGGCTACTTTTGATGGCATGGCACAGTGGTGACAACTGATGGCACAGTGGCTGTTTGGCATGGCACAGTGGTGACAATTGATGGCACATTGGCTGTGTTTGATGGCATGGCACAGTGGCTGCATTTGATGGCATGGCACAGTGGTGACAATTGATGGCACAGTGGCTGCGTTTGTTGGCATGGCACAGTGGTGACAATTGATGGCACTGTGGCTGTGTTTGATGGCATGGCACAGTGGTGACAATTGGTGGCACAGTGGCTGCGTTTGATGGCATGGCACAGTGGCTGCGTTTGATGGCATGGCACAGTGGTGACAATTGATGGCACAGTGGCTGCGTTTGATGGCATGGCACAGTGGTGACAATTGATGGCACAGTGGCTGCGTTTGATGGCATGGCACAGTGGCTGCGTTTGATGGCATGGCACAGTGATGACAATTGATGGCCCAGTAGCAGCATTTGATGGGCCCAGTGGCTGCATTTGATGGGCACAGTGAGGCTCAATAGCCGCCGGGGGCCGTTCGTGGGCCGCGAGGGCCGTTTGCGGGCTGCAATCGACCCCCGGGCCGCGAGGGCCGTTCGCGGGCCACAACCGGCCCGCGGGCCGCCGCGGCCCACCGGGCATTTGCCCGGTATGCCCTATGGCCAGTCCGGGCCTGGTTTTGGGGTTTGTTATGGTTTAAGTAGCAAAGACACTAGTAGTACACCAGTCATGTTTTCACCCTCTTTTTTCTGTTGTTGATTTTTACATAAATTGGAATAATAAAGCATATTTTTATACATAACAAGTATATTAGTTTCTTGTAAGCTGCGCAAAAGCCCTTGGGCAGGGGCGAGGTTAGGCCCGGGCTTAGGAGGCTGAAGCCCCAAATGGGTCCCTGTAAAGCCTCGAGTCATGGGCATTTAGCTGTCCATTGTTAGCCCCGAGTGTATAGCCACCGTTCTGATCCGAGTGCCGCCGCACCGAGTGTGGCAGAGTTCTGCCGAGTGCGATAGCAGGTCCCGCCTTCTGGAGCCAGAAAATCTATGATGGACGTCCCACTGATCCAATGCCTGACCGTGGGACGTGTGACATCCATCATAGGTGCTGCAAGCTCCAGAAGGCGGGAATTACAATACCGCCGCCACGCCACATCACTGAGATGATCCCCACTCAGAGCTCATGAGGGCGGCTCTCGGATAGATCGGGAGAGATCAGGCCAGCGGAGGAGTGATCGGGTGATAGCAAGGTAAAAACAAAACTAGGCAGCACCTTCCAACTTCACTTGTTTGTATCATCATCATCAATCAGAAGGGCTTTTCTGTGAATCCTTATTTATAGACCTTTTCAGGTTCAAAACTGAGCACTGTGCCATTCTTTATTTATCTCCTTCTGCATGCTTGTGCCGGGATTAATGTTGATGAAGGGAGCTGTTTTTGCAAATGAGAAACACTTGTCAGAACTGTATCTATTGTTAAATGACGACCGGTGCAGGCACACACACTTGGAAATCATGGAGGGGTCTGAAATTGTTATCGTAGTTGCATGTCCACTGTGAGAGACATAATCAAAAAAATAATAATTCCAGAAATCACAATGTATGATTAGTGATGTCGCGAACCTAAATTTTCCCGTTCGCGAACTGCGAACGCGAACTTCCGCAAATGTTCGCGAACCGGCGAAACGCGCGAACCGCCATAGACTTCAATGGGCAGGCGAATTTTAAAACACACAGGAACTCTTTCTGTCCACTGAAGTGATGGAAAAGTTGTTTCAAGGGGACTAACACCTGGACTGTGGCATGCCGGAGGGGGATCCATGGCAAAACTCCCATGAAAAATTACGTAGTTGTCGCAGAGTCCGTTTTTAATCCATAAAGGGCATAAATCACCTAACATCCCTAAATTGTTTGGAATAACGTGCTTTAAAACATCACGTTTGATGTTGTATCTATCAGGCACTGTAAGGGTTAGGGTTACAGATAGGGTTAGGGTTAGAGTTGGGGTTACAGATAGGGTTAGGGTTAGGGTTACAGACAAGGTTAGGGTTCACAGTGACAGACCAAACTTTGACAGACCAAACTCCCCGTTTAACGCAGCGCCAACAACCGCAAACAGTCCATCATCAACTGATTCACTTGTATCTGACAACTCAGCAAAGGAAGCAGCAGCGGGTACAACATCATCATCATCATCACACCATACGTCCATGTTTGTAATGCTGTCTGACTGAGACATATCCCATTTATCTACATCCCTTGGCAATAATTGTTGCGCATCACTAATTTCTTCCAAATCATGTGTAAATAACTCCTCTGACAGATCAAGTAAAGCAGCTGTGATGCTAGTGTTGATGGTGGCGGCAGGCGGGCAAGTGGTAACTTGAGAGGTGCCCGAAGCTGAGCTGGAGGAGGATGGTGTGTCAAGGTTCCCAGCGTAAGCTGTAGTAGATTGGGTGTCCTGTGTTAGCCAGTCAACTATGCACCACGACCACGACGGCCCCTGCGGGGTGGCCTGCCTCTGCCTGTCATTTTTTTTATATTAGTTTAGTTGTACTATGCGTGCAAGGTACTTTGACAATTGACACCAGATCTGAGTGGCACTGGTGACACTGGCAGAGGCTGGCAGAGTAGACGCTATAGGTCTGACAAAAAAACACTCACAGACAACTAACTGTTATTCTCTATTGCATTCAAAATTGTGTGTTTTCATTTAAATGTAATGTACTGTGTCACCAGATCTGAGTGGCACTGGTGACACTGGCAGAGTCTGGCAGAGTAGAAGCTATAGGCCTGACAAAAAAATACTTGCAGAAAACTAACTGCTATTCTATATTGCAGTTAAAATTGTGTTTTTTAATTAAATGTAATGTACTGTGCCACCAGATCTGAGTGGCACTGGTGACACTGGCAGAGTAGAAGCTATAGGCCTGACAAAAAAATACCTGCAGAAAACTAACTGCTATTCTCTATTGCAGTTGAAAAAAAGATTGCTGATTCATTAGCCCTAACAAGGAGCAGAGATCAGATGATTCTTTCAGAACTGGAGTACTGGAAGACAGAGCAGCTTGCAACACTGTACCCCTTTAACTAGCACAGCACCCCACAGCTCTGGGCCCCTTTAAATAGCACCCTGCACCACTGGATCCCTGTATATTACACAGCACCTTGCACCACTGGATCCCTGTATATTACACAGCACCCTGCACCACTGGATCCCTTTATACTACACAGCACCCTGCACCACTGGATCCCTGTATATTACACAGCAGCTTGCAACACTGTACCCCTTTACATAGCACAGCAACCCACACCTCTAATCTAACTAAACTATACAGTGTATGAATATATGTACAACTGTTAAGATGTATATATATTCTCTACACACTGTAAGATTAACTAACTAAGCTAACTAAGCTGGCTGCTCTATCTATCTGACTAAAAGATATTACAGTCTCGCAGCACTGATTTAAAAAAAAAGATTGCTGATTCATTAGCCCTAATAAGGGCTGTTTGAGACTTGGGAGTGCTGTTATAACAGCAGAGATCAGATAAATCTTCCAGGAATGGATTTCAGGAGCCCTAGCTAACACTGTCCCTATGCAATCGGCAGCAGAGAAACTATCCCTTCTCTCACTAAGAATCCAGCAGCAGAATGAACGTAAAATGGATGCTGCCCTACAGGTGGGAGGGTCTACTAGGGAGGGTATGCTGCTGATTGGCTGAAATGTGTCTGCTGACTGTGAGGTAGAGGGTCAAAGTTTGCTCAATGTTAATTAATAGGGGGCGGGTCGAACATCGCATATGTTCGCCCGCGGCGGCGAACATGCCGAAATCGCCGCGAATAGGTTGCGGGCGAACTGTTCTCTACATCTCTATGTATGATTTTTTTAACTATTTATTTGTATGATACAGCTGCAAAGAAGTATTTGAACACCTGAGAAAATCAATGTTAATATTTGGTACAGTAGCCTTTGTTTGCAATTACAGAGGTCAAACGTTTCTTGTAGTTTTTCACCAGGTTTGCACACACTGGAGGAGGGATTTTGGCCCACTCCTCCACACAGATCTTCTCTAGATCAGTCGGGTTTCTGGGCTGTCGCTGAGAAACACGAAGTTTGAGCTCCCTCCAAAGATTCTCTATTGGGTTTAGGTCTGGAGACTGGCTAGGCCACTCCAGAACCTTGATATGCTCCTTACAGAGCCACTCCTTGGTTATCCTGGCTGTGTGCTTTGGGTCATTTGTCATGTTGGAAGACCCAGCCTCGACCCATCTTCAAAGCTCTAACTGAGGGAAGGAGGTTGTTGCCCAAAATCTCGCAATACATGGCCCCGGTCAGCCCTGTCCCATGTGCAGAAAAACACCCCTAAAGCATGATGCTACCACCCCCATGCTTCACAGTAGGGATGGTGTTCTTGGGATGGTACTCATCATTCTTCTTCCTCCAAACACGGTTAGTGGAATTATGACCAAAAAGTTCTATTTTGGTCTCATCTGACCACATGACTTTCTCCCATGACTCCTCTGGATCATCCAAATGGTCATTGGCAAACTTAAGACGGGCCTTGACATGTGCTGGTTTAAGCGGGGGAACCTTCCGTGCCATGCATGATTTCAAACCATGATGTCTTAGTGTATTACCAACAGTAACCTTGGAAACGGTGGTCCCAGCTCTTTTCAGGTCATTGACCAGCTCCTCCCGTGTAGTCCTGGGCTGATTTCTCACCTTCCTTAGGATCATTGAGACCCCACGAGGTGAGATTTTGCATGGAGCCCCAGTCCGAGGGAGATTGACAGTCATGTTTAGCTTCTTCCATTTTCTAATGATTGCTCCAACAGTGGACCTTTTTTCACCAAGCTGCTTGGCAATTTCCCCGTAGCCCTTTCCAGCCTTGTGGAGGTGTACAATGTTGTCTCTAGTGTCTTTGGACAGCTCTTTGGTCTTGGCCATGTTAGTAGTTGGATTCTTACTTATGGTATGGGGTGGACAGGTGTCTTTATGCAGCTAATGACCTCAAACAGGTGCATCTAATTTAGGATAATAAGTGGAGTGGAGGTGGACATTTTAAAGGCAGACTAACAGGTCTTTGAGGGTCAGAATTCTAGCTGATAGACAGGTGTTCAAATACTTCTTTGCAGCTGTATCATACAAATAAATAGTTAAAAATTCATAAATTGTGATTTCTGGAATTTTTTTTGGGGATTATGTCTCTCACAGTGGACATGCACCTACGATAACAATTTCAGACCCCTCCATGATTTTCAAGTGGGAGAACTTGCAAAATAGCAGGGTGTTCAAATACTTATTTTCCGCACTGTACATAACATAAAATATTTTTCTCATTTGCCATTCTGCAAGCTTTACCTACCATTGTTTTTAACAGCATAAGCAAAATATGCTCCTGAGGAAATGCTTTAATTTTTTACTCAGCAAAACCCTATTCATCTGGCAACCTGTAGGTGGAAGAGATCTATCAAACCTTTCTAGGTTCTCCAGACACTTTAATTAATCTCCCTACTCCCGATATGAACTTGGCCCACCAGTGCTGTAACATTGGAGGTTTATGTAGCGGAAATGGTACTTTGTTAATTGTTAGGTAACTGTCACACATGGAATACATTGTACTGGAACTTAGACGGGATCTCTGGCACATGTCAGAAGATCTAATGTGGGTAGGAATCTAGCTCACATCTGTTTCAAGCCTTATTACCACTTAAGGACCGCCGCATGTACATTTACGTTGGCAGAATAGCACGTACAGGCACATTGGCGTACCTGTACGTCCCTGCCTAAACGTGGGTCGGGGGTCTGATCTGAACCCCCCCCCCCCCCTTGCGGTGGTCCCCGTGGCTGTACGAGCGATCCGGGATGAGGGGGCGGCTGTTCGTTTTTGTCTGCCCCCTCCGGATCGCTCCCAGCCAATCCGTGCGCTCCACCGTGTCACTTCCCTGCACATTAACCCCTTGCGAACACCCCCCACCCCCTGTCAGTGTCACTGAATGCAGTGATCATATATGTACTGATCACTGCATTTAGTGTCAGTGTGACAGGCAGTTAGTGTTAGGTTCAGGGTAACCCCCCTGATCACCGCCCTAGTTAACCTTTTCACTCCCTATTGCCAGTGTCACTAAGCGATCATTTTTCTGATCGCTGTATTAGTGTCGCTGTTCCCGCTAGGTAGCTATTTTTTTTTTATTGCGATTTTTTTTTTTTTTTTTTTTTTTTTTTTTCTTAAGACATGTGGCTGAATAAATTTTGGCCTAAATGTTTGAATAAAATGTAGTTTATTTGATTTTTCTCATAACAAAAAGTAAAAAATATTGATATTTTTTCAAAAATGACGCTCTATTTTTGTATATAGCGCAAACAATAAAAATCGCAGAGGTGATCAAATACCATCAAAAGAAAGCTCTATTTGTGGGAAGAAAAGGACTCGTATTTTGTTTGGGAGCCACATCGCACGAGCGCGCCATTGTCTGTTAAAGCGACGCAGTGCCGAATTGTACCTTGGGTCATTTAGCAGCATATTGGTCCGGTCCTTAAGTGGTTAAAGTTTCACACTTTTTTTTAATAGACATGTACAGCCATATGCTATGAATTTTAACAGTTTTTCATTTGGAAATGCCTTAAAATTCAAGTTTCTCTTGGTGAAAATGCCCTCCATGCCCTAAGTGTTGGCAATCATAGATGAGTACCAGCCAAACCCCTCATCAAAAATATCCTCATTCAGATATGTATTGCTAAGGAAATCAATGAGGATGTGTGTCAGACCTGGTCTGTTAGAAAATAGAGAGCGCTGCAGTGGCAACCCTTTCATTAGGGGCAGCCGGGCACCACCTCCTCTCTTCAGGCCACCCCCTATATAAGTAATGGTTGGATTCATTCATAGCATTAATCTATCAATTGCCATTGTGGCCACCCCCTATTCAGGCATCCGGTCCCTTTCAGGACACCGGGTGCCTGAATTTCAGTGGTGGGGGTGTCTTTTTGAAGCAAAATAGGGTGGCTTGTGGCGCAGTGCAATTTAGCATGAACCCACCCAGGTGTTAGTGAATTAACAGTGAATTAATATTCGTTGTAACACTGATCCTCAATCCGGCCAATCAGGAGCGGGTGTGAGACTAGGTCCAACAGGCAGCAAAGTAAACGTAAATGCAAAGTCAGGTAGGTGTATGTATGTCAAGTCAGTGTATGTATGTCAGTGTATGTATGTCAGGTAGGTGTATGTATGTCAGTTTATGTCAGGTAGTTGGTGTATGCATGTCTGTGTATGTCAGGTAGGTGTATGTATGTCAGGTAGTCAGTGTAATGGTCAGTGTGTCAGGTAGGTGAGTTTAGTGTTCAAAATTGATGGGCAATGGTAAGCCAGGCAGCAACCAGCAAGTGAGCTTACCCACCGCCCAGCCCAAAAAACCCACGCCATGACCATCCCGGATCCAAAACCACCCCGCTACAGCCACTCCCCCCCCCCCCCCGCGGTGCCGGCCTCGGGCTGAAGCCCCTGGTTTTCTTGCCACCTAGCAACGCCCCTGCCCCTGGGAGTTGTTTCTTTTTCACTTATACCACTTCCTGCCCAAACCAATTTTTAGCTTTCAGTGCTCTCACACTTTGAATGACAATTACTCAGTCAAGCTACACTGTACCCAAACAACATTTGTATTTTCTGAAACAAATAAAGCTTTCTTTTGGTGGTATTTAATCCGCGCTGGGCTTTTTATTGTTTGCGATATAAGCTTTTTTTTTGTTGTTTTTGCAAATAAGTAATTGTTCTTTATAAACTTGGGCCAAATGTCATGGATTTGCAGTAGTGTTTGTCAGCCTACCTCTCCATGTGTTCAGCTTAAGAGGCCAGCCACCCTTTACCTTGCTGCTTAAATTGGATGTAAACCCAAAAAATTATTATTATTTTTTTGATATCAGTGTAGAGAATAGGATTTCCTATCATCTGTGCCCAGTCTTACCACACAGCATTAATCCAACGCTGAGCAATCATTTTTTATTGTTCAGTGGAATAAAACGGACTTCCTTAGAAAAAGCAAAGTCTGTTCCGCCCCCATGCTTTGAGTGACAGGTTATTTACATATCTTGTGCACCAGCCTGCAATCATGCACAGTTTCTATAAACAGTGCACAAATCTCACCCCCTTTCCTCTCCCTTCTAGACAGGGCCGCTGTTAGAAATCATGGGGCCCCGTACAGCCTACCCGATGGGGGCCCCCCAACCCCCACCCTTGACCAAAAAAGTGATATTTATCTTTGTTCATGCTAATCACATTCCTTCTAATGAATGAGCGTGCTGCAGCTGACTTTAAGGATTCAATTTTCTTTAAGCCAGCACATCTATTATGCCTTTAAATCAGCTAAGGCATGCACTCCTATAATTATTTAAATCCTGTATGAGCTAATTCACACTAGCATTGCTCTCTGAAGAGTGATCTGCATGCGGATTGCTCTTCTGACAGAATTTGACTGGTGGTGAACAGGCATTGTATCACTTCCTCACGACCTGTTTTGACCATTTAAAAACCCTGACAGTAGTTGAAAAGTAAAATGATCAGCAGGAAACATGGCGGGTGGTTACAGTAGTTGCTTTGCAAAAAGCATTGTGGTGGCAGCATATGTACTTTCCGCACCACTACCTTTCCAGCATGAGGGCTCTTTCAAACAGTGCTGCTCCACTCAGCAAGGGATCAGTGAGTGGATTCTCTGCAGAATTGGAGCTAAATGGGACAGATGTGTTCTGATTTCCGGGTCTGTTCAGTTTGCATCTGCATACAATGCACAGCCGACAGGGGAGGACTTGTGATGTCTATGGGTGGCCAAATGTAAATTTGGACTTGTGTCCACTCACAACAGGCACAACACTCCCAGCCACAGAAAAAAATTGCTTTAGGGCCAGATTCACGTATTCCAGAGCATCTTTGCTCTGGAGTAACGCTTCTGATTTGCGTTGCGCTGCCGAATTTTTAGGAGCAAGTGCTGTCATTCACGAAGCACTTGCTCCTAAAGTTGCGGCAGCGCATCGCAAATGAGCCGGCGGAATTCAAATGTCGCGGGTACGGGGCGTGTAGTATGCTAACTACGCGCGATCCCGCCGCCGACGTACTGCGCATGCGTCGAGTGTCAAAACATCCCCGTGCGCATGCTCCAAAATCTGTGAATGAACGTCAATGACGTCACATTCCCATTCATGACCGTTTTACGCAAGCGACGTTTTTTTTTTTTTTTCCCGACGCGATGACGACGCCTATACCTAACATAGGATACTCCAACCCCATGTAGGTATAACTATGCGCCGCGTATCCCGTCCGGAAACGTCGTAACGTCACTGCGTCGCGCCGGATTTCGATCGTGAATTGCCGATTTCCGCTCATTAACATATTTTTTGAGCGTAAATCGGCGGGAACGCCCCCGGCGCCATTTTTAAATTGAAGTAAAGATGCGATGGCGAAACTCAGTTACGCTCATCGCATCGGAACTTCAACCCGGCGTTTCTTGTTTTCTGGTTACAGAAAACAGAAACGCCGGCTCAAAGCCACTGTTACGCTGGCGGATCACTCGATCCGCCAGCGTAACCTTTCATGAATCTGGCCCTTAATGTCCACAAAGAAAAGCATCACAAACTCACAATACAGAGAGATAGCAACATTCTTTTTTTTACCTGAATTCCACCTTATATAGAGCTTTCATACAGATCCACATGAACAAAATGGCAGGCAGACCTAATTCTAATGCCGCGTACACACGGTCGTTTTTTGCGATGAAAAAAAACGACGTTTTCTGTGAAGTAAAAAACGACGTTTTTGAAACGTCACTTTTCAAAGACAATTTTGCATACACACCATCGTTTTTTCACAAAAAGCGAGGTTACGTTCACCACTCTTTTCCTTGTCAAATATTTTATTGATACTTAGTAAGTAGAATATACAGATAGTGTATAATGGTTACTTTGTTATAAAGAGTGTTTTGTTATGAATACAGGTTATTTCATATCAATTGCAACATGCATAAGGCAACATAACGTATGGGAGAGAAGAGGTGAGAAAAAAAAAGATATATATATAAGATGATGTTGCATTAAAGGTATTGATTATCAGTATAATGCAGTTACTTATATATCGATTTTGTAAGTTCCGTCTTGAGTTCACATGTCAACCTTAATAATAAAAATTTGTACAGTATAAATCATATAAGATAACCATCGGGGGAGGGGGGGGGAGATATGTGGAGGGGAGGGGGAGTGGGTTAGGGGGGTCTGCAGGAGCAAGTCGGATTCCACGGTCATCGGTTAGATGTTTCTGTAGATATGCACGCTGATTGAGCTACCATGGCAACAACACTCTATCATTAAAGGAATTTGGAGTAATGTACAAGGTCCACGGCCTCCATAGGTTTTCAAATTTAGTAATCGTGTCTGTGTCTAATGCTTCCATTTTGGCATGCGTCATTGCTACGTTCATCCTATTTTTCACTTCAGTCATTGAAAGAATGGGGGTTCTCCAGGCTTTAGCCAGGGTTTGTTTCGCTGCCGTAAAGAGTTGCATTAGTAATTTGAATTGTATGTTTGTTAGATACTCGGGCTTCAGATTCAGTAAGGCTGTTTTAGGATTCGGAGGGTTAGTTTTCCCAGTCAACGCATTAGTTATGTTGAAGATCTTTGCCCAGAACGTTTGCGCTTTAGGACATGACCACCAGATATGGTAAAACGTACCTATAGCTGAGCATCCCCTGAAGCATTGCCCTGTATAATTTGGAGCGTATTTTGCTATCCTGGCCGGTACCAGGTACCATCTGGTAAGTACTTTATAGTTGGTTTCCAATGCTATTATGTTTGGGGAGGCAGCTTTCGTGTTACGCCATATCTGGTTCCAGTCCGAGGTCTCTAATTCGAGTCCCAGGTCCTCCTCCCATTTCCGAACATATGGTGGTCCTGTTGTGTTGTGGATTAGCAAATGTTGATATAGAGTAGATATCGTGCCCTTAGCATGTGGGTCTTTTCTGCATATTCTTTCGAAGGGGGACTGCTGGGCGAGTGGCGGGGTATGGTTCAAGTGTGGTTCGAAGAAGTTTTTTATTTGGAGGTATCTAAAAAGTTCTGAGTGAGGGATACCGTATTTTTTGCAAATTGACGGGAAGGGCAGGAAGTTCGATAGTTCCAAAAATTTGTACAGGTGTATGCAATCCCTGTCTATCCATTCTTTAAATGTTTTGGGAGCAATCCAAGCTGGGTAGAATGCCGGGTTTTTATAAAAAGATAGCATTGGGATGTGAGGGGATTGTAAGTGGTATTTTGACTTGAATCTATCCCAAAGGGAGAGTGAGTGCTTAATTATGGGGTTATCTATATTTTTACGTGATTTGGGGGGTATCCATAATAGGTTGGTTGGTGGAATGGGGTCACATTCCGTTGTTTCTATCGAGACCCAGAGAGGTAATTCTTGGTTCGCATGGTATTTAGTGAGAGTAGCTATTTGTGCCGTTCTATAGTAATGTGCAAAGTTTGGGAGTCCCAGCCCACCATGTGTTTTGGGGAGATGCAAAGTCTGTTGCTTTATCCTTGGCTTGGAAGAACCCCAAATGAAAGATGAGACTCTTCTCTGGATGATTCTCAAAAAGTATGCAGGTACTGGGATAGGAAGTACCCTAAAGAGATATAGTAATTTCGGGAGAATCGTCATTTTCACTGCGTTTATTCTTCCAAGCCAGGACAATGGGAGATGGGTCCATGCAGTTAAAATGTTTGTGATTTGTTTTAAGAGAGTTGGATAGTTATGTGAAAAAAGATCAGAGGTGGCTGCGGTTAGGTGTGTTCCTAGATATGGGATACTTTTTTCTGGCCATTCGAACGGAAGGCCTGCTTTGGCTGCTGTCAGTTCTAGTTTCGAAAGTGATATGTTCAGGGCTAGGCATTTTTTAGGGTTGATCTTGAGTCCTGAAAAAGTTGCGAAGTGGTTCAGTATTGGGATAAGGTTTGGGCCTGACACTTGAGGGGATGCTAAAAATAGGAGAATGTCATCTGCGAATAGACATACTTTGTGCTTAAGGCCGCCTAGTTCTATGCCTAGTATAGTGGGATCTGATCTAATCTTTATTGCTAATGGTTCGATGAGTAGGGCGAATAGTAATGGGGACAATGGGCATCCCTGTCGTGTGCCTCTTTTGATATTAAAAGTGTCCGATTTATATCCCGCGTACTTAACATAAGCTCTTGGGTTATTATATAGTTCCATTATCCATTTGATATAGTTTGGGCCGAATCCCCAGTTTTGGAGCGTATAGTTTAAGTACGACCAAGAGACTGAATCAAAGGCCTGCTTAATATCCAGAGACAGAAAACAAGCAGGGATGCCCCTTTTTCTTGCAATATGTGCTAGCAAGCAGGCCCTTCGTATGTTATCGCCCGCTTGTCTGGAGGGTATAAAACCTACTTGGTCCCGATGTATCATTTTGCCTATGTGTTTGTTGAGACGGGTAGCCAAAATTTTACCTAGTAATTTTATATCTGTGTTTATCATAGAAATTGGACGGTAGTTGGTACAGAGGGTGTTGTCCGTATGCGGTTTAGGAATCATGCATATCGTAGCTAGCAGTGATTCGGGTCTGAAGGTCTTTTGCTTCAACAGGTCATTAAATGCGTCTGCCAATCTTGGTGAGATTAGTTCTGTAAAAGTTTTATAATATCGTGTAGAGAACCCGTCTGGTCCTGGTCTTTTGTTTAATTTAAGATCTTTAATGGCCATGGACACGTCTTCTTGTGTGATAAGTTCTTCCAGTTGCGATTTTTGTAAATGATTCATTTTTGGCAACTGGATTTGAGAAAAGAAAGAGTTTGCTTCCGCTTCATTAAATGTGCCTGTTTCAGAGTATAGTGCTTTTAGGTGTGAACTAAATTTTCTTACAATTTTGAGAGGGTTGCTAGAAACAACGTTATTCGCTATCTTTAGTTTTATGGGTTTAAACGTTCTATTTAGTGAGTTTAATGATCTAGCTAGATATGTCCCTGGCTTATTCGCATTTTTGTAAAAAGTGTGTTTTGACCTGTTAAGTGTTTTGTCAGCTGATTCTGTGAGGAATAAGTCATATTCTAAGCGTGCCTTATCTAAGCGTTTTTTGTTAGTGGGGGTGTAGTTGTCTTGTAAGGCCAGAGAGGCTGAGTTGTATTCAGTTTCAAGTTGCTTCGCTAAATGTCTTCGGTTTTTTTTGAGGATTCCCAATTCACGCTGAAATGTTCCCCTTAAAACTGGCTTGTGCGCTTCCCATAATGTGAGTGGGGATATTTCTGGACTCGTGTTAAGTTCTAGGTATTCTTTCAAAGCTTGCTCGATGGGTAGGCAAAGGGCGGGGTGTTTGAGTAGAGTTTCTGGGAGGTACCAAGTAGGATCATGATTTTTTGGGATCGCAGATGCTATGGTAGTGAGTACTGCGTTATGATCAGACCAGGGAATGGGAATGATACTTGAATTTAGAATTTCTGGGGTCATTCCAATTGTCACTAATATGTGGTCGATGCGACTGAATGATTGGCGGGGGTTTGAGAAGTAAGTGTAGTTTCGCTTTGTGGGGTTATATTCTCTCCAAGAGTCCACAAGGTTATATTTGGATAGGAGGCCTGGGAGAGTCCATTTAGATTGGTATTTTGGTGGCGTATATGGGGATTTATCTAAGAATGGGAGGAGGACCTGGTTCGAATCTCCACATAACAGGAGAGAGCCCATTTTATGCGTATTGACTGTTTGGAATAGGTGGGATAGAAAAGGTAAGGAGTTGGTATTGGGAGCGTAGTATGAGACTACTGTAATCGCAGAGTCCATAATATAGCCTGTTAGGATAAGGTATCTACCCTCTGGGTCTTTGATTTCAGATTTTAATGTAAAAGGAGTAGTTCGGTGAAAGGCTATCAAAGTTCCTCTTTTCTTGGTGGAAGCCGATGCAGTATAAACTTGTGGGTAAGAGGCATTATAGAATTTAGGGGTTGTGTCGGGAGTGAAGTGAGTTTCCTGTAAACAAACAATATGGGCCTTTTTGGCTTGGAAGGATCTAAATGCCTTAGTACGTTTTTGGGGGACGTTAAGACCCTGCACATTAAGGGTCAATAAGTTTAACGGGGCCATGGCAGCTCAATCAATCTAGCAATCTTACCGTCATTCTTGGTAGAGTAGTTGTCCGATTTGCTCCGTGCAGATATTAGGAGGGATGAGGGAAGGGAGGGTCCAAAACAATTAACCTTAAAAAAGAAGAATGAAAGATGAAATACAAAGCAAGTTAACAAGAATTTAATCAACATTATGTACATAGTGTTTGCCCGTGGTGGGAGAATTTGTCTCCCAACAAGGGGAAAGGGGGTCTCGTCAAGTCTCCACATAATACTATGGGGACCTGAGGAGATTTTAGAGAGGCGCGTGTATTTTCCATGAACTGGAGTACCGCTTGTTGAGTGCACAGTAGAAACACCTATTCAGGTGTCAGTTTTACTATAATTGGCTATAATAATAAATGAACAGGGTATAATTTGGTTCTTGCTGGGTGGGAAGTAAGCTTTAGAGGTGAGGGAGGAAACAAGTGGGGACAAAGTGGTGATCTCTTCTTGTGCTAGACATCTGGCAGAAACAGCTGTCTTGTCAGAACCTGGTTGCTTGTGTTATTTATGGGTTTAAGGTGTAGTGTTGTGATTTAGTGAGTCTCTGAACATGTTATAATGATATTGTTAACGATGTGTTTTGTTTTAAGTTGATGTTCAAGCCGTGAGTAAGGTAATGTTGGTAATTGTGATTGCAAGGAGAGAATTTGCGCTAGGTTTGTACAGTACAAGGGAAGTGTTGGTTGTGGGCCATGGGAGGGAATGTAGATTAGTGTGGTGGAGAGATGTGAGGTAAAATGAGGGAGAGGGGGGTGTAATAATAAGGAGGGAGTGAGGTAAGGATGAAAGTCTATTTAGGAAATGTGTGTGTGTCTAATTCTCTATTTTGCTCTTTTAAAGGTGTGGGGGGAAAGGAGTCAAAAAATAAAAAATAAATAAAAGGGCATGTAGTCCTTTTGTATTTAGAATATATAGGGGTCCTTCCATTATTTAACTTTCGTGTTGAAGAGGAGGCAAGGTTTGAGAGAGTTCCATTATATGCTCAGTCCATCGTGTCTTCTTGGTCCAGGGTCTGGGGAGCGAATCTCCCTCGCTTGTTTGAATGCTGCGTGCCATTGTTCTTCTCAGGGCGAGGTGAGTTGTTGTGGGAGGAATTCGATGCAGTTCTTCTGCGGGAAGTGGTTGTTGTAGTTGGGTTTTCAATAATTTTGAGATCAAGTAAAGCTTGGTGCAATTGGTCAGAGGTTCTACATACAATTTTGGATCCTTGGTATGTGAACCTTAAGGAAAAGGGGAATCCCCATTGATATTTGATTTGTCGTTGTTGGAGTTCTGCTAGAAGAGGCTTCATTGTCCGCCTTTTGGATATAGTTAGCTGCGAGATATCAGCGAATATTTGATAGCTGTGACCTTGGAATGACAGGTCATTTTTCATTCTGGCTGCTTCTAGTATTTGTTCCTTTGTCTTGTAGTAATGGAACTTGGCAATGATGTCTCTGGGGGGACCTTCTGCTTTCTTAGGGGCCAGTGCTCTGTGGACTCTGTCCATTTCCAGACGTTCTACTGCAATTCCAGGTAACAATTCCTGGCATATCGCCAATGTTGTGCCTTGGAGGTCTATAATTGATTCCGGGATACCTCTAAACCTCAAATTGGACCTCCTTGCACGGTTCTCGTAATCCTCTAATCTATTTTGTAGCACCAAGTTTTCCTCTTTGAGTGTGTCCAGTTCAAATTGGTATTCTTGTGTATAAATTTCCAGTTCCTCCATTTTTGTTTCTAATACCTCTGTTCGGCTTCCCAGGTCTCTTATTTCCTTGGTTAGGTGTGAGGTGATTTGGTCCGAAGTGCGTTTCAGTGCTTTATTCAGCATTCTTTCAAATTGTGTCAGCAGTTCTGAGGGGATTTCTGCATTGTGACTAGTAGCCTGAGAGGATTTAAATTGACTTTCATCTTCGCTGTCTGACTCTGTGGTATCCAAAGAAATATTGGGCTTCATTGGTCTGGCTGTGCTTTTCCTATCTTTCCCTGAGGTGGGAGCCTCTGAGGTGGCTGAGGAGAATGGCGCCTTTTTTGTGGTACCTTTAGTGTGCTGAGTGCCGCTGCTGACATTCGGCTTTATCTTGTTTCTTGTACCTCCGAGCACCATTTTTGTATAGGGATGTTCCCCGTGTCTCCCACGATCAAATATAGTGTTTTCTGTTCAATTGCGGTTCCTATTTGCTGCGTTTATCCGCGGTTTTCTCCTCCATGGAGCGGAGCTCTAGTGCGGCATGACCGTCCTGCTAGACTCCGCGCGCGCGCCTCTCCTCACCACTCTTTTCCATTGAAGCTCGCTTCATAACTAGCTTCTGGGCATGCGCGGGTTGAAAAACGTCGTTTTGAAAGACGTTTTTGCTACACACGGTGACTTTTTGTGAAACAAAAAACGACGTTTTAAAAAACGACACAAAAAATTCAAGCATGTTGGAATTTTTTTTTTGGTCGTTTTTTTTAAGACAAAAAACGACGTTTTGCCCACACACGATCAATTTAAATGACGTTTTAAAAAACGTCGTTTTTTTTCATCGCAAAAAACGACCGTGTGTACGCGGCATAAGGTTTGGGTGAAAGCTTCTTTAAGGAGGGGTGGTTGGTTAAAAATACAGCTCAGCTGCATGTTTCTACCCCCCCCCCCCCTCTTCCATCCAAAGAAGTAGCAAGTCGTCATTATGATGATCACAGAACTTTAGATCCTCCTTCCACAGTGTCACATGGCTATTGGTTGCTGACTTTGTTATGGCTCTATTGTGTGGCAGTCTGTACACACTCGGTCCCAATAGCCATGTGACACTGTGGAAGAGCAATAGAGGATCTAAAGTGCTGTGATCATCACAATGACGATAATCACAAACACAGTGGGGAGTCAGGGGGCTGTACCTTCTTTCCATGGTAGCTGGTGTGACTGTGTGCCGCTCCTTGCCTGTAGCTGTGCACCGCTGCTGGATTAAGTTTCCTGCATCCTCTCAGCCACATGTCTCTCTCACTCCCACAGACAGCACTTACAGAGGGAGGCTGTACACATAAATCACTCCGCCGGGGATGGTACAAGCAGAGGGCAGCCGGAACTAGAACATGTGCAGCGCATTATGCGACCAGGCTTTATCTACCTGCGCCCCCCGAAAATGGAAATAAAGTCCCTTCAGTTATTTCACTTCCTGGGCCCCTCTGTTGCCCTAATGGGGCCCAGGATTATGCAAGTACACCCTGAAAAGCAAGCAGGAGCAGGGGTGCTTTAGAAAAACTGTTTAATTTATTCTGTCAGAATTTAACCATAAAGCTTCCCGGGCCCCCTTGCTGAGCTGATGGGGCCGGGCCCGGTACACCAGGGCTGGCTGTACTGCCCTATCAGCGGCCCTGCTTCTAGCTATCCTACATTTGTCTGCTTGTCCTGTGTTTTGATTATATGTTTTCAAAACATGAGGCGAGGTGAACCACAGCTCAATGTCATGAGGAAATGCTCCAGTGAACAGCCATCAGAATATACATAGACAAGTGATTAGGGGAGATATATGTAGTCCGAGCTTGAGTGATCTTCTTCTTATTGTTATATTGCAGTGTGTGTGTGTGTCTGAGGTCACCTGATCACATATGCAAAATTCTTATTACCAGGATGTGTTATGTGGGGGAGGGGTGGATTTCTCACTTTTTATACTTACACCCATAAGGCTGAATGAACTTAGGGCTGGTTCACATTAATGCGCTGTGCGAGATCGCAGGTGATTTGCACCGCACTGCTGTTCAGATCACGTGTGATGCGATTTTAGCCATACAAACTGTATAGCTGAAATTGCATCTCATTTGGAACAAACATGCACAGGACCCTTTTTTTGGTCCACACCAGAATCGCATAGGTTTTCACACCAATGCAATCCGATTCATGTCCTAACTGTCAGTTTGATATGCAAGCTGAAATGGGTGTGTCATTACCATTATATGACACTCCCCAGCAGTTCGCATATAGCAGTGTGAACTGCCGTGCGAGTCGGGTGTGATGTGGGAACCCGCAGTGGATTCGCAGGGTTTCCCGAATCGCACCAGTGTGAACCGAGCCTTGGTGGGAGCAGTCAGATGACATTTGTAGGCTGTATGCTTTGAGGCTTGGTTCACACTGGTGCGATTCAGGAAACCTGCAAATCCACTACGGGTTCCCACATCACACTGCCATATGCTGGGGAGTGCCATACAATGGTAATGACACCCCCATTTCAGCTCGCATATCGCACTGCAAACTGACAGGACATGAATCGGATCGCATAGGTCTGAACACCCATGTGATTCTGGTGCAGACCAAAAAAAAGGGTCCTGTGCGTGTTTGTTCCAAATGAGATGCAATTTCAGCTATACGGTTTGTATGGCTAAAATCGCATCACACAGACATCGCATGTGATCTGAACAGGAGTGCGGTGCAAATCACAGGAATGCGTAGGGTACAGAGGTGGGTAGTACATGCAGGATGGTGTCAGGATAGTGCACAGTGTCAGATATTTTTATTTTACAATTTAATATTTTTTGTTCCCAAAAGTTTTTTTGGGACCAATGGATTTTTTTCTTATTAATTTTTGCAATAATTTTTTTTTTCTTTTTACAATTTATTTTTGTACTATTGATGGGAGGGTGTTTTTTTTTTTTTTTTTTTTAAATATATTTATTCACAGTGCTTTTGGGAAAGGGGTCAGTGGGCTAGTGGTCGGTGTCAGTGGGCTAGTGGTCGGTGTCAGTGGGCTAGTGGTCGGTGTCAGTGGGCTAGTGGTCGGTGTCAGTGGGCTAGTGGACGATGTCAGTTGTCTTGGGGCTCTGGAACGTGACGGCATGGGGGGGGAGGGGGGTTGTGGTGTCAGATGTTTTATATTTTCATGTTCATTTATTTTTTACAATATTGGATTTTTTTATTTTTATTTTATCAACCCTGTTGGGGGTGTTGGTGACATGTTAGGGGTCTAAACAGAGACCCCTGACATCTCCCATATGAGACAGAGAAAGGAACAGAGGACACTCATTCCCCAGTCCTTTTCTCTGCACAGAAGATGAATGGATAGAAGACAGCGTCTCCCTCCATTCATAAACTGAGCAGAGTAACACACAGGTTACTCTGCTCAGTTGTCACAGGACGCACAGCGCTCGGTAACAAATGCTCTGTGTCCCATTCAGAAATAAAAGGGGCCGGTAATTGGCCCCATCCTCCGCTCTCCATCCTGACAGATTATCACCACCCCCCTTCGCAGCCCGCGGGAGAGGGAAGCCATCAGCTGCGAGGGAGAGGGGGGGGGGGTGGAGGGCATATCTTACATCAGTTGTTTGGGGGGGATTGTTGGTGCTGCCGCGGCACCCTGTTTTTTTTTAATCCTTCAAACTTGTTGAGGGGGGGGGGGGGCGGGGCGGTGCGGTGGTTGTGCTGCTTTTTTTGTGTTCCTTGACTATCCTTACCTGCTTGTTGCCCCGACCTTTGGCTATCTCCTGACTATCCTTTGTTGTCGCAGTCTGCTTCTTCCTCTCTAACTTCCTGTAGTTTACTGTGAACTGGGAGGCCCCGTGGGTCGCAAACTGGAGCCAGACTGCAGCTAAATATATCCCCACTACTAGGGGCCACTGGTGAATAGCCGCTGGCACTTAGATTTCATGTCCTGGGAAATCTTATGCTCTAGTCCCAAGTGTGAACTGTGTTGGTGCTGCAGAATACCTGCTCTCCTGAATCACCTAGAGCTCCATCCACAGCAATCACCTGTAGGGTCCACTACCTTGTGGTGCACTCCTGACCCCAACGGGGTGCATTTGTCACCTTGACACAGATGACCTCACAGTTTGACCAGCCATGGACCCAGCTGACGTAACGCTACCCATTGCAGGGACTTGAAACCCAGGTATCAAATCAAACTCATGTGATGCAGGCCTTTGTTTCTGGACCTCTCTTGAGGAGACCTAATCCTGGGGATCCATTTTTTTATTGTAGTGGACGCTACAGGTGGGAGCTGTGTTTTTCATGCAAAAAAGAAGTGTTGTGATGTTCTGTCAGAACGCTTGACTGGTTTCGTCGACCTGACGTCCTCTGACGCTCCAGAGAGGGAGAAAGACCAAGCCACTGCCAGGATACAGACATGCTACACTACTGACTAGAGTCACCCCGGGCAACCCAGAGTGAGCGAACGTCCCTCTGTTCTCTTTCTACGGCGTCCCTCTGTCCTCTTCTGATAGGATAATTCTTCCCCTGTGATCAGTCAAACTTCAAGTGTTCCAGAAGCAAGATAATTTTGATTTTCAGATGTACTAGTACAAGTGGATGAGCTTACATGCTAAGAGAAAAAGCCAAAAGTCCCATACAGACACGAGGTATGTGACGACCTTTATAGGGTCAACAGGAAGAATACTTCTGGCTAAAAGACCACCGGTGGCTCATGACGCAAACAAGCTTTATTGCCAATCACAGTGTCTTTTTACAATTCTTAGCAAAGGTTGATTTAAAGAAGTAACACAAACAATAGAATTAGGCTGGTTAAAGCCATGTGTCTCTAGAAGCCATTAGAGGCAAGTTAAAGCAACGTGTCCTTAGAAGCCATTTTACATTTCTACAAATAGTCACACAATACACATAAAAAAAACTTTTCCAACATTCCCTCCTCTTGTGTGGCTATTTTATCTCAACACATTTCGATGATAGTCCTTGTGTTTTTTGTACTTTCGGACTATATGTCATTACATTTTTTTGATGTCACAATGTAGAGTATAAGATTTCCTATCATCTGTGCCCAGTCTTGCCACACAGAGTTAATCCAGCGCTGATTAATCCTTTTTTAAAGTTCAGTGCAAATTAATAGAATTCCAGATAAAAACCTGCCAAACTATAAAGTCTGTTTCTCTGTTATTGCTTTCAGTAACAGGTTATTTACATATCTAGCTTGGACATGTGTATCATAAAAAGAGGTGATCCAAATTTCATTGTATATTACTAGGATGTGTTATGATGTTATATCACCTCATGTTATGATAAACAAAACATAACATATGATAAACATGTCCTAGCTAGATATGTAAATAACCTCTCACTTAAAGCAAGAAGAGAGAAAACTGACTTTTTATCTAGGCAGGGTTTTATCTGGAAGGCTGTTCATTTTCACTGAACATAAAAGAGGATTTCTTAGATCTGGATTAACTCTATGTGGCAAGACTGGGCACAGATCATAGGAAATATTATACTCTACATTGTGACATCAAAAAAAACAAAAAATGTTTTTTTGGGTTTACATCCACTTTAAGTTGAGCTTCAACGTCCACGCAGGTCTCCTCGGAGGTAGGAAGTGCTTGATACATTGTTCTTGAGATTGCAGTTTTGATCACTTTTTGTGAAAGTCCTCGAACACACGGAATGCAGCACAGGGAACGGCCAAAGCCACAGCAATTGAGATCATACATGATGCGATAAGTCCAGTCCATTTACCAAACCATCCTTCAAGCCAGTTTGTGAATGGGTTATTAATACCTGAATTCTCTGCTAATTCATTCGATAGAGCAGTTAGTCCTTCCAGGGCTTTGGTCACAGTCCCCCCAGGGGCTGTATTGTTTGGGATAAAGGTACAACACATGCTACCAAACATTTTGCATACCCCTCCTCTTTCAGCTAAGATAATATCTAAAGCTATTCGGTTCTGCCATGCCATTAGAGAGCTCTTCTGCTAGACCTTTTACAGCGTCCCTGGTATAGTTTACAAATTGTTGTTGGTTGTAATATATATATATATATATATATATATATATATAGTTAATCCAGTCAACATTTTTATTTATAGTCACCCACCAGAAAAGATTCCTAAACAAAACGAAAAAGTTGCGCTGCTAATGATAATACGTGTAGCTGCCAGCACTAACAGTGAAACAACCTGTGAGTGAACAAAAAAGAAAAAATAAGTGCAGCGCTTAAAAATATGAGTCAAAATTGCGTGAAACAATTTGCATGAATCTCGCCCAAATAGGTGAGATTATACTGTGATAGGTGAACCAAAAAAGACAGTACATAAATCATAAAAACAATTACAAGGATAATGAAACCCTTGAAGTGCACAATACAGTGTATTATAGGGCATGGGGGAAGTCCTTCCAAAAAATGTATAGACACCAGTAAGTCTTCTTAAAATATAAGACACTCCTGTAAGACACTCCTGTGTTACTGGGGATTCGAATGGTACACGTGATCCACTTCAATAAGCATACAAGACAGCCAGACTAGTAAATAAGAGAATGGGTACTCTTACCGCATAAGGTGGACACCTATGCCAGTGGCACCGTGTCAGACAGGCGTGTGAGAGCTCCTTGGATGGATGGCTCTATGGAGAGTGATGGTTGGAGGAATAGTAGATCCTTCCCAGGAATCCAAAGGTCCAAATTAGAGAGTGGCTCCAAGCTTTCAACTGGAACAACTCTTGTGGATATCCATGAAAAAAGCAAGAAAACTCCACATAGTGCAGTTTGTTCAAAAAGGAAAGCCTTTATTAGGCTAATAAAATACAAAGCAATAAAAACAGAGAGAACTGCCAGTCCTATGGAAAGATCTGGCACACGTGATCACATGAATATAAAAAAAGCGTGGTAGTTGGGTATGTAAAAGAACTATGTACCCTTTTTTTTTTTTTATTGCTTTGTATTTTATTAGCCTAATAAAGGCTTTCCTTTTTTGAACAAACTACACTATGTGGAGTTTTCTTGCTTTTTCCATGGATATCCACAAGAGTTGTTCCAGTTGAAAGCTTGAAGCCACTCTCTAATTTGGACCTTTGGATTTCTGGGAAGGATCTACTATTCCTCCAACCATCACTCTCCATAGAGCCATCCATCCGAAGAGCTCTCACACGCCTGTCTGACACGGTGCCACTGGTATAGGTGTCCACCTTATGCGGTAAGAGTACCCATTCTCTTAATTTACCAGTCTGGCTGTCTTGTATGCTTATTGAAGTGGATCACGTGTACCATTCTAATTCCCAGTAACACAGGAGTGTCTTACAGGAGTGTCTTATATTTTAAGAAGACTTACTGGTGTCGGGGGCGTGGTCTGGAGCCGCATGTAGCAGGACGTGCAGGGTGAGAGCTCCGCTCGAGGCAAATCCTTTTTGTTAAATCCTGAGGGATTTCTTCCCCTACATCTGGACACCAACGGTCCCCGGACACTCTAGCCACCCCCAGACCTCATGTCTCCTACCAAAAGGTCCGGGGCCGTAGCCAAACTGGCTCAATTCCGCCATGAAGGGGCCGACACGGAGGATGAAGATGGCGCCGACCAGCCTCGTGGAGCCGAGACTCCGTCCTCGGGAGATACAGCTAAGGTGCTGGAAGCGATCGCCCTTTGCCAGTCCACCCTTACAGCCCGGATCGAGGAGGTGAAGGTCGACATCTCCCTGATCCGCCATGACGTCCAAAAGCTGCGGGAAAGGGTGTCGGAGATGGAGCGCAGAATCGACCATGTGGAGGAAGGCCTACATCCCCTCCAGGTGACCACGGAACAGCTACAATACCAGCTGAACGCCGTCCTATCCAAGCAGGACGACATGGAGAAGCGTCTCAGGAGGTGTAACTTGCGCTTCGTGGGGATCCCTGAGAGAGCGGAGGGCGCCGACCCCCCCCCCCCTACCTACCTCGAAAATCTGCTGGTCAGGTCGTTTGGCAGAGAGGCCTTCTCCTCGACATTCGTGATGGAGCGCGCCCATCGCCTTGCAGCAAAACCCCCTCCCTCTGGAGCCCCGCCGCGTACTCTGATCGCAAAGTTCCTAAACTACCGGGACCGTGGCGCGATCCTTCGACTCACCCGCGAACGAGGCAACATCCCCATCGGCAACATACATGTGGCCGTTTTCCCGGACTTCTCGGCCGACGTCCAGAAAAAGCGGGCCCGCTTCGTCAAGGTCAAGAGGCAGCTTCGCGCCCGCCACCTTCCCTACGCGATGCTTTTCCCTGCACGCCTCCGTGTGGTGTGTGAGGGCAAGGCCCAGTTTTTTGAAGACCCGCAAGCTGTCCTATCCTGGCTGGAAAACCTTGGTGCGGCCGCGTAGGCCTCGCCCCTGACCCTTGCCTGCCTGCCTGCCATCCTCCCCTCCCCGCGGAGACCTCCGGCGCAGCGGGCACCCTGCACACCTTTGCCCCTTTGCGGTGTTTTACCGGCACTCCCCCCCGTGCCATGGTGCAGTCTGGACTCTTGTGCTGCCCCTTCCCGCACCCATCAGGTCGCTGCTGCTGTGGACACCTGCTCTGAGAACATTCTCCCCGCCTGGACTCCCATACAGAACCGTGAGTTGTCCTCTATTGCACTTTCATCACCTGCCCCTCCAGCTGTTTGACTGTGCCCCTCGACCGCACTGAGAGGTGGTACTCTTACCCTTGTTTTATGCTCCCCCCTCATCCCCCCCTGTTTATATGTGCCTCGGGCGGCTCACCTACGCCAGCATCCACCCTGCCTGGCTGCTCCCGCTGCACTGTTGTGTGCTTTTCAGCTTTTTGGTCGCCCCCCGACCTATACCGGCGACATGGCACCTGAGCCACCCGCCAAGACTGTCCCCTATGTTTTGTTTCCCTGGCCAGCCCCTGCCCACTTTTGTTTGGTGAATGGCAGGGTATTTCACCTGCATTGCTGGTCCAGAGCCTGTGCAGACTGTTGGGCTCCTGCCCATATGTACATATGTTTAACTTTTTTACTTTTCAGTTTTTTTTTTCTGCTCCATTTTGACATGTACCTTAAACCAGGGCCTTCCCTGTGCGTCTACTGTGCTGAGAACTGTTTCATTGCTTTATGTCCTACTGTGCTTTGTGGTATGCCTAATCTGCTGTTTATTGTATGCTGTGGTCCCCCCTGGGCGTCCGACTGCTCACATTACCCCCCCTGTCCCAGTATGGCTTCCCTTAAAGTACTAACATGGAATGTCCGTGGCCTCGGTGAGAGGGCCAAGCGTGCTGCTGTCCTTTCCCACCTTAAATGCCTCTGTGCAGACATCTCCATCCTGGTGGAAACCCATCTCACAGGACAAAAACAACTATGCCTGAAAAAGCCCTGGGTGGGCTGGTTATATCAAGCCCCGTACACTTCCAACTCTCGTGGCGTTGCCATACTTATAGCCAAGACGGTACAATTTTGCCTACACTCCTTGCAGTCGGACCCCCAGGGTAGGTCACTGTTTTTACATGCAACTGTGGGGGGCCTCAAACTCGTTCTCCTTGCTTTCTACATCCCCCCCCCCTTTTCAGTTCGAGGCCCTGAGGGACGGGGTGGCCTTTATGGCCCAACACCCCCTGGTGCCGGCTATCTGGGCCGGGGACTTTAATATGGTGATCTCCCCCAGCCTTGATAGGCTAAGTCCTACCATTTCCTCCCCCTTACCGCCTGACACCACCAGATTCGGAAAATTCCTCCTTGAATTCGCCCTTACGGACGCTTGGCGTCGCACACACCCAATGCAAACGCACTTTTCATGTTTCACCCCCTCGCGCTCCGCAATGTCCCGCATAGACCTAGTGCTCCTTACCCCCTCCCTCCTCCCCCATCTTCTAGAAGCAGACATTGGCACTAGAGTGCTTTCTGATCACTCCCCTTGCTGGATCAAGCTGCGGCTCCCAGCCCCCCCCACAGTCAGACTATGGACACTAAACCCGTTCTGGCTCAACATTCTGCCCGACTTGGACTCGGTCCAGCTCGAGTGGGATCATTTTTTCCGCATAAATGTCGGCTCCGCTTCGTTTGGCTCCGTCTGGGAGACCTTTAAATCACATGCTCGCCTGATCATGTCCACCCGCATCAACAGACACAAGGTCGCATCCAAGGCACTGCTCTGTCAGGCAGAGGAGTGCCTTGATGCCCTGGAGCAGACCTTTCGGGACAGCCCCACAGCAGCCAACGCTGCCCGCGTCCGGGTACAGACCAGACTCACTGACCAACTACACTTTGAAAAAGCCAAAAAGGGCATCTTTTTTAGCAAGCAGCGTGTCTATGAGTTCGGTGAACGTGCTGGCAAACTCCTTGCGTATCTCGCTCACCTTGAATACAAGCCCCCGGTGGTGATCTCCCTCCAGCTGGCCTCTGGGGCCAGGGTCACTGACCCAGACCTGGTGGCCATGGAGTTCAGATCATCCTACTCTGATCTTTACTCTTCCACGGCCCAACACACCCCTGACGAGCTATCGGCCTTCCTCTGCGACATTGACTTCCCTACACTTACGCCCCCCCAGGTGGCCCAGTTGGAGCTACCCATCACTGAGATCTGCGTTGCTGAGGCCCTGGCGTCGCTTCCCACCTCCAAAACGCCCGGATCCGACGGCCTTCCCCTCGAATTCTACAAACAATTAGGTGATACTCTCGTCCCACGCCTTTGCCAACTATACGCGCACATATTCGCTACAGGCTCACTCCCACCGTCCATGAGCGAAGCCCTCATAGTCCTTATCCCCAAACCAGGCAAAGACCCACTATTTCCCGAATCCTACAGACCTATTTCCCTCCTCCAACTCGACATCAAAATTCTGGCCAAGATTTTAGCCCTGCGTCTCAACAAAGTTATCCTTAGCCTCATACACCCCGACCAGTCTGGATTTATGCCAGGCAAAAACACAGCTTTCAACCTCAGACGTCTACACATGAACCTCCAGGCGCAACACGAGGACGTGGGTTCCAGAGTGGTGGTTAGCCTAGACGCCGCCAAAGCATTCGACTCTGTCGAGTGGACATACTTGTGGGAATGCCTCCGCAGATTCGGATTCGGCCCCAACTATGTCAAGTGGCTCCAACTCCTTTACCAGTCCCCTTCGGCATGCATCCGAGTCAATGGTAGGATCTCGCCCCCCTTCCACCTCTCCCGTGGCACACGTCAAGGATGCCCTGTCTCTCCCTTGCTCTATGCCCTGGCCGTGGAGCCCCTGGCCATGGCCCTCCGGACCCACCCCGGCATCAGAGGCCTCCGCCACGGCCATCTGACCGAGGTGGTCAGCCTCTATGCCGACGACATGCTCCTCTACCTTGCGGACCCGGGACCCTCACTTCAGACGGCCCTTCAGGTTATCACTGATTTCGGGAAATATTCGGGGCTCCGGATAAACTGGGCTAAATCCCACATTCTTCCCCTAGACTCGGGTGCCCCCTCCATTGACCAGACCCGGCTACCTCTAGTAAGAGCTAGCACTATTAAATACCTAGGTGTCACTATCTCTAAATCCCTCTTTGACTATGCCCCCCTTAACGTCGAGCCCTTATTTACACTCTTGAAACAAAAAACCCAGGTCTGGTCCCGACTCCCCTTTGGAGTGATGGGTCGGATCAACCTGGTAAAGATGATTCTTCTCCCTAAGCTGCTTTATGTTTTCTGGCACGCCCCCCTATACCTCCCCCAGCGCACCCTGAAGGCCATGGAATCCATCCTCAACACGTTTGTTTGGGGCCCGTCTCGTCACAAACTGTCCTGGCGGGTCCTGAAGTGCCCGGCCGACTTGGGCGGCACTGCACTCCCGGACCTGCTCCTCTACTACATAGCCTCCCAGCTCTCTCATTTCTTTCACTACAACCAGTCCGACAAAGACCGCTACTCTGCTCTGGTCTGTTCACACTCCCCGGGGCCCCTGTTCCACCCCTTCCAACTCCTGTTCTGCGAACCACGAGCCCCACCTCATACCGATGTCGCCGGTCGGATGCTCTTTCACCACCGTAAAATATGGCAACTAGCTCTGCGTATTGGCGCAGCCCCCTCCCCCCATTCCCACACCCCCCTATGGGATAACCCTCTTCTGCCCGAACTTGCCTCTGTCCCCGACCGTGGCCTGTGGATCAACAGTGGTGTCATCTATCTGTCACAGGTAGTGGCCCGGGGGTTTGGTCACGTCGTTTCAAACTCTTAAAGATAAATTTGCATTACCTAATCATATGCTTTTCCGCTTCTTTCAACTCCGACATGCCCTTAACTCCCAATTTGTTAGCCCCGCACCGATCCTCGAGATCCCTCTCCTGGTTGATATTGTGACTGGATCTGATCACAAGAAGCTCATCTCCCAACTCTATTGCTACCTCATACACCCCTCTGCGGCGGCCACTGCATACCGCCTCAAAGACCGTTGGGAGCCTGACATTGGCACTGTGTCCGACGCGGACTGGGGTGAGGCTCTTGCCAACTGCAAGACGGTCTCCCCTAAATTATCCGACCGCCTCACCCACCTGTTCATTCTCCACAGGTCATACCTAACACCCCACCGCATCTCCAAATTTAAGAACGACCAAGACCCCAACTGCCCCGGCTGTGGCCACCCTGATGCCCCCGCCAGTGCATACTGGGACTTCTCTCCCTTCCTGAAGAAGAAAAATATCTCAACACATTTCTGCAAGAAACGTTATTCCTTGCTCGTCTGCAAATTGCCAGGCGCTGGATGAGGGGAACCCCGCCCTCCCTGCAACAATGGATCAGTGCTGTTAATGCTGCCCTCCCTTATAAAAAAATGTTATATGCCAACAGGGGCTGCCCACGGAAATACAACAAGGTTTGGGACAGGTGGCTGGGGGACTCCTCCTCCTGCACTGATGTGGGCTAGATGCGGTCCCCATACGTTGTCTGCCAACTCACCCTGTGGCGCCCCCCCTGCTCCCCATAAGGTTGCTTGCTGCCCCCTAGCCTGTACCACACCAGTAGTGACCCCCATTGCTACTCCCTGCGAACTCTATTCATGTTTATGTACAATGTCAAATGGATCTACTTGTACCTGTAGTGCATGTTGCACTTCTTACCCGACTGTACTCCTGTTTTTACCTTATGCTCAATAAAAGTTGTTTTGATTCAAAAAAAAGACTTACTGGTGTCTATACATTGTTTTTTGGAAGGACTTCCCCCATGCCCTATAATACGCTGTATTGTGCACTTCAAGGGTTTCATTATCCTTGTAATTGTTTTTATGATTTATGTACTGTCTTTTTTGGTTCACCTATCACAGTATAATCTCACCCATTTGGGCGAGATTAATGCAAATTGTTTCACGCAATTTTGACTCATTTTTAAGCGCTGCACTTATTTTTTCGTTACCTGATTCCTGGCCTTAAACTCATTCGGCACCCCTCGAGGAACTCCAATCTCATCTATGTAGATCTGGGAGTCAAATGACCCTTTGGGAGAGGTGTCCCTTAGATACCTTTGGTGACTCTTAGTCCACGGGTGTTCTGACAGGATTCTCAGGGGCATAACCAGCTGGACCATAGCACAATCCCCTCGGGCATTGGCCGGGATCCTAGCTCGCAGATTATTATCCCTACACGTCCACCAGACATCGGCTCTCTGAATGTCATGTTCCACCCAGTCACCATTTTCCTTGTTAATCCTCTCCTCAAAGCAATCATCAGGTAGTGACCCAAGATCCACCACGCTACTGTTCCCTGGGAGTGTAAAACAAGTAAAATTGCCTGGATATGTAGCAACCGCTGGGGGTATCTGAGGTCTCTGTACTGGGGGAAACAACAAACTTAATGTGTGACAGGCAGAATTTGTTTCTGGTTTATAACTCTTATTATACAACCGCAACATACATTTTAAACCTTCTGGATCTGTATTGTAATCTAGAGGAAAAGGGACTGTTGCTAAATGTGGTCTAGCTCCAGCACAAACTAAACAGTTTTCCCTTTTTAGAGTTTTAACCGTGTATCTTAACCATTCTAACCACTCATTTTTTTCTTGGTAACCCGTCTCCAAAGCTATGGCATCTTCTACTGTTAGGTTAGTAAATCTGAGGCGCCGTACACACGTCCGAGAACCTCGTTGGGCTAAACTCATCGTTCCGCTCGACGAGGTTCCCGATGAGCGTTCGAAAAAGCTTGTCGAGCCAAAGTCCTCATTGAACAACGAGGAAATAGAGAGCATGCTCTCTATTTTGGCTCGACGAGCTTCCCGACGGGACGCTCGTCGAAAGTGTACACACGACCGAGAACCTTCGGCAGAATATGTCTCCCAGCAAGCTTCTCGCTGGATTCTGCCGAGAAGCTCGGTCGTGTGTACTGGGCCTTACAGTGTTACTCAGAACTTCTATCTTACTATGGCCTTCCTCTTTCTCTTCTGTATCTATCTTTTTTTTTTTCTGTTTGGTTTTATTGGGTGGTAATACCTCGAGGAAAAATGTACCTAAAGGATCTGTTCCCAACACCCATGCTCCCATAGAATATAACCGTTGATCCTTTTTTTGAGGTTCTTTTAATGTTATCAGCAATTGATTGAAATCTCTGCCATGTGTACAGGGAGAGTTGGCCGCCTTTGTTATGGTGAGTCTTTCTTTTAAACCATTTATACCAATCTTGGTGTGCTGTGGTCCACAGGGCCTGGTTCCATACTGAACAGTCAGTTCCACTTGGTATATAACAAACTTGCTTGCCTTCTTGCTTCAATTAAGTCCCCACAGTCCACCATTTGGCAAAAATCAACTAAAATGCTACTAGTTACTCCTTCTATGAAGGTTAAGTTCAAGGCCTTCCCCGTACTTGCCCATTCTAGAGGTTCCTTCTCTTTCCAATTTCTGCCTCCACGTATAGACGTCTCACCTAGAGTCACCAGTAGACCCAAGATAATAACTGTCCCTTTCATCCTAAACAGCTACAGAGCCCCGAGGGGTAAGGTAATGGAGTTCTTCACAGGTTTGAGACAAGCCCTGCCTTGTGCAGAACCTCTCTTTGTAGCCAGGCTTTTACCAGAGCTCTGCCGCCAACTGACCCTGCTCTGCCTATAAAACCTTTTTGCAATGGGACTGGTGAGTCCAGGTAGACCTCTCTGCAATCCTTATTGCCGTAGGAGTGGTGGGAAGAACCTGATATGGCCCCTCCCACTTAGGTAAGTGCCAATGTTTCCTTTTTATTACTTTTATTAGGACCTAGTCTCCGATATGGATTTTCTCTTCTCCTTGGATTGGACCTTCTGGAATAGAACAGACCCCATTAATTTGTTTCTGTTTCAACAAGTTAGACATATATTCTGCTAAGGTACGTTCAGATTCTTTAACTGGTGTTTCATTTAGTAGTAAAGGTATTCTATATGGCCTTCCATGTATCATTTCAAATGGACTCAAACCTTCCTGTGTGGGTGTAATATGCATGCTAGTCACAGCTAATGGTAGGCAGTATATCCAATTTTTACCTGTTTCTTCCATGGCTTTTCTCAGTTTATTTTTCAGGATTTCATTGTGTCTCTCCACCAATCCAGCTGATTGGGGGTGATAGGCGCAATGTTTTTTTACTTGGATACCCATCACTTATGTCAGATGTTGTATAGTTTTATTTACAAAATGGGATCCATTATCGCTGTGATCTTTTCAGGAATTCCAAACCTCGGAATTATATCTCTTAGTAATGCCTTGGCTACAGTCTGTGCACTTCCTGTCGGGAATACCTCCACCCATTTGGTCAAAGCATCTATTATTACCAGACAATATCAGGCCACTGGTCACAGGAAGATTTGGAATTTCTGGCCATTCAAGAATGGGAGCTGGAGGTCGCCTACAAACAGCTGCTAGACTCGGCCCAGCAGCAGGGTGGGGCTCCCATTGCCTGGGACTATGAGGAAAGGTCAGAGAACTGTGAAATCCTGGCTGATGAATCGGCAGTGGAAAATATTTTCATCCCTAAAGCCGAAGCGGATGGTGTGGAGTTCCAGAGAGCCGGGGCGGTTGGCCCCCTTCTCCAGCAACAAGCTAAGGTGGTAAAGCTTTTACCCACAGCTGAATCACTGGCAACAGAGCAGGGTGCCCCAGGCCTCTGCTCCCAACTACCAGAAGAGGGGGTCCCTGTGGTAGTGGATGGGACTGTGGTCTCCACTCACAGCAACCCAGCGGAAGAGCTGGCAACAGAACAGAGGGTCACGGACCTCTGCTCTCCACTAACGGAAGAGGGGGACCCTGTGGCAGTGGATGGGACTGTGGTCTCCACTCACGGCAACCCAGCGGAAGAGGTGGCAACAGAGCAGAGTGCCCCAGGCCTCTGCTCCTCACTAACAGAAGAGGGGGTTCCTGGGGTAGTGGATGGGACTTCAGTCTCCACTGGCACAACCCCAGAAAATGGTACAGGACTGGGACAGGAGGATGTCGGCTTTGCTTTGCAAGCACCGGGGGGTTTTCACCAAGCACCAGTGGATGGGACTTCAGTCTCCACTGGTATACCCCAGGAAGTGGGGGCAGTTGGCCCAGACCCCCAACAGCATGATGGACTGATCCCAGCCACCCTGCCTTCTCCCCAGCGGCAGGCGTGGTCTCTGAGAGAGGCAGAGGTTGGCGGGGTGAGTAATGCTCAGTTTGGAGCCATTTATTTGGGGTACAGTATGGATACCAGCATTGGAGGACTGGAACTACTGACGGACTTCGGAGTCAACCCGTTTGGGGTTCCCACCTGTGTCCGTCTCCAACCGAAAGGGGAGAGATGTAACGGGTTGAACCGTGACAGACCGAGATCCTCCTATGTCTAGGGTCACCTTATGTCCACTAGGGCCATAGGGTGACAAAGAAATCATAATTCATATATTGCAGAAGATGGGACATTAATAATAATTCATATTGCAGGACTGACATATTACAAGGGGTCCATATTGACACCTGTTACACAGGAGAGGGACATTACAAGCTTATTCAATGCTTAGCTCCGGCTATTGAAATGTTAAGTGACCTGGCTTGTGAAAGACATTTCATTCTTTTGAAAGGTGTTAATTGCATCTACTCCTAGACCATAAATTGTCTATGGTACACAAATGTGTCAAGCCCTTTAGAGACAGTAAGTCTGTCTAGGTAATGTGATTGGGGTCAAGGCATTGTGTAATTGTAGTTTGGAATGTGACAGATCTGTCAGTATCGGTGCCGAAATGTCTGCTAGATAATTAGCCCCAGTGTGAATAGGGGGGTGGAGATGGCATTGTCCTGTGATTGGCTGTAACATCTTGTACTGTATAAAAAGCTGGAAAGAAACCAATAAAGTGTTCATATCCTTGGAAACAAGTGCAGAGCTGAGTCTCATCTTGATTATGGGAAATGATATGGATCGTGTATGCAGGATTGTGGAGTGTCGGATAAGCTTGTCGTGGGTGGATGGAAGGTCGTAAATGGTGGTGACCGTTACAGTAAGCAATTGGCCTCTGGCGCTCGCCATGTGACTGTGTAAGTACCGATTTCATGTGACCCTCCCTTGAGTCCACTGTTTGTTCGAAAGGTTTGTCATAGTTTGGTAAGGCTAGCACTGATGAACTAGAAAGGACTTGTTTTAGGTCAGTGAAAGCTGTCTCTGTTTCCTCACTCCATTTTATAACATCCTGGGGGGCCATAGGGCTCCCATGTATTGCCTGAACCAACGGGGCCATTAGTATGGAATACCCAGGAATCCAGGCTCGACAAAAATTTGCCATACCCAGGAAGGACATCATTTGTTTCTTTGTCTTTAGTTTCTTTAGTGTCTTTAGTATTTGACCTGATGTTGCCACAACTGGAGTTTCATTTTATTTACCTTATGCCCTTGGTCATGGAGGAAATATTACAGAGCCATTGTGTCAGTCCTACAAACCTCCTCTGAGGGAGACGCCACTAGGATGTTGTCTACATAGAGGAGAAGTTGGCTCCCCCCCGGGGGTACAAATTGAGCCAAGTTTGAGGACATTGCCTGTGAAAAAATGGTAGGGGACTCACAAAAGCCCTGGGGCGACCTGGTGAAGGTATACCTTTTCCCCCGGTAGGTGAAGGCAAACCAAAATTGATGGTGAGGGTGCACTGGAATGCTAAAAAAAAGCATTACTGATATCAATTACAGAGAAGAATTCATTCCCTGGATCCAAATCATTCAATAATGTGTGTGGATCTGGTACCACAGGAGCTCTTGGTATAACTGCCTGGTTAACAGCTTGTAAATCCTGTACCATTCTCCAGCCTGCGGAAGGCGGAGCTTTCTTAACAGGGAAAAGAGGGGTGTTACAGGGGCTGTCGGGACACAGAATAACCACCCCTGTTTGTAAAAGTTTGTCTATTACAGGGGCTATACCCTCCTCTGCTTCCTCTTAAGGGGGTATTGTCTTTGATGGGGCCAGTGGTGTGATTTTGGAGTAATGGTTACTGGTTGGACTCCTTTCATGAGTCCTACATTTGCTGGGCCCCTAGACCACAGTGTCTCTGGGAGCCCATCTAACAGTTGACCCTTTAGTGTCAAGTATCATTCAGCTCCTGCAGCCCACATGTGTGCTGTGGGTGTTGAAATGATTTTGTGTCCTAAGGGTTTGTGACATAAATAACCCGTCGACTTACTTTTGTATAAATCAGGTAGGCCCACAGGAGCCCAATCTCTTAAGTCTTGGCATTCCTTCACAAACCCTCCCACATCCCCCCAATCTTTGTTTTTGGGTTTAGCCAAAGATATGTGTGGGGTAATTTCCCTAAACAGATCTTGTTCCTCGGGGGATATACAACATGCTGATGCACAAAATCCCTTAACACTCCAGTAAACATTAGTTAATTGCAGGATAACTTCCTTCTTTGAGAAAAATCTGGAGGCGTAATACCTATCCGGCCCTGGTGTTTTCTTAAAATACATTGTACAGTGAGCCCTATTTGGTGCCTGCAGATCCACTGTCCTACCTTCTGTTGTGGTTGCAGCATAATTAATAATTTTATCAACAATGTCAACTGTCTCGTTGTCTTTCATATACACATCTAAAGAATAATAATAATGTGTTTCTTCTATTGGGTTAATAGGTCCCCGTCCTACTTGGACTGCAAACCCATTATTTTGTGCATTAACTGACATGAGCATGGCTGACATTAGGTCTCTTCCCAAGAGATTTACAGGGCAGACAGTAGATAAGATCACTCTGATTGTGGTCTTGACCCGTCTCTGGCTCCTCAATGGTGACTCAGACAATGATTCCTTCCACAATTTTCCACTTACACCTTGCACCAGGATAGATTTTGTAGAGTGATTGACATGAGGCACATCTGCAGGGTGGATTAGGGTTCGAGCTGCCCCAGAATCCACCAGGAAATGTACGCATTTTCTTTCCACCATTAACTCCATCTGTGGTAGGTTTTCAACGTACCCTATCTTTTCCAGGTGGCTCACACATACCGTTTCTAGTCAATCCGATTTGTGGGGGCTTGGCCCTTCAGGGCAGTCCCTGGCCAAATGCCCCTGTACTCCACAAATCCAGTATTGCCTTCTTTCTACCCATTCTTTATTCTTCCATTGTCCTCTACCCCTTCCTCCTCCTCTCAACCTATTCCTTCCTCTAAAACCACCAATGCCTCTCCCTCTATTAGACTCTTCTGGTTCCACCTCAGCGGTGTACTCCTCAACCTCCTCATCTCCTTCAACACTTTGCACAAAAACCTTTACTTTGACATTCTTTTTTGCCATTGTTTTCAGATACTTCTCTGATTGTTTAGCATATTGTAAAACATCTAAAACTGATGCAGTTCGGTAAGTAACCATATTTTTAACAATGTAATCCTTATGATCCTGTTTTAATCCATTTACAAAAGCTATTTTTAGCTGTTGCTGATATGCACTATTCACATCCTCAGCTTCGGGGAGCCCGGAGAACACTTTAAAAACCTCTAGTAGTTTACTTAGGTAGACACTCTCCTTGTCTTCTTGTACTGTCATATTTATTTTCTGCCAATCCGTCCTTTGAATCCATCTAAGCTGACATCTATTCAGTAATGCAGTCAACCTGTTTCCCAAGTCTGGGCTATCTGGAGGTAATGGATCTCTTCGCCCCTGTCTGTCTGCTAGGCCGCAAGGGTCCCAATCCCCCTTTACGGAAGCCCAATCTGATCCCAGTACTCTCCTCAGGGCTCTCTCTACCTCCACCCCGTTCAACTTATAATTGTTCAGGAATCCCTCTATGTTTTCAATAAATTCCACTGGACCTAATTTTGGATGTTTTATGCGTTCTGTAGCTTTTTGTATGTCCTTCTCAGTCCATGGCCTAAAAACCAGTCATTGTCAGGGGATGCTGTCCTCCCACCCCATTCGCCTGTCCTCCCCTGGGGTTTGGGACTTCTATCAAGGGGTATTGTTCACCATCATCTACACCATACCTAATAGGAGGTTTACATGATCTCTTGGTTTCTGCTGGGACCCCTAGTGCATAGGTTATGGCATCAGTTAAAGTTTCAAGGATTGATCTGTTCAGCTCCGAGATCATGCTGCTATCTGGGGAGATTAAGGAAGTAGGGTCAGGGTCTTGTTCAGAGGTACCACCCTCCCTGTGACATCCACCCCTGTCAGAGGACAGGGGTGGATGTCACAGGGAGGGTGGTACTCTGGGCAGTGATTTGCACCTGAGGGGGGGGACCATTATAAGGAGGTGGTCTCTGGGTGTTACAAATGAAATCATCCTCTTTGTCCACTAGGGGAAGTTGGGCTTGGCATTTTTCTTTTGTTCTTCTTTTAGCATGCTCAAGCCAACACTCCGCCATTTCTAACCCACACCTTCTCTGATCTTTGGGTCCTAACAATTTAATCTTATCCACCAAATTCTGGCAACCTTTTACAGTTAATTTATTCGTAAAACCAAATTTTCTTTCCCATATAGCACAATATTTCACAAATTTAGGGTCTTTGCTATGCATAAATTTCTTATATCCTTCTAATGGTGCATTAGGAATACAACAGCAGCACAGACAATACATCCCTTTACAGAAATTATTCCCCATGGTGCACGTTTGCTTCAGTGTTGAGTTTAGAATACAAGACCGGTAATTCTACTCTTAAACCCCACCAAAATCTATATAAAACAACAAAGTCTAAATTCCCCAAACAGGAAACCTATGCACACATATATTATACCATTACCCCCCCCCCCTCCTTTTTTTTTTTTTTTTTAGAAGCACATTGTGTTTAAAACAAACACAGACAAAAAAACAAACAAACAAACAAAACAAACAACTAAAAAAAAAAGTGACCTTGTCTGAATTTACCCGCGCACACACACAAAAGAGGAAGTGCACTTAGCAAAGTCTGAATGGCGGGGGGTGAGCCCAGTGTTAAAACACCAGATTGCAGACACGTGAAACATATTAACTGCCTTAACAGAAAAGTTCCCTGTCTTTAGCATTAATCAGGCTTTCCAATAATTCGTAAAACAGTGGGGTAGCAATTCTCAGGCCACAATAACAATAAGAATACAGAAAAATCTAAAATATCAAAACACCCCACACTATGGGAAAACCAAAAAATTGTTAAAACCTGTGTGTGAAGCAGTACTGTTGTCCAAAAAAAAATGGTAGAGTTAGCAAGGTTAACCATTAGAAAGAGAGAAAAGGAGATGGTGCTACACCACCTATTACAGAAAAAGTGATCACCGAGAAAACAGTAGGCCTCGCAATTCAGATCACTCAGCTACTTTTTAGCGCTTAAATAGTCGGTCCGAAACCTTCGACATTCGGTATACCCTTCAAATCTTTTTTTTATCTGTCCTGAACAGCAGGTGACGTCTATTTACATCAGGCAACGCCCCAAATGCCTGTTAAGGACTAATTAGGATTGATTGTATAATATCTTATGTCTGTTACTACAACTCATCTATAACACATAATCAGAAGCAAGCAGAAAGGAAAGAGAGAAGAGAAAAAAAATATATAAAAGTTCTCTAAAGTATCTTACCTCCCAAACACAATAGAAGGACTGGATCACGGCAGGTTCAGAACCAGATGGTTGGACCCAGGTCCCGGTAGCAATCAGCCCCTATTTAACCACTAATGTTAAGTGGGGGGACTTATTTTCTCAGTGAGTTTTGAGATCCGATACTCAACGATGTCTGATCGATCAGAACCATTGGACCCGGGCTTCACATTGGTTACCGCTAGAAGGACCAAATGATAGGATAATTCTTCCCCTGTGATCAGTCAAACTTCAAGTGTTCCAGAAGCAAGATAATTTTATTTTCAGATGTACTAGTACAAGTGGATGAGCTTACATGCCAAGAGAAAAAGCCAAAAGTCCCATACAGACACGAGGTGTGTGACGACATTTATAGGGTCAACAGGAAGAATACTATTGGCTAAAAGACCAAGGTGGCTCATGATGCAAACAAGCTTTATTGCCAATCACAGTGCCTTTTTACAATTCTTAGCAAAGGTTGATTTAAAGAAGTAACACAAACAATAGAATTAGGCTAGGTAAAGCCACGTGTCTCTAGAAGCCATTACAGAGGCAAGTTAAAGCAACGTGTCCTTAGAAGCCATTTTACATTTCTACAAATAGTCACACAATACACATAAAAAAACCTTTTCCCAACATCTTCCCACGGTGTCCTTCTCCTACGGCGTCCCTCTGTCCTCTTCCCACGGCGTCCCTCTGTCCTTCACCCACGGCGTCCCTCTGTCCTTCACCCACGGCAACCCTTTGTCCTCTTCCCAGGGCGTCCCTCTGTCCTTCACCCACGGCCTCCCTCTTTACACAGCCTCCCTCTGTCCTCTTCCCACGGCATCCCTCTGTCCTCTTCCCACGGCAACCCTCTGTCCTCTTCCCACGGCATCCCTCAGTCCTTCACCCACGGCGTCCCTCTGTCCTTCACCCACAGCAACCCTTTGTCCTCTTCCCAGGGCATCCCTCTGTTCTTCACCCACGGCGTCCCTCTTTTCTCTTTACACAGCCTCCCTCTTTACACGGCCTCCCTCTGTCCTCTTCCCATGGCGTCCCTCTGTGGGAAAGAGGGACGCCATGGGTGAAGGACAGAGGGACGCCGTGGGTGAAGGAAAGAGGGACGCCGTGGGTGAAGGCACCCACGGCGTCCCTTTTTCCTTCACCCACGGCGTCCCTTTTTCCTTCACCCACGGCGTCCCTTTTTCCTTCACCCACGGCGTCCCTTTTTCCTTCACCCACGGCCTCCCTCTGTCCTCTTCCCACGGCCTCCCTCTGTCCTCTTCCCACGGCCTCCCTCTGTCCTCTTCCCACGGCCTCCCTCTGTCCTCTTCCCACGGCCTCCCTCTGTCCTCTTCCCACGGCCTCCCTCTGTCCTTCACCCAGGGCGTCCCTCTTTCCTTCACCCAGGGCGTCCCTCTTTCCTTCACCCAGGGCGTCCCTCTTTCCTTCACCCACGGCGTCCCTCTTTCCTTCACCCACGGCGTCCCTCTTTCCTTCACCCACGGCGTCCCTCTGTCTTTTACCCACGGCGTCCCTCTGTCTTTTACCCACGGCGTTCCTCTGTCTTTTACCCACGGCGTTCCTCTGTCTTTTACCCACGGCGTTCCTCTGTCTTTTACCCACGGCGTTCCTCTGTCTTTTACCCACGGCGTTCCTCTGTCTTTTACCCACGGCGTTCCTCTGTCTTTTACCCACGGCGTTCCTCTGTCTTTTACCCACGGCGTTCCTCTGTCTTTTACCCACGGCGTTCCTCTGTCTTTTACCCACGGCGTTCCTCTGTCTTTTACCCACGGCGTTCCTCTGTCTTTTACCCACGGCGTTCCTCTGTCCTCCACCCAGGGAGTCCCTCTGTCCTCCACCCAGGGAGTCCCTCTGTCCTCCACCCAGGGAGTCCCTCTGTCCTCCACCCAGGGAGTCCCTCTGTCCTCCAACCTAACCCCTGTATTATGACGCTTAGGCTTGCCACCTGTCCCGGGTCCACCTGAATAGCTCAGGTTTTGAATCATGTGTCTGGATTTTAGTCTGCCTAAAACCCAGACACATTATTCAGACCGGACTGTGGCTTCCCAAGTAACCAAGACAGTCATATACAAATCTGTTGCCGCCTGTTAAAATTGGCCACACCAACTGTTTGCCGTGGCGTAGTAAGCATGCCGCATTTTCTTTCTCGTACATCACGGGACACAGAGCGGCATATTCATTACTATATGGGTTATATGGAGTACCTTCAGGTGTGGACACTGGCAATCTCAAACAGGAAGTCCCCTCCCTATATAACCCCCTCCCCTAGAGGGAGTCCCTCAGTTTTTTTTCGCCAGTGTCTTAGGTGTTGGTCACGGAATAGCTTTGCTCCACATCCTTGGGATTAAGGGCGGGCTAACCGGATCTGTCCAAGGAGCCTCAGTGCCAAAGTGGACAGTACCCGGGCCCCAAACCGTGGGGTTTTGCCTATAATGCTCCTCTTTGGAGGGCTGGACCCTGGGCCCAGGACTTGGAGTTCGTAAAGACCATAAGTTCCTGTTTGCCAGGGTGCTATATAGGTCCAGGACAGTGGGTACCTTCATAGGACCCCAGGGCCTGAAGGTCTATTACGCTACCCACGGAGATGGGAGAAGATTGGATCGTTTTGCTAGACAAACATCCTGCAGCATGGAGCAGGTAAGAGGGGAGCCTGCGGGACTTGGTTCGACAGCAGGCTCTCCGGGGTAACCTAAAAGGGGGGTAGCCTAAGTATGCTCTGCATTGGCAACCTTGCTCACTATGTCTGAGAAGACAGGATGATCTCATTCCCCCATCACTAGGTTCCCCTGTCTAAGAAACAATTGTGTTTGCTAGCTACCTGCTGCTTTCTTCCTAGGGCTAAGTAAGGACCCCTATGGGGCCTTTTGGAGGGTCCTACCTGGCCGGGGGTTTGATTCTGCCGCTTGGTACTGCAGTCCTGGGTCTCCAGCAGCGCGGCTCCTCCATGTTCTTCCTGCTCCGGCATGCGCGCGCGCGCGCACGTCTTATAGACGTTTTTCGCGCCGTTCGGAGGGGAGGGCGGGGGGGGGCGTGCCTGCAGCGTCATCAGGGGCGCGCCTTGTGCTGTTATACATCAGCAGGCTATAGTCAGTGCTCAGTCTGAGGCTGATCTGAAAGGGAGAGGACACAGAGCGGCAGGACAGTGACTCCCGGTGGCGGAAGAGGGGTAGTACATGCTGGACTTGGTTCCAATGCTTTTCTGTTAAGCCAAAAAATCCCCCTTTTTGCAACAGGTTGGAGGCTGGCAAACTAAGTTTGGGGTCGCTGTATGTTTTAAAAAAAAAAAAAAAGACATATATTTAAAAAAAATAAAAAATAAAGAAAACATACGGGGCCCCATCAGTTTTTGGGCATTAGTGATCTATTGTCCCCTAAACCCTAGTTTTGTACTCCTGGCCACTACAGTCTGCTGTTGTAGGCGGAGTCCCTCGATTTTGTATTATGGCTTCCAAAGGTTCGGGGTCAAAGGGTACAAAAAAGACCAAAAAACAAAGGGGTTCCCCCTCTGATTCTGATGATATGCCGATACTTTCCCCGCAGCTTATTCCCATGAAGGTCGCCTTGGATGAGCCATTAGGGGGGTCTGGTGCTGAGGCTGGCCCAGATCAGCCCAGCCCTGTGTTTATCACAGAGGAGATGCTAGCTGTATCCCTAGGGGGGCTAGAAGAGAGAATAGCAGCGTTGATCGCTAGATCTATTCCTGGCAAGAAACGGGCTAGATCCCCATCACCAAAAGGTGTATCCTCAGATGCTGAAATTCTCTCTCTGGAGGAATTGGAATCGCAGGAGGATCAACTAGACCTGAACCAAGAGGGTTCAGGGATTGAGGGATCTACCTCTGAGGAACCATTTTCAGACTCCCAGACAGAGAGACTGTGGGTGCAGTCTTTGACGGACATGGTCCGCTCAGCATTTAATTTACCATTGCCAGAGCCTCAGGTTCCTGCGGTATCCTCTCTGGGCTCTTTGAAAGCTCCTTTAAGCAACGCAGTTTTTCCGGTCCATCCTCTCTTGGAGGAATTGATCTTTCAGGATTGGGTACGACCGGACAGGATTTTTCTGCCGCCGAAGAGATTTGCGGTCATTTACCCTATGGAGGAAAAATTCTCGAAGAGGTGGAAGCTCCCAGTGGTGGATGCAGCCATCTCATGTGTGAATAAATCACTAACTTGCCCGGTGGAAAACATACAAATGTTTAAAGATCCGGTTGATAAACGGTTAGAGACACTTTTAAAAGCATCCTTTGCTACGGCAGGAGCAGTGGTGCAGCCAGCTGTGGCTGCGATTGGAGTTTGTCAGGCGTTAAAGGACCAGACAAAAGAAATGCTAAAAGACATGCCTACCCAACAGGCAGAAGAGTTTTCTGACATTCCCAGAGCTCTGTGTTTTGCGGTAGATGCTATAAAGGATTCCATCCAGCAGGCCTCTCGTTTATCACTATTTTTGGTGCACATGAGAAGGCTCTTGTGGTTGAAGAACTGGGCGGCGGAGCCCCCATGCAAAAAGCTTCTGGCAGGGTTTCCCTTCCATGGAGGACGACTCTTCGGAGAGGATCTGGATAAATACATTCAGACTATTTCAAGTGGCAAAAGTACCCTTTTACCAGTCAAAAAGACATTCCGGGGTCCTACATTCAAAAGGCAGCTCTTTCCTGTCTCAGGGCCCTCAAATTCCAGGCAGTATCGACGGCCGCCTGCGCGATCCAACTTTAACAGTAGATCACAGGGACAGGCCCCTGGGGGTAAGAGACCATGGTATCGCAAGCCGACAAAACCAGCCCCTAAGTCTGCCTTATGAAGGGGCGCCCCCACTCTCGCGGGTGGGGGGAAGGCTTCGTTTCTTCTCAGAAGTTTGGGAAGCCAAGATCCCCGACAAATGGGTCCGGGCGTCTGTAACCACAGGCTACAGACTGGAGTTTCTAAAGTTTCCTCCGCCTCATTTTCAAGAGTCAAGGCTACCAAAGGATCCAGCAAAGAAGGCCTCGATGCTGGCAGCTTTGGATCACCTGCTTTGCCAGGACGTGATAATAGAGGTGCCAGCCCAAGAGCAGGGGCTAGGTTTCTATTCCAATCTCTTTGTCATACCAAAACCCAACGGCGATGTCAGGCCAATCTTGGACCTAAAGAGTTTAAACGTTTACCTAAGGGTTCGTTCCTTCTGGATGGAATCCATCCGGTCAGCAGTCGCCACGCTCCAGAGGGACGATTTTCTGGCTTCCATAGACATAAAGGATGCTTACCTTCATGTACCAATCTTTCAGTCGCATCAAAGATTTTTACGCTTCGCAGTGGGGCAGCGACACTTCCAATTCAGGGCGCTCCCCTTCGGGCTAGCCACGGCCCCCCGGTATTCACGAAGATCCTAGCCCCAGTTTTGGCCAATCTAAGGATCCAAGGGGTCACAGTCCTAGCATACTTGGACGACCTTTTAATCATAGATCACTCACGGCCGTGTCTGCAACAGGCAGTAAACCTCACGGTTCAGTACCTCGAAAGGTTCGGCTGGGTCCTAAACCGGGAAAAGTCAGCGTTCCAGCCCACAAAGCAGTTGGAATACCTCGGCATGAGGTTAGACACAGAACAGCAAAGGGTGTTCCTGCCCCTTGTAAAGATCGAGGCTATCAAGGGGTTGGTTCAGTTGGTTCTAAGCAAGAAAAAACCAACTATTCGCCTGTGTATGCGATTACTAGGCAAGCTAGTGGCCACGTTCGAGGCAGTACCATACGCTCAGATCCCCACTCGCGTCCTACAGGCAGCCATTCTAGCAGCCTGGGGCAAGAGAGCACATGCCTTGGAGTCCCCTTTGACGCTATCATCAAGGGTCCGACAAAGCCTGGCTTGGTGGTTGAACCCTCAGAATCTTCTAAAGGGAAGGTCCTTCAGCCCCGTTGTCTGGAAGGTAGTTACCACAGACGCCAGCCTGGCAGGCTGGGGGGCGGTCTTGGAGGGGTTCTCTCGCCAGGGAACTTGGGTGGAAACAGAGAGGCAGCTACCCATCAATGTCTTGGAGATCAGAGCTGCTCGCCTAGCCCTCCTGGCATGGACCTCCAGATTACAGGGGTCCCCGGTGAGAATCCAGTCAGACAATGCCACAGCGGTGGCATACATAAACCACCAAGGGGGAACCAGGAGTCAGGCCGCTCAGAGGGAGGTGAGCTTGATTTTTCAGTGGGCAGAGGTTCATGTACCCTGCATTTCGGCGATATTCATTCCCGGAGTGGACAACCTGCAAGCAGACTTCTTAAGTCGCCAGATTCTGTCGCCGGGGGAGTGGTCTCTGCATCCCCAGGTCTTTCAGACAATCTGCCAGAAGTGGGGAATGCCAGACGTAGATATAATGGCATCCAGGTTCAACAAGAAACTAGACAGGTTCGTGTCTCGAGCGAGGGACCCTATGGCCTGCGGAACCGATGCGTTGGTTTGCCCTTGGCATCAATTCAAACTTCTATATGCATTCCCTCCGCTACAGTTACTTCCGCGCCTGTTGCGCAGGATCAGAGTGGAGCACAAGCCAGTCATTCTAGTAGCTCCAGCTTGGCCCCGGAGGACATGGTACTCACTAGTCCTAAGGATGGCAGTGGGAGACCCTTGGACTCTTCCTCTACGACCAGACCTACTCTCACAAGGCCCGATCCTCCACCCTACATTACAGCGTCTAAATTTGACGGCCTGGAGGCTGAATCCCTGATTCTCAGGGGTAGAGGTCTGTCTAGGCAGGTAATTCCTACCCTGATTAGGGCTAGAAAGCCGGCCTCCAGGGTGATTTATTACAGGGTGTGGAGGAACTACGTAGGCTGGTGTGAATCCAAAAGATGGAATTCCCGCAAATATACCATTGATAGGGTGTTAGGTTTTCTCCAGCTAGGAGTGGATAAAGGCCTGGCTTTAAGCACAATCAAGGGACAGATTTCAGCTCTGTCAGTGTGGTTTCAGAGGCCGCTGGCCACCCACTCGCTGGTAAAGACCTTCATACAGGGGGTCTTGCGTATTAATCCTCCTGTCAAGTCACCAATTTGTCCATGGGACTTAAATCTTGTCCTGTCCACTCTACAGAAACAACCCTTTGAGCCGTTGGCTGAGATTCCTTTAGTTTTACTGACAAGAAAGTTGGTATTCTTGGTCGCCATAGTTTCGGCCAGGAGAGTGTCAGAGTTGGCAGCCTTATCGTGTAAGGAACCATATCTCATTCTACATAAGGACAGGGCAGTTCTCCGGCCCCATCCTGCCTTTCTACCAAAGGTTATATCCAATTTTCACTTGAACCAGGATTTGGTACTTCCATCCTTCTTTCCGAAACCCACATATAGAAAGGAGGGGTTGCTGCATACCTTGGATATTGTCCGGGCCATGAAGGCCTATCTTAAAGCTACAGAAAAGATCCGGAAAACAGATGTGTTGTTCGTTCTACCAGATGGCCCCAAGAAGGGGCAGGCAGCTGCAAAATCCACCATCTCGAGATGGATTAGACAATTAATCATTCAGGCCTACGGTTTGAAGAGGTTGCCTCCTCCTTTGTCGGTAAAGGCCCATTCTACCAGGGCCATGGGCGCCTCCTGGGCAGCACACCATCAGATCTCTATGGCTCAGATATGCAAGGCGGCGACGTGGTCATCAGTCCACACGTTTACAAGGTTTTATCAACTAGACGTGAGAAGGAATGCGGATTCAGCCTTTGGGCAGGCAGTACTACAGGCTGCGGTTTAAGATCCTCGGGATCAGGGGCACCCTTGGGTGTAAAAAAAAAAAAAAAAAAAAGTTTTTCTTGACTAAGTTGGATTTATTATTATTATTTGAGTATACCTCTAAATTAAATCTCTTTTGAGAAGATGTCTCCCTCCCCTCATTTAAAGCATTGCTTTCGGACATCCCATATAGTAATGAATATGCCGCTCTGTGTCCCGTGATGTAAGAGAAAGAAAAAGGGATTTTTAAATACAGCTTACCTGTAAAATCCTTTTCTTGGAGTACATCACGGAACACAGAGCTCCCACCCCTCTTTTGGGGAACATTTTTGGGAGGCATACTGCTTGCTACAAAACTGAGGCACTCCCTCTAGGGGAGGGGGTTATATAGGGAGGGGACTTCCTGTTTGAGATTGCCAGTGTCCACACCTGAAGGTACTCCATATAACCCATATAGTAATGAATATGCCGCTGTGTGTCCCGTGATGTACTCCAAGAAAAGGATTTTACAGGTAAGCTGTATTTAAAAATCCCTTTATTTCTCTCCTCCAGGTCTTTAAAATCTAATAGAGTATCGCACAAAAAAAATTGCCATGCGCAGCCAAAGTGTTCGGGTTTAGCTTGAAGAAAAGGTGGCAACCCTAGCCTGTGGGCGCCACAGGATTAGGTCACACAGGGCACCTGAACACCTAAGGCCAGCCCTGGACCTAGACTGAACACAGCATTGTATACATATATTTTTGATATGGATTGTGCTTCTTTCACTTCCTGTGATTTTTAAATACACATCATTTTCAGAGTCAGACTCTCATCTTGTAAGTGGGGCAATGTGGATTTTCTTACGGCCCGGGCATATTCCTCTTCCTCCTTAAGCAGTTTCTGAACATTCTCATCCGCCACATCAAAAAGGTTTTCAGACAGCAAAATTTACAAAAGAACAAGCAGCTACTGCAAGCACTGGTGAAGACATTTCATCAGTTACTTGGACTCTAAGAATGAATGAAGCAAAACGCTGTCACATCCTCTTACATTTTCTGTGCAATTGTGGCACGGCCTTGGTAGCTAGTAGGGTTGTCCCGACACCACTTTTTTGACACTGAGTACAAGTACCGATACTTTTTAAGTACTTGCCGATACCGAATACCGATACCTATCACCTAGCAATAGTAGGTAAAGGGGTGGTTTGGGGGAGTTGGATGAGGCTGGGGTAAAGATGTGCTGACTGAATGACTGGAAAACTGTAGCAGGGCAAACTGGTAACTGAGAAAAAAAAAAAAAAAAGGAGGGCTGATAAAGTGGGGAGGGGAGTAACAATCCTGGCTACTGCGCTCTATTCAAATAAAACAAAACAAAAACGGACAGAGGAAGCGGGGGACAAATGACAAAGGGGAAGGACATAGAGAGGGAGGTAGAGAGAGAATGGGGGCAACAGAGAGAGGGAGGGAAGGGAGAGAGGATAGAGGAGGGCAAGGGGATAGATAGAAAGAGAGAGGGGGAGAGAAGAGAGAGGGAGGAGGGGGAGAGAATAGAAAGAGGGAGGGAGAGAGAACATGGGGGGGGGGGATGATAGAAAGAGAGAGGAGGGGGAGGGAGGAGAGATGAGAAAGGGACAGGTAATGGAAATAATGGTGGGGAAGGGGGGATAGGAGGGTTAGAGGCAGTGGAGGCTGGTGATCAATTTTTGGGGGGGCACAAACAAACGTAAAAAAAAAATCATCAATTGCAGCCTCACTGTGCCCATCAATTGTCACCACTGTGCCATGCCATCAATTATCCCCACTGTGCCCATCAATTGTCACCACTGTGCTATGCCATCAAAACGCAGCCCCGGTGCCCATCAATTGTCGCCACGGTGCCATGCCATCAAACGCAGCCACTGTGCCCATCAATTGTTCCCACTGTGCCCATCAATTGTCACCACTGTGTCATGCCATCAAAACGCCACCACTGTGCCCATCAATTGTCACCACTGTTCCATGCCATCAAAACGCAGCCACGGTACCCATCAATTGATGCCACTGTGCCCTGCCATCAATTATCACCACTGTGCCATGCCATCAATTGTCGCCACTGTGCCATTAATTGTCACCACTGTGCCTATCAATTGCCACCAGTTTGCTCCCTCCAAAAATATCAGGGTGTTCTGAGCTCCTCCCCCTGCCATCCAGACACGTGGTCTCACCTACACTGCAAGTGAAACTGAAACACTACCATGGTTTTACCTGCAGCCGCACAATAAGTGCTCCTCCTCCATAGACATGCTGGAGATTGTAGTCCCATAGTCCGGCCCAGCCTCCGCCTCTATCACACACAGCCATCTACTCACCGTGCGTGTACTTCTTTCAGGGCTCCCGAGTCCCGCTACCTCCGTCCGCAGGTCCTCCTGTTCTCTGCACTTGATGTTATGTGTCAGCACTCGGGAGAGAAGAAAACTCCGCCGGACACAAAACTTTACCAAGACGAGGCTGCCAGGGACAGCGGGGAGCAATTTAGGAACCATGGTGGCACCCTGTATCTGTGTCAGACCAGCGTCCAGCGGGGAAGGGGAGGCAGGTCTTAGAGCTTTCAGCTGCTGGACGGACACAGATACAGGGCATGGTTCCTGTAATTGTTCCCCGCTGCAGCAATCCCCCTCACTGTTCTGTGCAAAAGCCGGTGCTGTCAGTAGTGTCCCGACTCCCGCAGCTTGCCGAGGCATCGGACCCAGGGACAGCGCGGGTCCATCGGCTGCCCACGTTACGCCCCTGCTCCCCACACAATTCTCCCACAGAGCAACTGACTAGAGGGAAAGAGGTGGGGAGGAAAGGACACGTGATTGGTTGTCAAGGAAGCGGCAGCTCCGTTCCTTAACAACCAATGATTGCCAGCATTTTTTCTTTACTTCTTAGCAGGGAATTCCTGCTGAGAGCTAAAAGTACAGCGCCCGAAGGTATCCGTTTTTGGTATCGGGGCATTTGCACGAGTACCGATACTCTTGCAAATGCTTAGTATCGGCACCGATATCGGTATTGGGACAACCCTAGTAGCTAGTGTTATGTTAAACCACTTCAGCCCTGGAAGGTTTTACCCACTTACTAGTAATGGTGGCAATCAGTGATTTTTAGTGGGACTACAAAATGTGTGACACTTTTTGGGCACAGCATATGTACGATAGGTAGTCTGGAAGTGGTTAAAGACCTCAAGGTGGCCAAGTAGAAAGTAGATCAAAGAGGGCAGGGACATGGTGTCACTCTGGAGGATTTTAGTATGTTCCACTATGCAAAAGGCAGCAGTAGATCATGCAATGATGTAAGCTTTTTCCATTCAACTAGGGAACACTAGGGATTGGCCCAACGACCCCCTGTTCGGTTCGCACCAGAACTGTCGAACATCGGGAAAGTTTGGACCCAAAACAACTACCGCATTAAGGTCTATGGCAGGGCTCAAAATGTCAAGTCCTGAGCTACTAGCCAGGCCTCAAGGCGTACTCGCCACCAGTTGCCCCGCCCAACCCCTACCATGTCTGGCCCCCCTAATCCCACCCCTAGACAGGCCCTCATAAATGATCTCATGAAATGACACCTAAATGTTTTATGCAGAATTAAGGTATAAAAATAAATATTACCAACAACTTTATCCGTGCCCAAAATTGCAGCCTGCCGACCCTAACATCAGAGATGAGTCAAGAGATAGAAAAACCTATAACCTTAGAGCTACAGGAGGCAGTGAAAAAAGGGAAAGGAGGGAAATCACCGGACGGTTTCACTATTCAGTATTACAGAGCCCTCCTCCCAGTATTGGGCCCTTTTATGGTTAGAATGTTTAATGGTTTAGGGGACACGTGCTCGTTTCACACGAAAACTCTGAAAGCGGTAATAGCGGTCATACCTAAGGAAGGAAAGGACCCCTCCCATTGTGGGAGTTATAGACCAATCTCACTACTGAACCAAGATCTGAAGTTAAGATCTTGGCAGGACGGATACAGCAATACATACCGGGGCTCGTCCATAAAGATCAGGTGGGATTTGTGCAGATGCGTGAAGCTAGGGACAATACGGTCAAAACCTTGAACTTGATCCATTTGGCTGGAGCTTCCCGAACCCCATGTGTCTTTGTTGGTACAGATGCAGAAAAAGCCTTTATCCGGATAAATTGGCAATTTATGTTCATGGTTATGGGACACATGGGGTTCGGGAAAAAGATGACACAATGGATTGCAAGTAACTATACCCACCCAACGGCACAGGTTAGAGTGAATGGAATATTGTCATCACCTTTTAAGCTGTCAAATGGTACAAGACAGGGTTGCCCTCTATCCCCCCCTTCTATTCGCGTTATCGGTGGAACCTTTATTAAGTAGGATTTGAATGAACCCAGATATTAAAGGGGTGTCTTTTGGAGGTGCAGAATATAAGATTTCGGCATATGCGAATGATATTATGTATTCTCTGTTGAGCTCGATGGAATCCCTTCACAATTTGCTACATGAACTACAGTTATATGGAGACGTATCAAATTTCAAGATAAAATATGATAAAGCAGAAGCAATGGGAGTGACGATTCTGGAGGAAGACTTGGGGTTTCTGAAAGCTAATTACGGATTTAAATGGTCTGATACGTCACTTACATAGTTGGGTACCTCCATCCCGGCGGACCTGACACAGGTTTTTAAACTTAATTTTGTGCCATTGTTGATAAAAACACGGGTCCTCCTGGATGGATGGCAGAAGGGGTTCCATTTGTGGTTCGGGCGATCCAACATCTTTAAAATGAACATATTGCCTAAAATTCTGTATCTCTTTCAGACACTGCCTATAGCAATACCAAAATCTTTCTTCAAGCAGACGCAAACCCTTTTTAACAGGTTTATATGGGCCAATAAATGCCCAAGAATTAAGAGTTGTATATTATCCTTAGCAAAAAGAGATGGAGGTATGTCGGCTCCAGATATATACAGATACTATCAGGCAGCCATAATAATCCGTCTGATAGACTGGAGTAGACATGGTGGTGAGAAATTATGGCCGGGTTTAGAGCAAGCCCAGTGTAGCAGTCTGCTCCACCGGGCAGCTTGGCGCTACAGGGAGCTGCCGACAAACATTAAAAAGCATCCACTGATAGGCCCTACGCTGCAAGTGGCCCACAGGCTATTTGCAAAGGGGACAAAAAGAGAGACACGGATGCGCCCAATCTAAGTGCAATAACTTATTTAATCCATAAAATAAGATACAAAAGGAGAACGGCCAAATGGCTACTCACACTTTAAAAGGTCTATGGATCTGAAGAAGCAGCTGGACTGTGAAACGCGTCATCCTATTGGTTCCCTCGTTTGAGCCCGCCACATCACGTTACGTCACTTCCGGTGAGACTGGCTTGTGTTTGCGCTCCATCGTGAGACGCACGCCGTCGTACACGGCGCTTCCAACAAGTTCCTCCAGGCTGTTCCACTCGCTGTTTTCCATCTACAGCACCTCACCACCATGAGCGGACACCCCTCATACACCGGATGATGACTACATACATGCCTATTATCCACTTTTAAAGTGTGAGTAGCCATTTGGCCGTTCTCCTTTTGTATCTTATTTTATGGATTAAATACGTTATTGCACTTAGATTGGGCGCATCCGTGTCTCTCTTTTTGTCTACCTTTGTACAGAGTATGCTTCTGCTCTTCAGGGATTGCTGCCGCTAAAGTGCAAACTTGGATTTCTTATGGACTTATGAACTTATCATATATATTTTCACGAATACTTATTTTGATATTTAGATCACTTGCCAAGGTAGTTCTATTATCCATCTCCCCTTGCGCCATCAGACAATATATTTTTGACATTATTTGCAAAGGGGATACTGTCCACTTTGGACTCACCGCTTTACCCAATCCTGGGGAACCCGCAGTTCGAACCAGGGTTGGTGAAGGGGTCTTTCAGTGGATTAATAGAGCAGGGCCTGTTACAAGTAACTCATTTTTTAAAAGAGGGCTCATGGCACACTGTGCAGGAGATGCTAACAGGTCGGTTACTCTACCAACTGGATTTTTTGAGGGCAATACAGCTACGGCATTTCTTAGACACTCTAAAACCCCCAACTAGATACGAGCGCAAATTAACAAGGTTTAAGAGGTACTGTAGTGGGAGCGGAGCGCTTCGACACTCCCTCTTAAGAATTAGTGAACTATTGAATGCGCCAGCAGACGATTTCCAAACCCCTTTCTTCAATAGGTGGGAGGCGGAGTTGGGAAGACCCTTTACAGAAGAGCAAAAGAATAAAATGCTTTGGAATATATTTGAATCATCAGTCTGTGTGAAGACAAAGGAGATTAATTATAAGATACTATCTCAGTGGTACCGCACTCTGGTAGTATTAAAGAGGTGTTACCCAGACATTTCGGACAGATGTTGGAGGTATGGTAGGAAAGAAGGAACTTTATTGCAAATTTTGTGGGCCTGTCCTAAGATTTTAAGTTTCTGGACAAAGGTTCGGGGATTAGTGCAAAAATTTAGTAAGGAAGAACTACCAGTTGAGTGGCCCTTTTACCTGTTACAGGACACAGAGTTATCGGTAAAGCGTTATAGGAAATACGTGGTTTGCCGTCTTTTAAATGCAGCCCGTGCCTGTATTCCAGGGATGTGGAAACAGTCACAACCGCCAACTGTAAAGATGTGGCTTAACCGAGTGGAAGATATGAATAGAATGGAGGACCTGGTGTGGACCTCAAGGCAGAAAAACGGAAAGTGTATCTTGATACGTGGGCCGAGTGGAATGCGTTTAGATATTCAGAAGAAGGAAAGGCTTTGATAGATATGCATTAAGGAAGGACCTGACGGCATGGACAGCGGGGAGGGGGAGAGGATGACCTGAGGAAGGGGGGGGCAAGGGGGGGGGGGGTTTTGGGAAGGGGGCCAATTCCCGATCGATTTAACGCCGCCCCGTCGCGTACGAACTCGTAAGGTTACCCCTGCTTCTATGAGGAGTAACCTTACGAAGTGCCGTCGGATGCCATGTTAAGTATGGCGTCGGGTCAGCGTCGGCTTTTTCCGTTGCTTACGTCATTTTACTAACTCGTTTGCGAATAAAGCATTGCGTAGTGACGATCACATCGTTTTGACGTCGGTTTCAATGGCGCTTTCCGACGTGAGCTGGAGCATGCGCACTGGGCTTTTTCCCCGGCCGGCGCATGCGCAGTTAGTTCGACGCGGGGGCGTGCTTAATTTAAATACAAGCCGTCCCATTTGAATTACGCGGGCTTACGCTGGGCCATTTTCGCTACGCCAACGCAAACTGCGGAGCAAATGCTTAGGGAATACGGCACTTGCTCTAGTACAATGCGGCGGCGTAGTGTAAATGGCTTACGCTACGCCGGCGAATTTCTTAGAGAATCTGGCCCTTAACCTATGAGTCGTTCGATTGGGACCACCCTCTCCTCACAGACAGGAAGAACTTATGGCTGGAGTGGAAGCACTCACTAAAAGCTTTATCCAACCTTAAAATTCCACGCCCATATGCTCCTCTGTCATCTGCAGATGTTCAGATACAAAGACTTTGTGTGTTTTCGGATGCTTCTGTTAAAGTGGATGTAAACCCAAAAAAAAATAAAAAAATTTATGTAGAGTATAAGGTTTCCTATCATCTGTGCCCAGTCTTGCCACACAGAGTTAATCCAGATCTGAGAAATCCTCTTTTATGTTCAATGAAAATGAACAGCCTTCCAGATAGAACCCTGCCTAAATAAAAAGTCAATTTTCTCTCTTCTTGCTTTGAGTTAGAGGTTATTTACATATCTAGCTAGGACATGTTTATCATATGTTATGTTTTGTTTATCATAACATGAGGTGATATAACATCATAACACATCCTAGTAATATGCAATGAACTTTGGATCGCCTCTTGTTATGATAAACATGTCCGTGCTAGATTTGTAAATAACCTGTTACTGAAAGCAGAAACAGACTTTATAATTTGGCAAGTTTTTATCTGGAATTCAGTTAATTTGCACTGAAATTTAAAAGATGATTACTCAGCGCTGGATTAACTCTGTGTGGCAAGACTGGGCACAGATGATAGGAAATCTTATACTCTACATTGTGACATAAAATTTTTTTTTGGGGGGGTTTACATCCAATTTAAAGCAATTGCTGCTGTAGCTTACCTGAGAATCATGGACACTTCAAGTTTCATCAATGCTCTTAGACGTTTAATTGCAATCAGAGGCCCAGTGAAACTCATTCGTTTTGACAGAGGATCTAGCTTTGTAGGAGCAGTAAAAGAACTTCAAATTCCTTCTAACTTGGACGTTCTCAGAGTAGAAAGATACTTGAGTGAACAAGTGGACAGGTGCACATGGATCTTCAACCCACCTCACTCTTCCCACATAGGGGGTGTCTGGGAGAGGATGATAGGCATAACTTGCAGAATTCTTGACTCTATCTTTCTACAAGTAGGAACTGCAAGGCTTACTAATGAATGTTTAGTGACATTTATGGCAGAGGTCACAGCTATCAACGCCAGACATTTGACATCAATTTCAAGTGACTCTGAAGATCCAGTGGTCCTCACACCTGCCATGTTACTCACACAAAAGACTAGTCTTGCCGATGCTCCAGCTGGAGAGTTTTGTGAGAAGGACCTTTACAAACATCAATGGAGACAAGTACAAACCCTTGCCAATACCTTCTGGAGCCGGTGGAGGGAACAACATATATCTACTCTACAATTAAGGAGAAAGTGGCACACTGAAAAGCCTAATCTTAAACTTGGTGATGTTGTGCTCAAGATTGCCAGACACTAAGGAATATGTGGCCTTTAGGTCTGGGCGCCAAAGTACTCCCTACTAAGAATAATCGTGTTCGTAAGGTCGAGGTCAAGATCCTCCAACAGAATGAGGCTACAGTATTCTTAAGACCAGTGATCGAACTTGTTCTGTTGCTTTCTAAAGAGGACTCTGTTAGTGACGTCATGCGGGGAGTGTTCTGTCCACCAAATGTCAATGCTGATTATTTGTATCTGTGTTGTTTAAATTACACATAAGGTTTGTAATTTACATAAGACAATCATATGTGGAGTGCAGACTCCATCTAGTGTTCTTTTTTGGTTTGGCTGCAGTTGTTATGTTTATTTGATTTTAAGTACGTTTTTACTATCTAATCTTATATTGTAGATCATTGTTTCTGTAATGTATGCTATTATTGTATGCAATATTGTACTTATTGAGGTCTATTTCTGTTATTTTGCAGTTTCACCTGGCTTGTTCTAATAAAACTGTGATCAAAGAAATATGGTATCTGAAGTTTATGGGACAAGAAATTTTAGCTATGTGTTCTTGAGTCAGAACAGCCGACATTTAAATATAAGACACTCGCCTGTCCCACGGTCCATAGATGCCAGCGCACAAAACCCCGCGAATGGCCGGGCAATCTTCTGGGACCTATGATGTGGAGCCCTGAGAGGCAGTGGGAGCTGGCCTCTAAAAGAGGGTATCCGCCCCCCCCAAAAAAATGACATGCCAAATGTGGCATGTCAGGGAGTAACCATCACCAGTTCAATTTTTTCTTTCTCTCACCCCCCTCTCTTTCAACCCCCCTCTCACTCGCCCTTACCCCATCTCTATTTAATTGAATTTGTTTTAATTTATTTTAACAATTTTTTTTGTGTCTTAATTTTATTTATTCCTTAAAAAGGCTCACCAAAATCCTCAGCACCAGGCCCATGATGACCCCAGATGGCTTCTACAGGACAGAGATGAGTGGTGGACACTTTTATTTTCTGACAAGCGAGTTTACATTGATTTCTTATGAGTGTTTTTAATCCTTGAGAATAAATCTTATTACTCACAGCGTCTCCCGGCAGGGATGCAGTCCCCAGGGAGGGGGAGAGCATGTTGGCTATCATACAGCGAGAACAGCTTGGATGATGGGGGAAAGCTTACTGAGGAGGAACATGAAGTGAAAAATTCAGACAAAGAAAAAAATTTTTTTAGGGGTAGAGTCTTTATGCGGGCATCTTTATGCGGACGTAGCCTATCTTCTTTACGCCACCCCGGCGCAATGTTGAGAGGCAAGCATGGAATTCACAAAGCAAATGCTCCCAACGTTGCGCCGGCGTAGCGTATAGTCGCCGACGTAAGTCAAAGTAGGTGGGAGTGATTAATTTAAATGAAGTTTGACCCCATGCCTTTGACCCCATGCCTTTGCATGAGTTGCGCCTCCAATATGGGGAATAACTTTACGCCGGACGTAACCCTTACGCAAATCGCTTAAAACATGCGCCGGGCGCAAGTAAGTTTGTGAATCGGCGTATCTTACTAATTTGCATATTTAAAATGGGTACACCAAATGCGTCCAGCGTAACTATGCGCCCACGATACGCCAGCGTAGGCAAGTTACGTCGGCCGGCTTAAGCCTATTTTGTTGAACGTATCTAGCTTGGGGAATCGGTGCAGCGATACGGCGGCGCACATTTGTACTTACGATGGCGTATCTCAAAGATACGTCGGCATAACTCCTACATGAATCTGGGCCTTAGAAGGCAAATCGAAGGAAAAGATAAGTGAGCCAACAATGCACTAGCATTAAGGAACCTATTTAGAAAATAAAAAACAAACCTTTACAACCCCTTTAAGTGTACATACACAGCATAAGCAAAAGAGGAAGAGCCTCCTTTTTGAACAGGCATATCCAACTTAAACAAAACATATATGTATTTTGGGGGAAACCCCATAATTGCCAAGGTGGTCAGGACCTTTATGTCAACACCATAGTGGGCTGTAGGGCTGCAACTAACGATTATTTTCATAAACGATTAGTTGGCCGATTATTGTTTCGATTAATCGAATAATAGCCTTAAAAATAATTGCATTTTTTTTTTTGAGCCAATTGGTTGTTGGGCAGATTACAAAACACAAAATTGCCGCAAAAACACATTACATGCTTTTCTGCAGCTTGAAGTACTGTATATTGAACCAAAAAAAAACAAAATAGCACCGTTTTGCATTAAAAAGTCCTTGCCCTTTCCAAATACGCAGCAGCTGAAAATTAATCATGGATGTGAACGTGTCCCATAGGAAAACATGTAAATGAACTTTCTGCAAAAAGCACCAAAAAACAGAGATGTGAACCCAGGCCTGAGATGCTTAGTAACATAATGGGGTTAAACAAACAAAAATAATAGGGCTGTTACTGGTCAAAATTTTTGTGTTCGATTAATTTCAATTAATTATAACGCACATACAGATCCAACTACTTTTAGCTGATCTCCTTGCAGGCCGATTCCCAGTGCAGCTACCAACAACTTGAAAAATGGATAGCATTAAAACTTTTATAGTCTTTGTAACGGTCACCACCGCTTACGATCTCCCATCCAACCACGACAAGCTTATCTGACACATTGCGACAATCTTGCATACACGATCCATATCCATTCCCATAAACAAGACGAGACTCAAGCTCTGCACTTGCTTTCAAAGATATATGACAATTTATTGGTATTTTCTCAGCTTCTTATACAGTCTCGAGCATAATGCAGTTAGTCACAGGACAATGTAGTCTCCACCCCCCTTCAAACCATGGGGGGCTTCAATCACACTCTAAAAGGCATTCAGGTAAGCTAACCATGTAGACTTGTCGGCACCGCATCTTCAATAGTGTTCAATTAACCCTGAATAATACACAGACATCTAGTTGAATAAGTTATCTAGACAGCTTTATCACACAATGGCAGAGTCTTGTGAGAGTGGGTGCAATCAACACCTTCAACGGAATGTCTTTACAGTGAATAGCCAACACCTTAAGATATTTCAATAGCATATTATACAAAGGTATGACTCACTGTCTGGTTGACCTGGTCATGTCATCATGAACTCCTTGTGATATCTCAGTCCTAAAATTAAGTAGTAATAATGTCCAATCTGTAATATATGAATTATGATTCTTTGTCACCCTATGGCCCTAGTGGACATAAGGTGACCCTAGACATAGGAATATCTCAGTCTGTCACGGTGCATTCCGTTACAGTCTTCAAGTAGGTAACCAAACAAATCTTGCACTGGAGATAAAATCGATGTAGCTACATGAACTGTAACAATGATGCCAGTAATACCAAACTGCACCAAAAGCAGTCATAAAAACATGTAGCTAAGTATGATATTGGTATAAAAATGTGTACAATAGGGATACGTTCGTCTGTTCGTACGTTCGTCGAAAATCGAACAAAATGGGTCGTTCGCGCCAAACTCGAGTGACGCACCACGGCCCATAATTCACTGCAGCATTGCGCGCTGATGATTGGCCAAGCATGCACTATGACCCACATGCTTGGCCAATCACATCGCCGTCAGTACAGGGAGCCGTAATTGGCCAAAGCCAGGGTGGCTTTGGCCAATTATGGATCAGGGGGTTTAGTACACGCCCCACACTATAAAAGGCCGCCTGCAAGTCGGCCTTGTGTAGTGTGTTCGGGCGCTGTTTTTTTTCTAGGTAGATAGAGAAGGCAGGCAGGTTAGTCAGTTAATTTTACAGTGTGTAGAGGATATATATACATCCCAGGAGTTGTACATATATTTATACACTGTATAGCTTAGCTAGATTAGTTCTTCCTAATTTATTGCCAGGTAGTTGATTGTGCTAGCTGCAGTATTCTCACGTGGTGTATTGCCTGTGTCCTCTGCAGTGTGCACCATAAAGCTACACAGGCATAATATAGACAATGGGCCAGTGTTACGACTTCTCCTATGACTCTGCTAAGTGTTAGTATTAACTCAATACGATCTCAGCTGCAGAGGCTTCTCAGGCGTAACCACCGGTTCACTCTCAATTCAATCAGAAAGTTTGGGGTTAACTCATCACAACCTCTATTTGATAAACAACATAAAGTTTAGGGTTGCTCATTCCATCATAAGCAAACCCTACTGAAGGAAACAAAGTAAAGTCTCTCTAATACTAGGAGGAACGGAAATATGTATTGAGTTTAGAGAGTAATTAGGTGGTACAAAAGTATGAGGCTGGGTACTAGGTGATAGCAGTTAATATGTTGATAATACACACTACTTGGTCCCTTTTAAGTGTTTAGGGGTCAGTCCATATGAGAATCGGATTACCATACAGTGAGAGTTGTCATATAGCTTTAGTATTCCCCTTTTAGCATACAAGACAGGCCATTGATAATCAATGTTTGCAGTATATCCAAGTATGATACTTGCGGTTCCGCTGGATGCAGTAGTGTACTGTCTGCACAAAGCTGAGAAGATGTAAGGGCGTCCCTGGGTGCTGGAAGCTGTAGAAGGTGTATGGCTCAGTAGTAAGCGTCCATGCGTCCTTCCTAAAGTCTGACTCGGTGTAGCAAGCTGGAGGACAGCAACATGGAAGATCTGGGGGAAGAGTTCCCCTGTGGCTGATGTAATCGAGCTTGTGCTGATGGCAGGTATCCGACAAAATAACGGAACACCCTGCCGTCATCTCTAAGGGGTTTAAATAGCCTGGTATTCGCGGGGAAAAAGAGGAGGAGAACGCTGGGTCGCGCATCCGCGTTCCAGCGTGGAGCGCAGACGTACGCGCATGGTTTCCTGTTAGGAAATGGGTTAGAAATGAAAGGTTTAATAAGTGAGACATGAAATGAGGGGTGTACCTTCCAATCTGGGGGTAAAAGCAATTTAACAGCGTTAGGATTGATCACATGCGAAATTGGGAAAGGTCCGGTGAATTGACTGCCAAGTTTTTTCGAAGATATCTTAAGTTGAAGATTTCAGGTGGAAAGATTAACCAAGTCCCCGACTTTGTATACAGGAGGTACGGATCTGTGAGCATCATAATATTGTTTTTGTCTTTGCTGAGCAGCTTCTAGGTTGGACCGTAAAATGCCCAGTGTTTTTTTTTAAATTAGAGAGATAATGATCAACTGCTGGGACACTATTTGAAAGGAAGGTGGATGGTAAACTGTTGGGGTGGAAACCATAGTTGGCATAGAATGGTGTGAATCGGGATGAAGAACTGGTAGAGTTGTTAAAGGTGTATTCAGCTAGGGGAAGCAATTGGAACCAATCATCTTGGAGATGTGTGCAGTAACACCGTAGGTACTGTTCGAGGATTTGGTTAACACGTTCTGTCTGTCCATTTGTCTGAGGGTGGTACATACGGTGGTCAATGTGTAAGGCGTTACATAGAGCTTTCCAAAATCTAGAAATGAATTGAGATCCGCGATCCGAAATGATTTGGGAGGGTACTCCATGAAGTTTGAGAATGTGGTTAATAAAAGCCTTCGCTGTCTCGAGAGAAGTAGGCAATTTCTTTAAGGGAATGAAGTGCGCCATCTTTGTTAAGAGATCTACCGTGACCATGATGGTGTTTGCACCGTTTGACCGAGGGAGGTCAACTATAAAATCCATTGAAACAACTTCCCAGGGTCTATTAGGTACTGGGATGGAGGCTAGTAGACCGAAAGGGGGTTTCCTTGAATGCTTGTTACGAGCGCAAATTTCACATGAGCTGACGTACTCATGGACCGTCTTAGACAGATGGGGCCACCAATAGTCTCTTTTAACAAGATGAGTAGTTTTGCTGATACCAGGGTGGCCGGCTAAGGGAGAATCGTGAAGATGTTTGAGAAGTAAAAGTTGTAACTTGGGGGGAACGTAAATGTTGTTGTGGAAGGTGTAAACACCATCAGGTTGCCTAATGAGATCTTTCGGTAAGCAAGTGAGATCTCTGGAGAGAGACTGAGAGAGTAACTGTCTAAAGGAGGTGGTAACCCCAATGAAGCGGTTTGGAGGAATGATAGAGAGCGGGGGAATCTCATTGGTTTGGTCTTCATTCATACGGGATAGGGAGTCAGCTTTGATGTTTTGTGTACCAGACCTATAGGATATATAGAAATCAAACCTGTCGAAGAATAAACTCCACCTAACCTGGTGGGCGGAGACTGTTTTACAGGCTTTCAGATGTTGTAAATTACGGTGGTCCGTAAGGATGGTTATAAACTCCACCTAACCTGGCGGGCGGAGACTGTTTTACAGGCTTTCAGATGTTGTAAATTACGGTGGTCCGTAAGGATGGTTATCGGGTGTGTGGAACCCTCCAATAGATGCCTCCAATTCTGTAATGCATCTTTAATTGCAAGGAGTTCCTTTTCTCCAATGGGGTAGTTTCTTTCAGCTTGTGATAGTGTCCTGGAGTAAAAGGCTACTGGGTGTAAAGGCTCAGATAGGGTTTATGAACCACTGGAATGTAGCAGGTGCATTACATAGTCCGAATGGCATTACAGTGTATTCATAGAGTCCATATCGAGTTTTAAAAGCAGTCTTCCACTCATCTCCAGGACGAATCCTGATTAAGTTGTAGGCCCCTCTGAGGTCTAATTTTGAGAAAATTTTTGAGGTTTGAAGACGTTCGATGAGTTCTGGAATGAGGGGTAAAGGGTAGCGGTTCTTTACAGTGATGCTGTTAAGGGAACGGTAGTCAATTATGGGCCGGAGAGAGCCATCCTTATTTTTAACAAAGAACATGGCGGCACTTGCGGGTGAAGTGGAAGGTCTAATAAAGCCCTTTTTCAAGATTTCATCAAGGTAATCCTTAAGGTGCATCAGTTCTGGTTGTGAAAGCGGATAGATGCGAGCAGTTGGGATCGCACTGCCTGGAATGAGATCTATCGGACAATCATATATACGATGGGGAGGGAGTATCTCTGCCTTGGCTTTACTGAAAACATCTGAGAAATCATGTAGATAAGTAGGGAGATCTTTACAGTGGACTTCTGTGGAGAGAATTGTATATATGGGGTAACAAGTGTGCTTGCAATATGTGGAACTTAGACTGAGTGAGTGATCAGACCATAGAAAAGTCGGTTGATGGAGTAATAACCAAGGTAAGCCGAGAACTATTGGAAATAATGGAGATGGAATGATGTCAAAGACAAGGGTCTCGGTATGGTTGTTCGCGCAGGTGACCAGTAGGGAAGAGGTTTGAGAGGAAACTGGGCCAGAAGTGGAACTAGAGCCATCAATAAAAATGACAGAGAGAGATTTTTGCTTAAGCACACAAGGAATTTTATTGGGTTTCACAATTTCTAAATCAATAAAGTTGCCGCAAGCACCTGTATCGACCATCGCGTCAATGGAGGTTCTATCATGATCCCACTGTAAGGCAAGAGTGATAAAGAAAAAGCGATTAGAGGTAGTTCCAGGTGGATTGGTCTTACATATGTTAGAAATGGTACCTTCGGAGTTCCTCTTGAGGAGTGGACAACTGGATACAATGTGGTTTGGAGCGGAACAGTATAGACAGAGGTTATTAGCTCTGCGACGTTGTTTCTCACCCGGTGATAAAGGACCTTTGACAGCTCTGAGTTCTATGGGAACATCCTTGGGTGGTGACTTGGACCTCCTGAGAGGTGAAGCAAGATAAGTGTTCACACGTTCAGCCTTCCTCTCTCGGAGACGACGGTCAATGGTAAGAGATAAGTGCATAAGATCATCTAAAGATGGAGGGAGTTCAACACGAGCAATCTCATCCTTCATAGGTTCAGATAGGCCTAGTCGAAATTGATTACTTGAAACACTTAAATTCCGAAATGCAGTCCTCTACAGGTCTTTTCCCTTGTTTGGAGGTTCCTGATTGTGTTTTCTGCTGTAAGCTGTTTATTAGGGTCCTCATATAGAAGTGACACCTCATCGAGAAAAGTATTAAATGCGCCCAGTAGATCACCATGTTCTTCCACATATGCATCAGCCCAGGCTCTAGGCTCTCCCTTGAGATAGGATACCAGGGTGAGAATTCTAACCCTGTCAGAGTAATAGATGCGGGGGCGCAATTCAAACATGAGGTGGCAAGAACTAATGAACTGGCGGAAAAGCTTTCGGTCCCCTGAAAAGGGTTCTGGGGGGCATACCTTAGGCTCAGGTCTCTCCCTGGGTTGTGCAAAATGTTGGTTACGTAGGGCCTCATTTTCTAAACGAAGATTGTTCATAGAAGCGGTGAGGGTATCGACTCTTTGTGAAAGTCCGTCTAGGTGGTTAGCAAGCTCTGCTGGATCTATCTCATCAGATAGGGGTTCCGTTATTATGTTACGACTTCTCCTATGACTCTGCTAAGTGTTAGTATCTCAGCTGCAGAGGCTTCTCAGGTGTAACCACCGGTTCACTCTCAATTCAATCAGAAAGTTTGGGGTTAACTCATCACAACCTCTTTTTGATAAACAACATAAAGTTTAGGGTTGCTCATTCCATCATAAGCAAACTCTACTGAAGGAAACAAAGTAAAGTCTCTCGAATACGAGGAGGAACGGAAATATGTATTGAGTTTAGGGAGTAATTAGGTGGTACAATAGTTTGAGGCTGGGTACTAGGTGATAGCAGTTAATATGATGATAATACACACTACTTGGTCCCTTAAGCGTTTAGGGGTCAGTCCATATGAGAATCGGATTACCATACAGTGAGAGTGGTGATATAGCTTTAGTACTCCCCTTTTAGCATACAAGACAGGCCATTGATAATCAATGTTTGCAGTATATCCAAGTATGATACCTGCGGTTCCGCTGGATGCAGTGGTGTACTGTCTGCACGAAGCTGCGAAGATGTAAGAGCGTCCCTGGGTGCTGGAAGCTGTAGATCAGGTGTATGGCTCAGTAGTAAGCGTCCATGCGTCCTTCCTAAAGTCTGACACGGTGTAGCAAGCTGGAGGACAGCAACATGGAAGATCTGGGGGAAGAGTTCCCCTGTGGCTGATGTAATCGAGCTTGCGCTGACGGTTCCCAGGTGACAGCAGGTATCCGACAAAATAACGGAACACCCTGCCGTCATCTCTAAGGGGTTTAAATAGCCGCAAATTTACGGGGAAAAGGAGGAGAACGCTGGGTCGCGCTTTCCGCGTTCCAGCGGAAGCGACGCGTACGTCTTACAGAACGGAGCGCAGCTGCTTGGATAGGGTACAGCTGCGCTCGTTCTGCAGACAGTAACAGCAGGGATGTTACAGCCAGATTCTCATAGATTTACGACGGCATATGTCCACATACGCCGTCGTAAGTCCAAATTTACGCCGTCGTATATGCGCGCCTGATTCTTAGAATCAGTTACGCATAAATTTGGCCAAGATACGAGCGGCGTAAGTCTCCTACGCCATCGTATCTTGGGTGCATATTTACGCTGGCCGCTAGGTGGCGCTTCTGTTGTTTTCCGCGTCAAATATGCAAATAAGCTAGATACGCCGATTCTCGAACGTACGTGCGCCCATCGCAATTAGTTACGCCGTTTACGTAAGACATACGCCGGCATGAAGATAAAGCTGCTCTCTAGGTGGCGTATCCCATGCAAGGTATGGACGTCGGAACAGGTGTATCTTTTTACGTCGTTTGCGTAAGTCGTACGTGAATAGGGCTGTGCGTAAGTTACGTTCACGTCGTAGGCAGTTTTCAATATATCTTAGGCATACTATCCGACGCATGCACCCTGGGATTACGTCCACTGACGGTGCATGCGCCGTTCGTTAAAAACGTCAATTACGTGGGGTCAAGAGTGATTTACATAAAACACGCCTACCACCGCCACATTTGAATTACGCGCACTTACGCCGGGACATTTACGATACACCGCCCTAACTTAGGACGCTAGTGCTGCAATACTGCACTTGCGTCCTAAGTTGCGGCGGCGTAGCTTATATCCGATACGCTACGCCCGCTCAGTGTTACGCCGCCCTACGTGAATCTAGGCCAATATGTAAAGAAATATTTCTTTTTTTTTTTTTATTTAATCATCATTAAAATCACTGCTCCAGGAGAAGTGATTTTAATGATGCTTAAATAAAAAATAAAAACTCCTTTAAATATTGTACCTGCTGGGTGTCTATAGTATGCCTGTGAAAACGTCTTTGAGAACCCGGGTCTTGCACCAGGGAACATGTATCAATGGAATATTTTTTTTTTTAAACGGTCTTTGCATCATTAAAATCACTGCTCCAGAAAAAACGACCGTTTTTAAAACTTTTTTCCATTGATACATGTTCCCTGTGGCAAGACCCTGGTTCTCAAAGACGTTTTCCGACAATAACTTGCATATGGGGCTTCAAAATGAGCACTTTTGAATTCGAACGTTCGAGTCCCGTTGCCGTCAATGGGGGTTCTAAATGTTCGCGCGAACGTTCGGTCCGTTTGAAGGTCCTGGTACGAACCGAACGCGGGGGTGTTCGGCTCATCCCTAGTGTACAAAGATACCACTGCTGAATCCAGATGAGGAGAGGTTAACATCAGTCCGTGGGCATGTCCCATGAAGGGAACTATCACAACTCCCAGTGGATGGTTGTAGAATCCCAGGTTGATAGAGGGAAGTGACAGAGGGAAGTGTAACAGCCCTTGCGTGTGGCAGATAGTAAGGTCCCACCGGCATGCAGATATGAAGGCACAGCAAAGGACCCCTTCAGATGGACATGGCAAGCCCCACCGGTGTCCGTGACGTCACCGGATCTCCGACGGAACTTCCTGAAGGCCCAGAAGCCGGTGGAGAGGCGAGTATTAATCAAAATAATTGTAATCAATCAAAAAAATTAAAGATTAATCGATTTAAAAGTTCATTTGCACAGCCCTAAAAAAAAAGGAAGAAAGAGGAAATAATCGCTACTGTAAGGGGTTAATTTTTTTACTGTGGGATAGTGAAAGTAATATTTACAGTAGCAATTTGCTTTTTTGTACTATAAAGGTCTAAGTTTAGTTTTTTTTTTTTTTAACCCCATTATGTTACTGGCCGATTAATTGATTAGGAATTTAATCGATTACATCTTTCATAATCAATTAGTTGTTTCGGCCCTAGTGGGCTGACACCAATAGGCAGCCAAAAAGGGCTGAAAAAAACATCAAAAGAAGAAAACTGGAAAAGAGAGCAAGACAGGGGAGAGAGGGAAAACTAAAGGAGAGAAGAGGGGTAGGGACCCGGGGTCGTCCGAGACATCAATTAGAGCTGACCCACGCTTGTCAAGGGGAAATCACAGGGAGTGGTAGCATTCAAACTATGCTGCATTATTGGGCTCAAGGCCCCAGGATGAAGTTTCTGCGGAAGCCATAAAAGCGCCTGTATAGAAAGTGGGGCACAATTAGGATCTCCAAGAACACCTATGAAGAAACCTTAGAGGAGGCGTGGATTAGAGTCAGTTGAGAGATTTGAGCGACCAGATAATATTTGGAGATATGGGGAACCCCCTAGTCCCTCTGTAATCTATGTATAAAAAGTGGCCCTAGAGATTCTAGGGCTTTTTTTTAGCCCAGATAAAGTGTAAAGATTATGTTCTGGAGCAGGCAGAGGAAGTGTGGAGGGACTCGCACAGGTAAGGTACGGAAATAATATGGGAGTTTAGGTAATTACGTAATTTTTACCAAATTGATACGGCCTATCCAAGACAGGTACTGGGAACTGCCAAGACTGTATAAGAGCAAAGGAAAAATGAAAGTGGGGTTGCAAGCATGCGATCAGGTCAGGATCCAGAGAGATGTTAAATTTTTCCAAATTGATACGAAGGCCCGATATAGATGAGAAGCGCTCCAGAAGGTATAGCAGATTTGGAAGAGTCGTTACGGGATTGGTCAAGGTCAGGAGGGCATTTTCTGCTAAGAGGATCAATTTGAAGATATGGTCTGCATAGGGAACTCCAGTCACATTTGGATCTGTAGTAGAGTAGAATATAAAGGTTTTAAACCAGGTCAGCACGGCTTCACCAAAGCCCCAACGGGAGAGTACAAATTGTAGGCATTCCTAGGAGAAGGTGTCAAAAGCCTTGTAGATGTCCAAGGAAGGAAGGAAGGAAGCCAGAAATGTTCTGATGATGTGGAAGATGGATGAGATCTTCCCTAAGATCTTCATATCCACAGAGAATATAGTCTGGAAGGCGCATGCGTGGGAGCTCCTAGGATGGCAGCTTAGGACCGGAGCTCTGCTCACCACCGGCTGTCAAACGCAAATATATAGAATTTCAACCCGGATACAGACGACAAAAAGATATCCGAGGACTGCGGATTCAACGGTGAATCGGAAGATACCGGGTAAACTATTCCTTATTCAGGGGAATTATATACAGGAGCCTTGTAAAGAACGACAGCTGGGGACGGGGTGCCCGCGCTGTTTCTTTTTTCTGACGAGAATTACAGGTTCTATATACCCGTTAAGAGCAGAGAAACAACATTAGTGAATAGCTTGACATACTGTGGACCCAGTTCAGGCCGGGCAAATATTACAAAAAGAGCAAGAAACTTAATAAAAGGCTGGCTAAGAACAATTTACTTAAGATGGCCGCCGTACCTCAGACAAGTACACTGGGTACAGTTGAGACCTCATTGACTGACAGACAAGCTATATCTTCTATAAGTCCTTCTATACTACCTCAGACACCAAATTCTGACACTTGCCCTATTCTCTCCCCTCCTGCATCATTTGAAATAAAAAATCTCATGGAGGCTGGTCATTTAACTCCTGAGGTAATTACCTCACAAAGTCCTGCACATATGAATACAAAGGCTGAACAGGCTCATGAGGTAACCTTCAATGTCTCTGAATTATTCACCAGAATTTCTGAAATGCTAGATAAAGGACTGGCACAAAATGCAGAAAGAATCACAGGAGAGATTAGGGCTGATTTTCTGGGAAGCAGAATAGAAAATATTGAACACAAACTGGAGGTTAATACAGCACGGACTGATCAGAACTCAGATCATTTGCAATTCATGCAGGAACAGCTGGAAGCTGCTCAGGCACGAATCGATGAATTAGAGAACAGATCAAGAAGAGATAATTTCAGGGTTAGAGGATTACCAGAATCTATCTCAGACGTGCATACAGCTATACAGGACATTATCAAAATCCTGATCCCATCTATACCAAACCACAAACTAGAATTGGACCGAGCACATAGGGCCCTGGGTCCTTTAAGAAAGGACGGTTTACCAAGGCATGTGGTAGTTAAACCACATTTCTATTCCATTAAGGAGGAAGTGATGAAACAGTCTCGCAAACATGAACAACTACAGTACCAAGGCGCCATAATTCAAATATTTTCTGATATATCGCCATACACAATACAGAGAAGAAGAGCTATGAAGCCCTTATTGTCTGCCCTCATGAAAAAGGACATAAGATACAAATGGGCCTTCCCCTTTGCTTTGAAATTTTCATTTAATGGCAGGCAGTATGTAGTACAGAATTTTCAGGAAGGTGAGAGACTATTATTGGACTTGAAGATTATTTCCTGCGAGCCAGAAATGGACACTACTCCTATCCAGCAGGGCTCTGCCAAAAGACAAACCCCTATCAGCCCGACTTCCTCTGCTTGGAGCAGAGTCAAGCACAGGAAGGTTAAAGATAACTTTGCAACCTGAAGAGAAGGAACATGTTTGTGGATGTCTTTTCCCCTTTCTTCAAAGGGATGGTCACCGATGTCTCTTTTCCCCCTATTTTTCCATACCCGGGAAAATAGATCTCACCAAAGCTACATGTTAATACTTTCCTAGGAAATGTTTATATACATATGTGTATATGTATATATATATGGATGGATAGGTTGGGTAAATACCGCGCTGCTGAGATGGTATGTGGTAAGCTGCTAAACACGGCTAATAGAAAACAATAAGCAAAGAAATACAGTGGATAAAAAATAGTGTAGCGCTAAGGTATAAACATATGTAAATAAAATACAATGTATCCATAAGTGGTATAAACTATGAGTGAATGATGAATAAAGTCAATATACACCAGATAAAGAAAAAGTGTCCAAACATAAACAATGTAACCAAATGTCCAATATCAATGGACCAAAGGTGCTCTGTAAAGGCAAGTAATGTCCATAAACGCTATCTTGCTTGGTGACAGATAGGAAGAAAACCTTCACCCGGTGAAAAAATGGAGGCTTACCAGATTGTATGGACTCTACAAGCAATATAGACTTGAGAGTCGTATGGGCTTTTAGAACATCCAACATAGGTCAGGGCCTCGTCAAGCTGCAGGTAACAGAAATGTATATCCACGCCTTGATATAGGAATAAACATCTGCTGCTAAAGGCTTGGCACTCCGTGAATGTACATAAACACCGTTTTGGAGGAAAAGAAGGGGCAATATAGTGTCATAACGTCGGGGTAAAAAAATAAAATTTAATAAGTATTGCACTAACATAATTTCAGGATAAAAAGCGCTTGTAATCATATCGTGGCGACAGTGGAGTCTTCCCTGACGCGTTTCGTGTGCAAACACGTTGTCAAAGAGTATTAGTCCACCATAACCACTCAGAGAATATATATACAGTGTAGGGTCATCTGATGAGAGTCACACTCACCTCCCGTACGGCATGATCAATTAACAAACTTCCGGGTTGCAACCAAAATGGCGCCCGGACTTGAGTTGCAAGCCTCAATCTGGATGTTGTGTGATGGCGCCGGAAACAGGAAGTAATGTCGGGGAACTTAAACATTCCCCGTCTATTATTGTTTAATAAATGTAACTAGTATGTGGGCGATGTAAAAACAAAGCCAATATGAATGGCGAATATATTGTAAACCGGAGAGCCACACTGATAGCCGCCATACAGATGTGGCTCACCGGATGTTTAACACACAAATTATGGCGTCGCGATGCGTTGGGCGTCACGACGCCACGCCTATACCATAGTAAGTGTAAGACGTTATGTCACAACGTCATGACGCGGCGACGTAGACAGCTGGGCAGCGCGTACGACTGGGGGCGGGCCTGACACACGCTCCAACGAATCACATGGCACGCTCCGTCGTGACACAGCTGCCTGCAGAGGGCAGGCATGGTGTGCCTGGTGTGCGCTCCAACGAGTCACGTGGTGCGCTCCATCGCGACACAACAGCCCACACAGCAGAGGGCGGGCGTAAGCCAGCGCCTCGCCAATGGTAGAAAGCATACGCTGGTCATGACCAACATGTGCTCCACAGATCACGTGATGCACCTCATCATGCGCGCTCCACCTAGAGCACAAGGAGGTGCATCAACAGCAAAATAACTATTAGATTAAGTAGAGTGCACAATGTAAAAAGCCAAGACCACGATAAAAATAAAAAAATAAAAATAAAATAAATGTATACATAGGCAATTAACCAGAGCTATTAAAGGCAATGGGTGGATCTTGACATAACATTTAAATATATGGCTGATGCCTTAGTAATATAGGGGACATCATTTTGCATAATACCAAAGCTTCTCTGCATGGAGAATAAGGGCCACGACATACATGGCAAAACTGAAAACATTGGCCCAGATTCACGTACATCTGCGCATTATTGGACCGGCGTAGCGCACCGCCTTTACGTTAGACTTGCGCAATGTAGCCGCGTAATCACCCTATTCTCGTAGCTTTTGCGCAGGAAATTGCGCAAGCGTAACGTTTTTTTCCGAGGCGTAAGGAGGAGTAATACAAATTGGGAAGGACGTGGGCGTGTTACATTGAAATGAGCCGTGACCCCATGCAAATGAAGGGCTGGCCGGCTCGCGCATGCGCGCTTGAAGGAGACCATGGTCAGCTCCGCTGTGCGCATGCTCACAACTCGGGAGCGGCGCAATCAGTGAAATTGGAAATGGACTAGGGCAACTTTGTGAACTACGCAGACAGCATAAATAGACAGACACAAATGCACTTCCTTTGCAAAAGTACATCCCTTTGTATCCCTCCCTCTACAGCAAGGTGCTTTTGTTTGTTTGTGACGTGTCTTTGAGATATTTGGGGACTGTTTTGCAGAGTGATTTTTGTCTTTTATGGGTTTTCTTTGTTGTTATTTTGTTTAAATTATATTTTTGCTGGGCATTTTTTTTTTTTGCTCGTCATTTATTTTATTTTTTTGGTTCTGTTTGTGTATGATTTTGGAATGTGGGGGTGATATTCCTGTGGGAAAAGGGGTGTCACCCTTATTTGTGGTGGAGAAGTGATCCCCAGGTCTGTGTGAATGGTGTATGAATGTACAGTGACATAATTGGAGCCGTGGCATGGCGTTGCAGCTCACAAGTCCTGCATGGTGGACTGGTGCCAATCCAATGTGATGAGGATGTGGTGTGTGTGTGCTAGGGACCACAGTGGTGTGCATGCATGCCTCATTGTGCCATGATTAATGTGTGTGTTTAACGTGCAAAGATGCATAATGTGAGCTGGCATGAGATGGGGTCATGAGATGGGGTACCAGTGCATATGCAGAGTCACCTTGAAGGGAAAAGACAGGAGGATGTTAGTCATGCATGTGCCACTTGTGAGGTGTGCATCACAGGAGGGGATAGTCATGCCTGCCACCCATGTCACTCACCAACCAGCCAGCTGTCCCCATACATGTTCTGTTCGAAATCTGTGGGGATGGGGCTTTGATTGTATATGTAGCTGTCATGGGTGTCATGGGTGGTGCCATGTGTTGGGCTGCTGATGTCCTCCTGCAAGGTTGTGGTAATTCCAGGATGGCATGAGGGGTGAATCTGAAGATGCGAGACACCTCAGAATCACTCATGCCAAAGATGTCTATGCGTGTGTGATATATCAAGTGAAGAGTGAGGGGCTTGTATCAGATAAGAATATTGTATTAGATTAGATTAAATTGTAAATTTTATATAAGCAAATAAAAATAAAACATCTCCCGTGCCCTCCTTAGTGCCATCCTCCATGCCATCCTCCTTCTTTGTTCATCTAAAGTCAGTAGTATAGCTATGCGCGACGATGCCCCTGGCATGTTGGCATACAGATTGTTGAGCAACACGTGTGACTGCTGAACTCCTCACTAACAGTGTTGCTTTATCTGACAATTAGACTTTTTTTCTTTTTTTAGACCAGCTTTTATCAGCTCTAATTTTAGACAGGACATTTTGCTGTTGCGCACACTGCGTCGCCTGCGCTGCCCCAACGTTGTTTTGTGGATCCCCGTAAGTCCCTCATTAGCATATTTGACTAGCAAATCAATGGTGTGTCTATCGCACTTTTGCGCGGACGGATGCGCCAGTCTAACGAAATTACGCGGGACAAAAAAAAGACGATTTTTTGCATATCTCGTTCTGGAGATGCCGCGCAACGAAACGCACGCGCACATTTAGACTTACGCACGCGCATCTCCTGTTGCGCAGGCGTAATCGCTCTGTGAATCTGGGCCATTATGTGTGATCAGATGCGTAAACCGGAAATGAAGTGTGACTCTCAACCGGGGCACCACACGCAAATAATGACCAACATAACACACAGTAATGGGACATACGGTTAATATGAATGTGACATAACACACAATCAATATGAATGTCAATACAAAAGTACAGATAATTATATATACTGAATGAAATTCTAAATATAATGCTTTATCAAAAGGCTCAGCTTCTCAAATTGAGACCTAGAAGAAACAGATCTCAAGTGAGAAACAATAAAGATATGGATGAAAGAATGTAGATATAAAGATGACATATTAATTAATAATTGATAGTATAATCAACAAATGTCACCCATTTAAGATTTGTCTATAAAATAATTAATGTCCCAGTCTACATTCAAGCCAAGTGGGCGATGGGATTGGAGCTCAAAGATCCAGAATGTCTCGAGGCGTGAAACGCCCCTGGTTTTGGCTCCGCCTCTCCATGGAGCCTCATATCTATCAATGATTAGAAATTGGGATCCAGTGGGGTCTTGATTGTGACATTGTTTGAAATGCCATGGGACGGTGTGGTTGACATCACCACTTTTAATTAAGGCAATATGTTCGCCAACACGTATCGAAAAAGATCTAATCGTGCGGCCGACATATTGTTTTCCACAAGGGCACGTGATAAGATACACTATGTAGCTTGTTTCGCATGTGCAAAACTGTTTAATAGTGTATTGTTTATGTGTAACGGTAGAAGAAAAATGTGTAACTTTTCGTTGCCCTAATGTATTGTGTTGACACACTTTACATTTTTTGCAGGGAAAAAAACCGACAAGTTGGTGAAAAAAATAGATTTTTTTCGGGGGATTAATGATATTGGGAGCAATACGGTTGTGTAATGATGGTGCTCCTATAAAAAAACTACCTTTGCTCGTTCTGGGAGTATAGAATTGAGTACATTGTCATTCCTTAGAATGTCCCAGTGTTTGTTGATAATATTCACCACCTGTTTGTGTTGAATAGAAAACGAAGTGGTCATGGCAAATTTAAAGCTCTCATCTGCAGGAGGTTTGGGTTTGACTGCGACTAGAGATGATCTATCAAGGGTAAGTGCTCTTTGTATTTCAGAGTTGACTGCTTCAGTGGTGTATCCCTTCTCAACGAACCTCTGTTTCAGCATTTCTGCCTGAATCAAAAAAGATGCAGTGTCTGTGCAATTCCTACGGAGTCTAAAAAATTGGCTCCGAGGTACGGATCTCAGCCACGAGTTATGGTGGCAACTGTCAATAGGAATGAAGGCATTTCTAGCAGTAGGTTTGAAATATGTTTTAAAGTTAAATTTGCGATTAGCCAATTCTATCTCTAGATCCAGAAAATGTATCTTAGTATGACTATATTCAAATGTAAGTGCTATCCCACGATCGTTCAGGTTAAGATCATTGAAGAAAGACTGCAACGAATCAGGGCTGCCATTCCATAGGAGGAGGATGTCATCTATATACCTGGCCCACATGACAAGGGATGAATTGTTTCGTGCATAGACGACATCTTAGCCATAAACAGGTTCGCGAGACTGGGTGCGAACTTGGCCCCCATCGCTACACCTTTTTGTTGGAGGTAATAGCACTGGTTGAACCAAAAATAATTGTGCTTGGTTGCAAACTCCAATAACTCGACAATAAGGCTCTTTGAAATGAGGCTAAGGTAGGTTCTTTGTTCAAAAAGTATTGTACTGCTGCAATGCCAAGATGGTGGGGGATACATGTGTAAAGGGAGGCTACGTCTGCAGTAGCCAGTATATAGTCGCCCTTCACATCTAATTTCTCCAATAGCCGTATTGTGTCACCGGTATCTTTAAGATACGATGGAGTTTTCCTGACCAAAGGCTGTAAATAGTGGTCTATGTACTGCCCTATGCGTGCTGTGATGGAATCGATACCACTAACTATTGGCCTCCCAGGTGGTTGGGTGGGATGTTTATGTATCTTAGGCAGATAATAAATTGTGGGTATACGTGGTGCTCTTGGCACCAAAAATGCCTTTTCTTTCTTATTTAGAATTTTCATGTCAAAACCTTTGTTGACTAAGGTTTGTAGTTGTTTTTTATAGGTATAGGTGGGATTGCTAGGGATCTCTTTGTAAGTACCTGGTTCATTGAGTATCCGTTGCATCTCTGTTTCATATTGAGATTTATCCAAAATCACAATGCCCCCACCTTTGTCGGCGGGGCGTATAACTAGATCTTTTTGATCACACAAAGATTTCAACCCAGACCTTGATAGAGAGGGTGTATATGGTGTCTTAACAGATAGTTTAGACAGATCACTTAGAACACATTCCCTGAAAATCCTAACAGCTGGTGCCACTGTTACAGGAGGATTATAAAGGGAGGGGTTAGAAAGTCCAGAGTGTACCGTACCAGATGTTGCTGCACGGTCAGTGTATCTTTGGGTGTTGGAACTTAGATATCTTTGTATGTTGATCTTACGTATATATTTTTGTATGTCTATAAAGGTCCCAAACGTACTTAATTGCTTGGGGGGAGCATATTTGAGGCCTTTATCCAATATCTATTGCTCGTCTCGTGTAAGTGTCTTAGTACTGAGGTTAAAAACACCCTGACATTTTATACTCTCCTTCTCTTTCCTCTTCTGGATTGTCCGCCCACTTCTGCACCCTCTCTTGGGTTTGGACCTTTCTTTGAAAAGTGGTCCTCGTGAAAACCCCGTTCGCCATATGAATCTGATCTCTCTTGGTGATATGGGGTTTGCTCATAAACATTCTTCCCATAATCATGGTCATGTTTTTGTTCCCTTAAAGGAGAGAACCTGTTATATGTTGGAACGGAGGGTGCATATTGTGGGTGAGAATATTGAGGATATGTATCGTAGTATTCTCTGTATGGACCTGGTGAGGCATAACTATCACGTCCATATTGGGAACGGGGTGGATTGTGTTGAGAACTGCCCCTAGGTTGACCTCTTCCACCACGTTTTCCCCTATTATTGCCCCTCCCTCTAGTATGATTTCTAGGGGTACGTGGACTGGGGTATGGAAGTCTTGACTGAGACACTGGTATGGCTTTTGAAGTATCAATACCTGTTTGTGTTAAATGGTTATGCCCAAATTGTGCAGTCATGCTTCCAGGGACCATAGAGGGAACTGGAAGGGATGGTAATCCGGACCCTATGGCAGGGGTCGTGTGTTAAAAAATCCGGTGAGCCACATCTGTATGGCGGCTATCAGTGTGGCTCTCCGGTTTACAATATATTCGCCATTCATATTGGCTTTGTTTTTACATCGCCCACATACTAGTTACATTTATTAAACAATAATAGACGGGGAATGTTTAAGTTCCCCGACATTACTTCCTGTTTCCGGCGCCATCACACAACATCCAGATTGAGGCTTGCAACTCAAGCCCGGGCGCCATTTTGGTTGCAACCCGGAAGTTTGTTAATTGATCATGCCGTACGGGAGGTGAGTGTGACTCATCAGGTGACCCTACACTGTATATATATTCTCTGAGTGGTTATGGTGGACTAATACCCTTTGACAACGTGTTTGCACACGAAACGCGTCAAGGAAGACTCCTCTGTCGCCACGATATGATTACAAGCGCTTTTTATCCTGAAATTATGTAAGTGCAATACTTATTAAATTTTATTTTTTTACCCTGACGTTTTTACACTATATTGCCCCTTCTTTTCCTCCAAAACGGTGTTTATGTACATTCACGGAGTGCCAAGCCTTCAGCAGCAGATGTTTATTCCTATATCAAGGCGTGGATACACATTTCTGTTACCTGCAGCTTGACGAGGCCCTGACCTATGTTGGATGTTCTAAAAGCCCATACGACTCTCAAGTCTATATTGCTTGTAGAGTCCATACAATCTGGTAAGCCTCCATTTTTTTCACCGGGTGAAGGTTTTCTTCCTATCTGTCACCAAGCAAGATAGCGTTTATGGACATTACTTGCATTTACAGAGCACCTTTGGTCCATTGATATTGGACATTTGGTTACATTGTTTGTTTGGACACTTTTTTTTTATCTGGTGTATATTGACTTTATTCATCATTCACTCATAGTTTATACCACTTATGGATACAATGGGGCTGATTTACTAATGAAGCTGCGCTGCGCCGGTACATGCCTTAATAGGTGCGCTGGATGAAGCCCTAATTAGGCGCATGAACCGGCAGCAGCAGCAGCGCGATATGATTGATAAGTAAAGCCGCCGCCGAACTCCCTGTATAAGTCTATGGGGGAAATCTTAATTGTGAATTTTAAAGGCTAATCTGCAAGTTTTGTCCTAAAAAGTGTTTGGGGACCTCAGTCCTGCCCCAGGGGACATGTACCAATGCTTTTTTTCTTTTTTTAAACGGCCGTTTTTTCGGGAGCAGTGATTTTAATAATGCTAAAAGTGCAATAATAAAAGTGTAATTTTTCTTTAAATTTCGTACCATGGGGGTCTCTAATGTCAGCATGTGAAAAAGCGCATGTTTCCCGTGGTTAGAACTGTCTCTGCACAAAATGTCATTTTTCAAAGGAAAAAAGCCATTTAAAACTGACTCGCGGCAATAATGAATTGTCGGCTCCCGGCAATTGCAGGAGAATTCATTCATTAAAAAAACGAAAAAAAAAAAGCGTGGGGGTCCCCCCAAATTCAATAACCAGACCCTTTAGGTCTGGTATGGATATTAAGGGGAACCCCGCCGTCAATTGTAAAAAAAAAAATGACGTGGGGTTCCCCCAAATATCCATAACCAGACCCTTCAGGTCTGGTGTGGAATTTAAGGGGAACTCCACCCCAAATTATAAAAAAAAATGGCGTGGAGTCCCCCCTAAAATCCACACCAGACCCCTTATCCGAGCACGTTGACCTGGCCGGCCGCAGAAAAGAGGGGGGGACAGAGCGCGGCCCCCCCCCTCACCTGAACCGCACCAGGCCACATGCCCTCAACATTGGGAGGGTGTTTTGGGGTGCCCCCCAAAACACCTTGTCCCCATGTTGATGAGGACAAGGGTCTCTTCCCCACAACCCTTGCCCGGTGGTTGTGGGGGTCTGCGGGCAGGAGGCTTATCGAAATCTGGAAGACCCCTTTAACAAAGAGGCCCCCCAGATCCCGACCCCCCCCCTGTGTGAAATGGTAATGGGGTACCTTGTAAAGGGTTAAAAACGACAAGAGCCGGTTTTTGACAAGTCCTTTATTATCTTCTTTCTTCTTTCCTTCGGGTTGCTTCCTTCTTCTTCCTCTGCTTCTGTCTTGGGTCTTCTATTCCCGCATCTTGCCCGGCGTGTTCTTCCATCTTCTTCTCCTTCCGCTGTCCTTCTCGTCCGCATCTTCTCCTTCTTCTTCTTCTTCGCCGGAGGCGCCGCTTCCAATTGAAATCCCCGCTGTCTGCCGGACCACGCCCCCTCTGACGCCACGGACAAGCTCTTAGGAGTGTGCTGCAAGTGCATCAGAGGGGGGCGTGGTCACATGTCAGAGGGCGGGCAATACAATTTAAAGCTTGTGCGCGGCTTTTTCTTTGCCGGAGTCGCCGCTTCCAATTGAATTGCCCGCTTTCTGGAACATGTGACCACGCCCCCCTCTGACGCACAGGCACCACACGGGGACTTTCCTAAGAGCTTGCCCGTGGCGTCAGAGGGGGGGGGCGTGGTCTGGCAGACAGCGGGGATTTCAATTGGAAGCGGCGCCTCCGGCGAAGAAGAAGAAGGAGGAGAAGATGCGGACGAGAAGGACAGCGGAAGGAGAAGAAGATGGAAGAACACACCGGGCAAGATGCGGGAATAGAAGACCCAAGACAGAAGCAGAGGAAGAAGAAGAAGGAAAGAAGAAAGAAGATAATAAAGGACTTGTCAAAAACCGGCTCTTGTCGTTTTTAACCCTTTACATTTTTTTTCTCGTGAAATGGTAGAGGTACAAGGTACCCCATTACCATTTCACACAGGGGGGGGCCGGGATCTGGGGGGCCCCTTTGTTAAAGGGGTCTTCCAGATTTCGATAAGCCTCCTGCCCGCAGACCCCCACAACCACCGGGCAAGGGTTGTGGGGAAGAGACCCTTGTCCTCATCAACATGGGGACAAGGTGTTTTGGGGGGCACCCCAAAACACCCTCCCAATGTTGAGGGCATGTGGCCTGGTGCGGTTCAGGAGAAGGGGGGGCCGCGCTCTGTCCCCCCCTCTTTTCTGCGGCCGGCCAGGTCAACGTGCTCGGATAAGGGGTCTGGTGTGGATTTTAGGGGGGACTCCAAGCCATTTTTTTTTAATTTGGGGTGGAGTTCCCCTTAAATTCCACACCAGACCTGAAGGGTCTGGTTATGGATATTTGGGGGGAACCCCATGTCATTTTTTTTTTAAATTGACGGCGGGGTTCCCCTTAATATTCATATCAGACCTGAAGGGCCTGTAATGGAATTTGGATAGAACCCCACGTCATTTGAATAATTATTTTAAAATTCATACCATGGGGGGGGGGGAATGTCAGCAGGTGAAAAAGCGCACTTTTCCTGTGGTTAGAAATATGTCTGCACAAAATTACATTCTGAAAAAAAAAAAAAAAAAGCCATTTAAAACTGACTCGCGGCAATAATGAATTGTCAGCTCCCGGCAATTGCAGGAGAATTCATTCATAAAAAACCCGAACAAAAAAAGCGTGGGGGTCCCCCCAAATTCAATAACCAGACCCTTTAGGTCTGGTATGGATATTAAGGGGAACCCCGCCGTCAATTGTAAAAAAAAAATGACGTGGGGTTCCCCCCAAATATCCATAACCAGACCCTTCAGGTCTGGTGTGGAATTTAAGGGGAACTCCACCCCAAATTAAAAAAAAATGGCGTGGAGTCCCCCCTAAAATCCACACCAGACGCCTTATCCGAGCACGTTGACCTGGCCGGCCGCAGAAAAGAGGGGGGGACAGAGCGCGGCCCCCCCCCTCTCCTGAACCGAACCAGAGCTTGCCCGTGGCGTCAGAGGGGGGCGTGGTCTGGCAGACAGCGGGGATTTCAATTGGAAGCGGCGCCTCCGGCGAAGAAGAAGGAGATGCGGACGAGAAGGACAGCGGGAGGAGAAGAAGATGGAAGAACACGCCGGGCAAGATGCTGGAATAGAAGACCCAAGACAGAAGCAGAGGAAAAAGAAGAAGAAGAAGGAAGAAACCCGAAGGAAAGAAGAAAGAAGATAATAAAGGACTTGTCAAAAACCGGCTCTTGTCGTTTTTAACCCTTTACATTTTTTTTCTCGTGAAATGGTAGAGGTACAAGGTACCCCATTACCATTTCACACAGGGGGGGGGGGCGGGATCTGGGGGGCCCCTTTGTTAAAGGGGTCTTCCAGATTTCGATAAGCCTCCTGCCCGCAGACCCCCACAACCACCGGGCAAGGGTTGTGGGGAAGAGACCCTTGTCCTCATCAACATGGGGACAAGGTGTTTTGGGGGGCACCCCAAAACACCCTCCCAATGTTGAGGGCATGTGGCCTGGTGCGGTTCAGGAGAGGGGGGGGCCGCGCTCTGTCCCCCCCTCTTTTCTGCGGCCGGGCCAGGTCAACGTGCTCGGATAAGGGGTCTGGTGTGGATTTTAGGGGGGACTCCACGCCATTTTTTTTTAAATTTGGAGTGGAGTTCCCCTTAAATTCCACACCAGACCTGAAGGGTCTGGTTATGGATATTTGGGGGGAACCCCACGTCATTTTTTTTTTTACAATTGACGGCGGGGTTCCCCTTAATATCCATACCAGACCTAAAGGGTCTGGTTATAGAATTTGGGGGGACCCCCACGCTTTTTTTTTGGTGTTTTTAATGAATGAATTCTCCTGCAATTGCCGGGAGCCGACAATTCATTATAGCCGCGAGTCAGTTTTAAATGGCTTTTTTCCTTCAGAATGTCATTTTTCACATGCTGACATTACACCCAGGGCCGCCATCAGGGGGGTACTAAGGGCCCCAGATGGCAAGCCCTTTTTTTTATCAAAAAATATATATATTTAAAAAAAATATTTTTTTTTTATATATTTTTCTTTTTTTTTTATTAAAGGGCCAATTTTTTTTCTTTTTTTTTTTTAGAGGTCCGGAGGTCCACAGGGACCTGGAGATCTCCAGGGCCCCAGATGACAACCCCCCTTTTTTTCTAAAATAAATATTTTTTTTTTATAATTTTTTATTTCTTTTATTATATAATAATATATATATATATATATATATATATATATATATATATATTATATATATATATATATATATATATATATATATATATATATTTATTATTATTATTATTAAAGGGCCCAGAGGTCCCCAGGGCCCCATGTGTCAAACCCCCTTTTTTTATAATTGTTTATTTTTTTTATTTTTTATACATTTTTTTTTATATATTTTTTTTTTTTATTAAAGGGCCCAGAGGTCCCCAGGGCCCTGGAAGGCAACCCCCTTGTTTTTTAATTTTTTTATATAAATGTTATATTTTAAAAATATATATATATATTTTCTCTCTTTTTTTCTTTTTATTTTATAAAGAGCAGAGAGGTCCCCAGGGCCCCGGATGGCTACCCCCCTTTTTTATATATATTTTTCTTTATTTCTTCTTTTTGTAAAGGGCCCCCCCGCTTCTCAATTTGCGGCAGCACCCCCCCCCCCCCGCTTCTCAATTTCATGCGGCAGCACCCCCCCCCCGGTTCTCTGCTCCAGGGGGCCCATGCCTGAAGCTGTGTAAGGGGCCCCAAAATTCCTGATGGCGGCCCTGTACACCTGTAAGGGGCCCGGGGGTCCGGAGGTGCCCAGATGCCTGGAGGCCCCCCAGCGCCCCAGATGGTAACCCCCCTCTTTTTTTTTTGTATATATATATTTTTTAGTTGGTTTTTGTAGGATTTTTTATTAAAGGGCCAATTTTTGGAATTTAATATTTTTTAGCAGTCCGGAGGTCCCCAGGGGCCCAGAGGCCCCCAGGGCCCCGGGTGGCAACCCCCCATATTTTTTGTTATTAAAGGGCCAATGTTTTGTTTTAGGGGTCTGGAGGTCCCCAGTGGCCCGGAGATCCCCAGGGCTCCAGATGACAACCCCCCACCTTTAAAAAAATAAATAAAAAAAAATTATATATTTTTATATATTTTTTGGTTATTTTTTTAACATATATATATATATATATATATATATATAATATAATTATGAAAGCTCCCAGAGGGCCCCAGATGACAACCTTTTTGCTTATAAAAATGTTATAAACATTTTCCCCAGGTTTGTTATTTTTTACTTTCATTTCTTTTTTAAATTGTATTTTGTGCGTGAAGTCGAGAGAGAGGAGCTGGACTTGCAATCGCCATCCTTCTCCATGCCCCCGGTGGCAATGGTGGGTGTGAGGGGGGCCTCCCACTCACCCCACCTGCTACACTTGGGAGCCCGATGGGACAGAGGGACTCCCCCTATGAGGGAGTGTAGCCCACCCAGCCAGCCCTGTAGGTCCTTCGCCTCCCTTTATTTTAGGAGACCTCATGGCCAAAGTGCGTTCGTGTGCGTGCAAGTGTGGTGTTTTTTTTTGGGGGGGGGGGGTGGGCGTACTAAGCACTGGCGTACCTTGCATAGCACACCCACCGGGAGCCGGGCTGAGACCACCAAACTCAATTCACATGTAGCCGAGACCGGGATCCGAACCCTTGGCTGCAGAGGTAAACGGTGCAGTGCCAATCACGTTGAGCCACCGCAGCTCCCACCCCATGTTATTTTTTTTTAGATTTTTGGTAGTTATTTTTTATTAAAGGGCCCAGAGCTCCCAAGGCAACCCCTTTTTTTATTATTTTATATATATATATATATATATATATATATATATATATATATATATATATATATATATATATAGATATTTTAATTTATTTTTCATTAAAGGGCCCAGAGGTTTATTTTTATTAAAGGGCCCAGTGGTCCCCAGGGCCCCCGGATGGCTACCACCCTTTTTAATATATATTTTTCTATATGTATTTTTTACTAAAGGAACCCCCCGCTTATCAAATTGCGGCAGCCCCCCCCCTCTAAATATCAGGCGGCACCCCCCCCCCCTGTTCTCTGCTCCAGGGGGCCCATGCCTGAAGCTGTGTAAGGGGCCCCATAATTCCTGATGGCGGCCCTAATTGCCCCCCCCCCATGGTACGAAATTTCAAGGAATTTTTCACTTTTATTGTTGCACTTTAACCACTTCCATACCGCGCCTATTCTGGCAATTCTCTCCTTCATGTAACAATTATATTTTCTTCCTTGAAAATTACTCAGGACCCCCAAACATTATATATATTTTATTAACAAACACCCTAGGGAATAAAGTGGCGGCCATTTTTTCGGACACATTTCCAACAGTATTTGCGCCAAAATTTTTCAAACGTTTTTTTTTTTGTTTGGCTTTCAAAAAAAAAACCTGTTTCATGAATGACAAAATAAGAAAGCAGTAAAGCTAGCCCAATTTTTAGGGATAAGGTAAAAGATGATGTTACACCGAGTAAATAGATACCTAACTAGTCACGCTTTCATATTGCGCACACTCATGGAATGGCGCTAAACTTCGTTATTAAAAATCTCCATAGGCAACGCTTGACTTTTTTTCTCAGGTTACCACTTTTGAGTTACAGAGGAGGTCTAGTGCTAAAATTATTGCTCTCACTCTAACGCACGCTATGATACCTCACATGTGGGGTTTGAAGGATGTTTACATATGTGGGTGGGACTTGCATGCGTGTTCGCTTCTGAGTGCGAGCTACTAGGGACAGGAGCATTTAAATTCCTTTGTTATTTTATTTTTTAACTTAATATTTTCATTTTTGCACTTGTTTGTCCCTTTTTTTGTATTTTTCACTTTTCTTCCTATTACAAGGAATGTAAACATCCCTTGTAATAGGACTAGTGTGTGACAGGTCCTCTTTATAGAGAAAGGCGGGGTCAATTAGACCCCACATCTGTCCTCCAGGCTGGAAAGCATGGAATTGTTAAAAAAAAAAAAAAAAAACATCTCATGCTTTCAGCTGCGATCATGTTCGTTCAGCACAGTAGCGTAGTGTGTAGCATGTTCACCTAGCAGCAAAAGGGTTGCTGGTTCGAATCCCGCCCGTGACACTATCTGCCTGGAGTTTGCATGTTCTCCCTGTGCGGGTTTCCTCCCACAATCTAAAAACATGATGTAAATTGGATCCTGTCTAAATAAGCCCGAATATGCAGTAGGATATTTAGGTTTTGTGCTTCCCTAGGCCTGACCAAATTTTGGCACCCCCTAATAGAAAAATGACCCACCCTTCCTGTCAAGGCCACACCCTGTTTTTTTAATGACCCACCCAGGAATTTTCAGGGGACACACACAAGTTCTGTGGGGGGGGGGCCTTAATTTGCCTAGTTTTTCGATCACTTCCTGTTTGGCTATGGGGCAGGAAGTGAAGGCCAATCTCACCAAAGGGACAGGGATAATACAAAATAAACTGACAGAGCTTCTAAACCCCTCCCCCCCCAAAATGAAAGAAATCAAAAAAATAAAAGTGATGATTAAAGTTCCAGTTTAACCCCAAATTTCAGATCATTTTATTGAGATGCTTAAGAAAATATAACCATGCCAATAGGCCAGGATCCAGCATTGCTAATATGTATGAATGTGTGTTAGGGACCCCCACAAACACCACCCAATGTTAAATCAACTATTTTCTTGTTTGTTTTGGGGATGCCTGCACCCCTGATAGGGTAAAGACACCTCACAAATGTTGTCACTTTCTACTTAATTCATTCACTCCCTGCCACACAGCCAAACAGGAAGTGAGGGAAACACCTGAGTAATGTTTTGTTGGGGACACAGATCAATCTAAATAGTTTCCCATTTTGGAAATTGCATTTTGCTGTGTACACCCCAAATTAGTAGGAATCTTGGACTTTGGGTTCCATTTACTAAAGGCAAATCCACTTTGCACTACAAGTGGACAAGCAAGGAAGAAAAATAAAAACTTGGCGGGATTGGAAGTAAAAACACTAGTTAGATTGACCTGTGCCCCGAAGAAAAGACCATTGGTAGGGTTTTAACCTCACTTCCTGTTCAGCTGTGTGACAGGAAGTGAAGCCAATTTTAGGAAAAGGGACACAAAGCCCAACCTAAAAACACTAGCAGGGGCTCTAACACTCAATTGGCTTCCCTCAAACAACCCACAATTAGAACAGGATTGTCTTGTGCTAGTTTCAAGCACAGCGCTGTAAATCAGCACTTCAAGCCTGTCCACCAATACACCACCCCCCCCCCCCCCCCCCTCCAAACAGGCCATGTTTGCAGCTTTTCCTACATCTTGCACATGTGCTTTAAAAAGTCAGTCTGGACATCAGTTCTAGGAAACAATACTTACCGCTTTGTCTTCCTTTTCTGGTGACTAAACATTTCATGCATACACACCAGGAAAGAGCTTAGAGACAAATCACACTTGATGGTTTAGGCCCAAACTATTTCAGCTGCAGCGGTTGAAATCCATAGCATGAAAAAAATATCACAAAACAAACTTCAAAATTTGAAAGTAATTTTATTGGTCCACAAAACAAGGAAAGCAAAACAAAACATTACAAATAAACACACCAAAAATATATAAAAATACCTAAAAACAAAAAAGACCAACGTTTATTTCACAGTCATTGGAAAATAAATCATGCTTTTGAAATAACAGGATAGACCCACAGGATTAAAACATTAGTCATTAACATCTTGAGAAACATTTTGCAAAATTAGGCAGCAAACAAAACATCAAAAAATACAAAACTTGCTCCAAAACATCTCTGTTTCACTCCGCCATTACTTCCAGCCAGCAAATCTGCCCCCTCTGAGGGGCAGCTGACACGTGCAGTATCCACGCTTTTTATAACAATCAATTGGAAACACATGAAGAAATGTCAGCCTCTAGTTTGTGTGCACTTGTAACTGCTTACACCTGTTAAGGATGTCCTTAAATTACTAAGCCAAAAAAACAGCTTTCTGAGCATGATCAGAAAGATGCATGTCATTTTCAGGCTGAAACTTCCAGCTTCTTTTTCTAAGTGTTCGAGCATGCCCAGTTCACTCGAAATGCAGTACCAGAATCAAATCTGCAATGGCGGATGAAAGCATTAGAGGTGTTTAATTTTTTTTTGGTCCCCCTGAACTGATGCTTTACAAGCTGAACGGGAGGTCTTATAGAATTTTTACGTAACAAACATAAATAATAATAATTTAAACGCCCCTGTCCCTAGTAGCTCGCAGTCAGAAGCGAACAAGCAGCATTTTTTTTGTTTCCGGTTACCAGTTTAGATTTACAGATAAGGTCTCGTGCTAAAAGTATTCCTCTTGCTCTTACGCACGCTATGATACCTCACATGTGTGGTTTGAAGGATGTTTCCATATGTGGGCGGGCCTTAAATGTGTAAGTCCCGCCCACATATTGAACCCCCCGTTCAAACCCCACATGTGAGGTATCATAGCGTACGTTAGAGCGAGAGCAATACTTTTAGCACTAGACCTTCTCTGTAAATCTAAACTGGTAACCTGAAACACATAAAAAAGCGTTGCCTATGGGTATTTTCAAGTACTGAAGTTTGGCCCCATTCCATGAGTGTGTGCAATATTAAAGTGTAACATGTTGGGTATCTATTTACTCGGTGTAACATCATCTTTCACATTATGGCCATAAATTGGGCTAACTTTAGTGTATTCTTAATTTGTAACCACTTGAGCCCCAGAGCATATTACTGGTCACTGACGGGGCCAGTTTTTGCATTTCAACACTGCGTCATTTTGACTGACAATTGCGTGGTTGTGCGACGTGGCCCCCAAACAAATTTGGCGTCCTCATTTCCCCCCCCCAAAAAATGTTTAATTTATTTTTTTGGGTGGTATTTGATCACCTCTGCGTTTTTTCTTATTTTTGCTTGAACCAAAAATATAGCGACAATTTGGTAAATAAAAAGACATCTTTTTTACTGTTTGCTATAATAAATCTCCCCCAAAATATATTCAAAAAATGTTTGCCCTCAGTTTGCCCTCGGTTTGGGCAAAAGTTATAAGTAGGGGTTGGTCTTATGGGTTTTTTAGGAATAATTTTTTGTTTTACTAGTAATGGTGGCTATCATTGATTTTTCTGGCTACTGCGACATTGTGGCGGACACATTTTTGTGAGATTTGGCATTTTTCTAGCGAGCAATGGTATAGAAATGCATTGCTTACTATAAAAATGACACTGGCAGGGAAGGGGCTAACACTAGGGGCGCGGAAGGGGTTGATTATGTTACCTGGGTGTGTTCTAACTGTAAAGGGGGTGGGACTGTGTAGGGGAAATGACAGATCGCTGTACATACATTGTAGGGACAGACGAGCAGGCATTCCCCCCCCCCTGACAGGACCGGGATAAAGGGGAACTCCACCCCAAATTTAAAAAAAAAAACGGCGTGGGGGTCCCCCTTCAGGTGCACAACAGGCTCTTAGATTTGATCTGGAACATAAGGGGTTAAACCCACGCCAAAAACGGCGTGGGGTTCCCCCTCAGATCCAGACCAAACCCTTCTCCCAGGCACGCAGTCTGGCCGGACAGGAATGGGGGTGGGGACGAGCGAGCGCCCCCCCCCCCTCCTGAGCCGTACCAGACCACATGCCCTCGACATGGGGGAGTGTGTGCTGTGGGGGAGGGGGGCACTGCCCCCCCACCCCAAAGCACTCTTGTCCCCATGTCGATAGGGACAAGAGCCTCTTCCCGACAACCCTGGCCGTTGGTTGTCGGGGTATGCGGGCGGGGGGCTTATCAGAATCTGAGAGCCCCCTATAATAAGGGGGCCCCCAGATTCTGGCCCCCCACCCTATGTGAATGAGTATGGGGTACATCGTACACCTACCCATTCACCGGGTGGAAAAGTGTAAACACAAATAAACCACACAGAAAAAAATAATTTATTAGTCAGCTCTGGGGGTCTTCTGCCGGGACCCCCCACCACCAGCCCATTGGGCCCCGGGCTTCGCCGTTTTCTGCCGGGGGGGGACACCCACCGATGCTCTCCGCCATGTCCAGCCAGGCCCCTACCCCAAAATAAGCTCTTTTACATCCGGGGGGGGCCGGCCGAAAAAAGCAGAGAACAACGGGGGGCGGAGCCCTTCGGTCTTCCAGACGTTTTCTGCCGGGGGGGCTCCAGCCCCGCACCGGTCTTCGCCGCCGCCTTCCGCCGGGGGGGGGGGGGGACACCCACCGATGCTCTCGGCCAGGCCCCCTACCCCAAATTAAGCTCTTTCACATCCGGGGGGGGGGGCGGCGGAAATGGCGGAGAACAACGGGGGCTCCTCCCACTGGCAGTAGTTCCGGATCCTCCCACAGAGCTCATTCTGCTTCCTGCTGGAGAGGAGAGAAGACCTGTCTTCCAGAGCTCCTGTGTTCCAGCCTACCAGGACCAGCCTCCAGCCCCCAGCCCCCTGCCCCGGAAGAGGGGTGGGATGGCCTCCCTCAGCCCCGGAGGTGGACGGGCTTCCGGCCTCCGGAGGAGTCAACAGCACCTGCCCTCCAGCCAGACCACCGCCACCACCATCAGCAGGGAGGACCGTCTCTTCCTGGAGACCCAGGAGGGTCTCTCAGACTGGACAGCCCCTCAGCCAGGTGAGAATGAGGCAAGAACCAGGAAGAGGCGGGATAAAATCAAATCCCTGCTGGTGAGGATATCTCAGGCCTGCGTGGAAAAGATGACTACTCTCGCAGGCCTGAGGGAAAAGAGGGACAGGTGCTCCAGTAATAAGAGATCTGAATACAAGGGGGCCATCACCACCCTAGGAATAGAGGTAAAAGAAATATGGGAATACCTAGGGGGCTTTTGCCAACGTGGGGCTGGAGAGGTGAACTTCCTAGAGGAGCTCCGGAGGACCCTCCAGCAGGCCAACCGGGAAGGGAGCCAGGCAGCGAGGAGGAGCGGGCGGTCTAAGAAGGGGTCCCAACCCCCTAAACAGCCAGGAGAGTCAGGGGAGCCTGGGTGCAGTGGGGGGGGGGGCGAGTGCCGGTGGTGCAGGGCCCAGTATGGCCATAAAACCTGGGGAGGGTTCCCGGGAGCCGATCCCTCGGTCCGTAGAAGGGACTGGGGTGTTGGCGAAGTCCGGGGAGCCCAGTGATCCAGGAGGTCGCCGGGCCCAGGTGCCGCCGGCGGTACCCCCCCGCCATCTTCAAGTCAGCGTGCCCAGGCTCCCCCGGGTTAGTCACACTGCCCCAGCTGAAGCCCGCCGTGTGTCGACCTCCATGACCCCTCAGCTGGCAGTGGAGCAGGATGATCTGGCAGGGAGTAAGCCAGGGACTGCTCCTGCAGCTGCCATGTCACTGGGAGAGAGACAGACACACGGTGGAGGCATAATGCTGCAGACATCTAATGGTAAACAGCTGGGGTGTAGTGTGGTCAAGATGGCGCCGGCTGTTGGGGGTGGAGAAACTGTGAGACCTGGGGACCCGGAAGTGACCGCCCAGGAACCGGAAGTGACCGCCCATGAACCGGAAGTGCCCCGGCCGGAACCGGAAGTGCCCCCCGCGTGTCTGCGGAGGTTGGCGGCAGCTTGGGGAACCTGGGGGATGAGATTCTGGGGGCGCGGGGGAGCCCAGTCCCAGGTACTGCAGCAGGCACCTCCAGGCGCCCCCGGCAGGAGATGGATGGAGCAGTGGACGGTAGTAGGGACGGTACTATGGACGTTACTATGGACGGTAAGCTGCCACCCCTCCAGGTCCCCATGGACGCTATTGTAAGCCCCGAGGGGCTCCAGGCAGCGCAGGTGGGGTGGGGGGAGTGTCAGGTGGGACCCCTCCCAGTGGACTGTGCCGCTTATGATTTCATCAGGCAGTTGGAGGGGTCCCAGGGGGGCATCCCCCCAGTGCAGGTGGAGTCCCAAGGGGCTGTTGAGGTGGCAGAGGGGTCTGGGTGGGGGAGTTTGGTGGGGGAGGTGTCCCCCTCTGCTTTGGCCCAGGGGGGGAAGGGCCTGTAGTCAGGCCAAGGGTGGTGGGCCAGGGTGTCTCAGCGGGGGTGGGTGCAGCACCACCGGCAGGGATGGGGGCCCCCCCGTCCCCTCCCATTTCTGGGGCGCTGAGGGGGGTGCCCCACTTCCGGAGAATATTTTTCGGGGGTCTCCAGAGACCAACCTGTTGATGGCCTTGAAGGGGGGTCGCTCCTTCGCCCAGGTGGCGGGCTCTCGTGCCCCTCTGGACCACCTGTACAGCCGTTTTGGAGCCCAGAATTTCCGCGCCCCCCCTGCTGACCAGGAGAGGGCGCAGGGGTCGGCGTGGACGAGGGGTACGGGTGGTCCAGAGAGGAGGCGAAGGAATGTGGTTCAGCTTAGGTACGAGGGTCCGGACCCCTGCCCCGCCCGTGGTGAGGTAGTGGGCCTGGTACTCTCCTTGGGTTTTGGGGTGGGTGACCTTTTTGCTGTCATTCACCCCACCAACACACGGGAGTTCGATATAAGTTTTGTCACTCCCGTGTGTATGGAACGCTTCATCACCAACTTTGGGTTGGTGAGGGGCGTTGACCCTTGGAAGAAGTACAGGCTCGTTCCCATCTCCAGGCAGGAGGAGGTTAAGAACGTCACCATCCTGGTGCGGAACGAGTCGCTCCCTCCGGAGGACATTGCCACCTGGCTCGGGAGGTACGGGCAGTTGCAGACCCCCCTGAGGAAGAACCTCGATGAGCGAGGGGTCTGGACCGGGGCTTGGTTGACCAGGGTCTGGCTCAGGAGGGAGGGCAACAGTGTTGCCCACCTCCCTGGGAGCACTTTCCTGGGAAGAGACCGGATCCTGGCCTTCTACCCGGGACAGCCCCGCCGATGCTTTAAGTGTGGTAGCCCGACCCACATGAGTTCGGACTGCACGGTGGTCAGATGTGGCAGATGTCACGCTTTTGGCCACCTGTCCGACTCATGTGGGGATATCTGCTGCAATTTATGCGGTGAGATGGGGCACCCATTTAGTAGGTGCCCCAAAGCATATCGGGGTCCTTCCTCAGGGGGGGGACCTCCCGGGTCGGGAGCGGCTGAAGCTCCCCCGGCGGATAATCGCCGGGGGGACGGGGATCCTGGAGCCCCTAATGCTACTCCGGAGCGACCAACAGGCCCATTGCCTCAGAGAAGGCGGAGCAGGCGTGGGCGTGGGGCTCCCCCCGGGAGGACACGGGCACGGTTGGTCAGGAGGCTCCCGATCCTCCGGAAGGTGAAGCCGGTGGGGAGGAGTCGGGAGGGCCTGGGGGTCCCGGGCCTGTGGATCCGGGGGCCTGGCCTTCCCCTCCTTTTGTTGCAGGGCCAATCCCCATCCCCCCCACCACCCGGTCCTACATCTGTCACCCCGTGCCCTCCCCCCTCACCCCCCCTCCCGCGTGTCCTACCCCCTAGTCCCCCCCCCTCGTAGGTCCCGTCCCCCCCTGCCCCTTCTTCCTCTTCCCACCCGGCCAGGTCTGGTCCCCCCCTGTCCCCCCTCCTGTCTCTGGCCCCCCTCCTGTCTCTCCCATCCCCCCCCATTCTGGGCCCGGAGTCTCCTCTGGACCTGTGGCCGTGGAGATGGGGGCTGCTCGGGCCTCCTCTAAAAGGGAGTTTTCGAGCAGCGGGTCCGAGGGGGGGGGGGGAGGCGTTGTCACCTCGGAGAAATGGCAGGAGTGGGAGCAGGTGAGACGGAGAAAAAAGAAGGGGAGGGCTGCAAAATCCAGGGGCGGGAAGTCCCCAGTGAGGGGTGGGGTTCCTCCAGGGGCACAAAGTGGGGTGTCCCTGGGGAACCCATATGGCATTTTGACGTCCTCCTCAGACTCTGAGGAGGACGGGGTATAAGCATGTATATATGTAAATATGTTTTTGTGTTTGTAGTATGAAGGAGAACGTGACCACTTTCAATCATTCTGATGGCGGTACCCTCTCCAATACGGCTTGCGACCATTAATGTCGCAAGTATTCGTTCTGCAGGAGCTCGTTTTATGGCCTTCGATTTTCTCAGCCGTGTTGAAGCTGACATTTTGTTTTTGCAGGAGACCTGGCTGGCATCTGTGGCAGAGATGCATCTAGCAAAGAGGGAGTGGAGATGTGGGCCCTCCCTCTGGTCTCTTGCGGCCGAGCCCTGCAGTGGGGTTGCGGTCCTTTTTAAGACTGGTCCGGTGGCTTGCCGGCGAGTGATTGAAGTGGAGATCGGTAGATGTCTGGTGGTGGACGCTGTCGTGAGGGGGCAATTCCTCCGGCTCATACATTTTTATGGGCCTCAAACTAGGAGAGAGAGGAGGAGCCTCCTTACGGCGGTTAAGCCTTATCTTTTTACGTCCCAGCAGGTGATTTTTGGTGGCGATTTCAATATGATCACTAGGCCCAAAGACCGGGCAGGTGCCGCCAACCCTCTGGGATATGATAGTATTTTTTTGAATAACGTAGTGAGGGAGGCGATTAGATTAGGTTTTTTTTAAAGGAGGACTCTGTCTGCTCGGCTCCTGAGCTGCAGTCGGTAGAGTTCTCCGATCACTGTATGGTATCTGTGGCCCTGAATGTCGCTGACACTCCTCAGAAAGGGAGGGGTTTGTGGCTACTGAATGGGTCGCTACTGGAGGATCCTGAGGTTAGGGAAGCCTATGAGGTTTTCTTCCTGGGCCAGACCTCGCTCCTTGAGGGCAACTGCTCCCGCCTTGAGTGGTGGGAAGTAGTTAAAAAGAGGTCTGGCGACTTTTTCCGGGAAATCTCTGGGTACAGGGCAGCTTCCAAGTACCAAGCCTACCAGAGACTACGCAGGCAGCTTGACCGCCTGGTGTCCTCTGGGGGCTCTCGGAAACAGATATCCGGTCTGAAGGCGCAGATGAAGGAGTGTCAGTACGACCGTCTCGCCTCCCTGGTTTTTGAGAGGGATTACGGGAAGTTTATCTCTCCTGATCCCTACAGGAGCTGTGGTGAGGTCGAAGCTCGTACATGGCCTGAAGGATGCCTCAGGATCTCTGGTCCGGTCCAGATCGGGGATCCTGGGTGTCGTCAGAGACCACTTTTCGGACCTCCTGAAGAAGCGGCCTCTAGACATGGAGAAAGTCAGGGAATTCCTTGATGAGACCCCACTGGAAGTGGGGTCTGACCTTCCTGACTCTCTGACAGAAGAGATCTCGGTAGCTGAAGTCGAGCAGGCTATTAGCTCTTTAGCTTCTAAAAAGTCGCCTGGGCCCGATGGGCTCACGGCCGAATTCTACAAAACCTTTAAGAGCCTCTTGGCTCCTCATCTGAGGGACGTGTTTAGTGAATGTTTGGCCTATGGCCTGCTGCCTCCCTCAATGAGAAGGTCAGCTCTGATCCTACTGTCAAAGGGGAAAGATCCGTCTGTGGTGGAGAATTGGCGTCCGATCGCCCTTCTTACCACAGATAGGAAGATACTGGCAAAGATCTTGTTTACACGTCTGTCTGCTTTGGCGGGCAGGATGCTGTCTCCCTCTCAGCACTGCACAATTCCTGGCCGGGGCACTTTTAGTGCCGTCCTGAGCGTCCGGGAGGCTGTGGAAAGGTGCAGGGCTGATGGCAGCGAGCGGTATCTGCTTGCACTGGATCAGGCTAAGGCGTTTGATAGGGTGAACCACGAGTACCTTTGGCTGCTTCTGAGGAGATACGGTCTGCCTGATCAATTCATTGATTGGCTGCAGGTATTGTATAGGGGAGCTGAGAGCTTCCCTCTTGTCAACGGTTGGGTGGGCCGGGCCTTTGCTGTGGACTCTGGCGTCCGGCAGGGGTGCCCGCTGAACCCCCTCCTGTACATCTTTGCGGTCGACCCCTTCGTAAGGAGGCTAGACTGCGGGCGTCTGGGGGGGGTTCCGGTGGGACCTGTCGGGGGTCCGGTTTCGGCGGTGAGGGTTGTGGCCTATGCGGACGACGTCTCGGTGGTGGTATCTGGTCGTGAGGAGGCCCATTATGTGGAGTCCCAGATCGGGTGCTACTCTGAGGCGTCAGGCTCGCTGGTCAATTGGGACAAGAGTGAAGTTTTCTGGTTGGGGAAGGAGGGGGAGCAGTTCCCCCTTCCGGACGTGTTCCCCACACCCGTACCAGAGATTCGAGTTCTTGGCATTCATTTCGGCCCGGGAGATTATCCCAAGCTAAACTGGGAGCGCAGGCTGGTGAGTGCCACTCGGAAGGTGAAGGCCTGGAAAGGTTGGAAACTTTCCCTGAGGGAAAGGGTAAGCTTGGTCAAGACGTACTTATTGCCTGAGTTTCTCTTTGTAAGCTATGTGTGTCTTTTGCCAGCATCTCTCTATGCTCGGGTCTATGGTCTGTTCTTCCTGCTGTTGTGGGGAAGCAGACTGAACCTGATCAAGAGGGAGGTCACATACCGCCAGCGACGGCAAGGTGGGTTGGACATGGTCAACCCGGTGGTGTTCTTTGTCACCATCTTTGTTAAATACAATTTGCAGTCCATATTTGTGGACGAGTCTTCCTGGTGGGAGTGTTCATGCAAGGACTGGCTCTTGCTATTCTTGAGGCAGTGGGGGGAGGGGGGAGGCCCGGCGATCTGAGGAGATTGCATGGGTATCTCCCTTCCAATGTCCCCCTGGCATTAAAGGTACTGAGGCAGTGGCGGATAACTGCCCTGGAGGTGGGCTCTTTGGGTCGGCGGGAGCTGTACCTGAGGGTCATGGCCTCGGACATTTTGAAGCCCCTGTCTTTGAGGGACTGCCCTGAGAGGGTCCTCACGGAGGGGCTAGCCCTCTTGAATTCTTCTAGAATTCCAAATACGTTTTGGGATCTCGCATGGAGGTCGTTCCATGGACGACTCTATGTCCGTGCGAATCTCAAATACAGGAACCTGGGGGACAGGGACTGCCCCCGTCAGGAATATGGTTGGACATTGGAGACCATGGACCATTTTCTGGTCCAATGTCCCTTCAACATGGAGGTTCTTACGAGGGTAGGGGGTGCCATTGGCTACCCCCGCCTTCCGGCCCTGACCTATGCTGAGCGAGTGTATGGTGATTTTGGGGTCCGCAGGGGATTTGAGTTATCGTCACTTTATTTAGTCAGCCTAGTTGTGCTTTATTACACTTGGCACGCTCGGTGTTTGGTGTCCACTAGGGACAAAATCCTGTCTGTGCATGAGGTGGTGGGCGATATCTTTCGGGAGTTGGTGAAGGTGCGGGATCTGGAAAGGAGCAGGGTCGGGCCTGAGAGGTGTGCCCATTTATGGAGGGGGTTCCTCTTCCAGCCCCCTTAGGTCACGGCTCTGCCCCTCTCCATGGGTAGGGGCATCTATCCTTTTTCACCCCCTTAGATTTTGTTTATGGTATTTTTTTTTAAATAAGGCTACAGACATGTCTGACTATCATGTTCTTGCTCATACGTGGGTTGTAGGTATTTGTTGTTGTGATGGTGGGGTGTGTTGTGGGTTGGCGATGATCTGGACAGTAGTGGTTTCTATGGACTTTAATATCTCCCTACTGTACCAGTGAGCCGTTTTAAGTGTTTTTTTTTTTGGTTTTTTTTGGCAATGATCTGGGCAAGCTTTTCTGATGGACTATAAAGACTTTCTCTTGTACCAGTGACCCTGTTGTAAATACCTGTTCTGGTGCTATTTTTCTTTATAGTTATTTCTAGGTGGGTGGAGGTCGGTGGTTTGATGGTTTGTGTTTTGTTGTTTGTTTTTTTTCTTACTTGGTTTATTTAGTTATGTAGTTTATTTTTTATATATTTGTTAACTTTTTGGTCGTAGTTTTATAAATAAAAAAAATTACCCCTCCTCGGTCTGCGCCTTCCGCCGGGGGGGTACACCTTCCCCCCCTCCGGTCTTCGCCGCCGCCTTCCGCCGGGGGTGGTACACCTACCCCCCCCCCGGTCTTCGCCGCCGCCTTCCGCCGGGGAGAGAGACACCCACCGATGCTCTCCGCCATGTTCGGCCAGGCCCCCTACCCCAAATTAAGCTCTTTCACATCCGGGGGGGGCCGGCGGAAATGGCAGTTTTCTGCCGGGGGGGAAACACCCACCCATGCTCTCCGCCATGCTCGACTGGGCCCCCACCCCAAAATTAAGCTCCTTTACATCCGGGGGGGGGGGCCGGCCGAAAACAGCGGAGAACAACGGGGGTGTCGCCCCACCTCGGGCTCCTCCGCTTCTGCATGGCTCCTCCCGAGGCCAGGGCTTCTTTCGCCGTCTTCCGCCGGAGGGCGCCACTCTCCGGGCTTCTCGTGGCTGTCTTCCGCCGCGGGGCACCACCCGCAGGGGGCCAGGCCTTCTTCCGCCACCGCCCCCTTCGATTTCTTCTGCCTGGACGAGGGTCGCACATCCCATCCAGGACTTGGACGTGGCGGGCTTCTCGTCGCTGTCTTCTGCCGCTGCCCCCTTCACCACGAATCTCCGTGCTTGTTTGATGAGGGCAGCGGGCTTCCGACGTCTTCGACCGGAGCGAGGGTCGTACATCCCACTCCGGATTTCTTCGCCGGCTTCTGCCTGGCTCCTCCTGGGGCCAGGGCTTCTCGTCACTGTCTTCCGCCGCGGGGTGACACTCGCGGGCTTCTTCTTCCATTCGATGTTGACACGGCGAGGTCCGGCGCTGAAATGCCTTCTGAGCGGCGGGCAAGGACTTCTATTGGCATAGGGCGTGGGCGTGGTTATGCCAACATGTGACCTTAACCCATGTGACAGTGATAGGCAGGAAGCTTCATGGTGAAGGGGGCCGCGGCGGAAGACGCCTAGAAAACCGGGGTGAGATGTGCGACCCTCCCCCCGGAGAAAACGTCGAAGCCCGCTGCCTTCATCAAACAAGCACGGAGCTTCGTGGTGAAGGGGGCCGCGGAAGACAGCGGCGGCGAAGACCGGGGTGGGTTGGCGGAAGACCCCCGGAGCTGGCTAATTAAATATTTTATTCTTGTGTGGTTTGTGTTACAACTTTTCCCACCAGGTGAATGGGTAGGGGTACCATGTACCCCATACTCATTCACATAGGGTGGGGGGCCAGAATCTGGGGGCCGCCTTATTAAAGTGGCTCTCAGATTCTGATTGGCTCCCGCCCGCATACCCCGACAACCAATGGCCAGGGTTGTCGGGAAGAGGCTCTTGTCCCTATCGACATGGGGACAAGAGTGCTTTGGGGTGGGGGGGCAGTGCCCCCCTCCCTCAGAGCACACACTCCCCCATGTCGAGGGCATGTGGTCTGGTACGGCTCAGGAGGGGGGCGCTCGCTCGTCCCCACCCCCATTCCTGTCCGGCCAGACTGCATGCTTGGGATGAGGGCTTGGTACGGATCTGGGGGGGAACCCCACGCCGATTTTGGCGTGGGTTAACCCCTCACGTTCCGGACCAAGCCGAAGAGCCTATTGTGACCCTGGGGGGGGAAGCCGCGCCGGTTTCAAATTTGGCGCGGAGTTCCCCTTCAGTGTCAGCGCAGCCCGAGAATACCTCGGAGCTTCCCGTGCGTCGCTTCACGCAGTGCAAACACTGCTACGCCCCTTGGTATTTACCAAGAATTTCCCGGCGTACTGAGGAGGCGCACACAAAGCCCCAATTTCTCCCTCTGCGCATGCCCAGTATGCAAATGAACCTTCCGAGGTTCTAGTGTACTTTGCAAGCGCACGGGGATCGGGTCCCAAAAGTCACTTTCCCTTTCAATTCGGCCCGCCACACACGTTCAAACACATGTCACCTCACTTCCCCTGCATCACCCCCCTCCCTCCCCTCAAACTCCCGCCCGAATCCCCGATGTTTACATTACTAAATGCCGCACGCCAGCTCTGTACTGGCGTGCTGTGCGCCCTCTCCTGGGCGCATTAGGCAGTTTAGTAAATGAGGAAACACGCTGCACTGGCAGCGTGTTTCTTTTGTAAATCTCAAAAACAGGTTTACTCCTGCTTGTGCACCATGAGTCATGGCGCACAGGCTTGGTAAATCAGCCCCATTGTATTTTATTTACATATGTTTATACCTTAGCGCTACACTATTTTTTATCCACTATGGGCCAGATTCAGGTAGATGAGAGCATCTTTGCTCCAGAGTAACGCTTCTCATTTACGTTACTCTGACGACCCTTTCAGTGCAAGTACTGTTATTCACATAGCAGTTGCGCGTAAACTTGCGCCAGAGTAACGATAATGCGCTGGCGTAGCCCGACGCAAGGGGAAGTGGGTGTGATCATATGTAAATGATGGGCGGAGCCCAGCGCAGAGGCTTACGTTCAGCGCATCAACCACGGAGCATGCGCAGTGAGTGAGGCTCCACTCGCCCCCTTTGTGCGCATGCTCACAACTTCCGTCGGCACCACTTCACGGGAAACGTCAGCGCAATGCCTTCAGTTTAAATGCGCCCGTAGAAGCGCCATTCCGGCACTAAAGTATATCCTGCTCCCCCTCCCCGCAGTGATGTTACTTTTGTTCTGAGATGGCTGCTCCCGTTCCCCGCAAACACACAGGAGAAAGCTGAACTTTAATGGCCAGGAGCTGACCGCCGTCATCTCGGCTATGGAGACCTATGATGTCTTCCTCCATGGCTGTAAAATTTGACAGACAAGCATGGACAGAGGTGTTGTCCTGCAAGTGGGGGTGCTCAACTAGCTCTTATCGTCGGTAACGCTGCTGTAGCTGCTCTCCTGCTGACCTGTGGCCGTCTGGAGTAAAGATAAAGCAGCCTTTTGTAGAAATAACTTTGCGCCGGACGGACGAGATACGCGCGGCGCATGTAGCCAGCGTATGGTGCTAATCCGTTCGCGAATTGGGAAAAATCCCTCATTTGCATATTTGCAGGGGAAATCAATAGGCGCGACTGATGCGCCAAGCGAAATTAAGCGCTGACGATACTCTGGCGTCGGAACGTTCCGCCGGTCGCAAATGGCCCGTTATTGGGCGCATCTAGTTTGGTGGGTACGGCCACATAGAAACGACGGCGCATCTTCACAGTTACGCGGCGCATATCGAAATACTCCAGCGCAAGTGTTGCTGAATCTGGCCCTATATGTATATGTATGTATATTTCGATTTTTTTTTTTTTTTGTGTTTGTTGTTTTTTCTTAGGAAAGTTAAAATAGTTTGTCTCTTTTAATATGTCATACTGGGTTAAATTATTCATAACAGTGATTTACATTACAGTTTGTTGAGCTGTCGCTGGCAGCCGGTGGTGAGGCATTGGGCCTCAGCCTACCCCTTGGATCGACGTTCCGTCGCCCCGGGGAGTGGGAACATAGCCCCTTATTTTCTGGGCTATTCTATGGTCACGTGTTTGAATGCGGGGAGGGGAAATACACCCTCCCCTCATTCTGGGTCATTTTTTGACCTTACGTTAATTTACATATGGATAAAATGTCTTTGTCTATTTTCTTTTTTCTCTATCATTTCTTTCTCTTCTGTTCACTCTTCCCCCCCCCCCGACCTACCTGCCAATGAGAGCTCCTACGTTTAGGTGTCTACAGTCATTATTTTGCAAACCGGATAATGTACCTAAGTTGTTTAATGTGTCTCATGATACGGATATTGTTTGGGAACGCATGAGAATTAGCTTTGCCAATTTTATATCCCATGGCTGGTATGGCTAATCCTCCTGCTCCCCTTCGTGTTGTTTCACACAACACGCAGGGGCTGAATTCTCCAGTTAAAAGACGAAAGGCGCTACAAGTCTACAAATCCCTTCATGCTGATGTGGTATTTCTACAAGAGACCCACTTCCCAAAGCGGTATACTCCCTCGTTCTTACATGCTCATTTCCCATTATTCTACCTGTCAAAGGCCGAAAATAAGACTAAAGGAGTGGCAATTTTATTCTCCAAACACTGCAAATTTAACTTAATTAAGGAATACGCGGACACAGAGGGTAGATTCATTCTGGTAAAGGGCACTCTGGAAGGAAATACGTACACTTTTATATCATACTATGCTCCCAACCGGGGACAGAAGGGGTTCTTCTGCCAAATGCTTGAATCTCTCCAGCCTTTGGTAGAGGGAGTCATAGTTATGGGGGGAGATTCCAATCTGGCTTTTGACTCTGGACTGGATAAATCCGGCCCAGCAAAGGCTAAATGAATTAGACCTACTAAAACCAGTACCCAAGTCGCTCGCGTGCTTCACCAATATAGATTAACCGACATATGGAGAGAATTGAACCCAACTGCTAAAGATTTTACTCACTTCTCTAACCCCCACCAGTCGTATTCACGTATAGACCATATATTACTTTCCAATCACCATGTCCCCTCGGCCCAGAAGTCCTCCATTATGGACGTCCCATGGTCGGATCATTCCATGGTTCTGTTATCTCAAGGAAAAAACAGTTCTAATCAAAGAGTATCTCATTGGACCCTCAACCAGTCATTGTTGAAAGACCCAACTATAGCCACAGAGATTGAACAAGCTATAACAGATTACTTTAAAAATAATGACATAGAGGAAATCTCTCCAGAAACCTTATGGGCGGCCCACAAGGTGACAGCGAGGGGAAAACGAATACAGATCACAGCCAGGGAAAACGAATACAGATCGCAGCCAGACAAAAAAGACTGAAGAGGCTGGAGGTGGAAGAACTTGAAAAGACATTTGACGATTTGAGCAAAAAGCATAAATTGGACCCCTTTGGTTTCCCAACTTCTAAATTGGACGCTGCCAGGACAGCTCTGAATCTTGCGCTTACGGTAAGAGCAGATGAGGCACTTAAATGGTCGGGAGCTAGATTTTATGGATTAAAAGATAAAATTGGTCCAATGTTGGCGCATAAACTATCCCCTAGACCAGTGGTCTCCAAACTGTGGCCCGGGGGCCAGATGTGGCCCTTTGCTTGCTTTTATCTGGCCCTTGGGGCACTATTTCATCCATTGATATTTAACAGTGGGGCATAATTCCCCCCACTGACACCAATGAAAGGGCACAAATTCTCCCAATGACACTAACGAATGGGCACAATTCCGTCCCAACAACACCAACAATGGGGCACAATTCTTTCCACTTACACCAAAGATGGGTCGTTGTTTTTTTACACTGACACCGAGACCTTTTCTACACCCAATGACCAAAGTGCGGCCCACCTTATGTCTGAAGAACCATAAACTGGCCCTTTGTTTGGAAAGTTTGGAGACCCCTGCCCTAGACTAAGGCCGAGAGTCCTCCCTAAGATTAAACAAGCCAATGGCTTATTTACCTTGAACCCTCAGAAGGTGATGGATTCCTTCCAAAGCTTCTATTCAAAACTTTACGACTTTGAAACACTCTCCAATTCTAATAGCGTGGGAGAATTCCTAGATAGTTTGGACCTTCCCTCGCTGGCGGAAGTGCATAGAGAGAAAATGGAAGCTCCCATCTCGATTGAGGAAGTTTTGGAAGTGATCAAAATGTTAAAAACAGATAAAGCTCCAGGACCAGATGGTTTCTCTGCTCCTTACTACAAGACTTTCTCGACTCTTCTATCTCCATACCTTACTCGTTTTTTTTAACCATTTAACGAAGGGGAATCCTATAGATATTCAGCTGAATTCGGCATATATCTCTGTGATCCCTAAACCTGACAAGGATACCAGTCAAGTGGAAAACTATAGACCAATATCGTTGATTAACAATGACCTTAAAATCCTAACATTGCAAAGGTGCTTGCAGTTGGGCACGTGACTGCTGGATTAAACCAATATTTCACATATTTGTCAGTTGTATTGAAGGTTTCAATTATGTAAAGTGTATATTTTGTGATTGCCTGCTTTTGCGTTGCAAATTTCACATTGGTTTTAAAGTGCTTTAGCTGTTTGTTCAGAATCTGGATTTTTTTTTTTTTTTAGTTGGCGTGATCTGGGCACAGGTTCACTTTAAGTTCATGTCCTAGTACATAATCAATACCTGCCATCTGGCAAGAACAGTTTGCAGCATGGCTGTGCGGTTGGCAGGCCTCCAGCTGTTGCGGAGCTGCGGGTCCCATCATGCCTCCGCCTCTGGGCGTCATGCTTGTGGCTGTCGGTCTTGCTGTGCCTTGTGGGACTTGTGGTTCTGCGGCGGCTGGGGGTCCGCTGGTTGCATATCCGTGGTTTACAACATGAATGCTAAGAGATCCGATTTGTCTGTTTTGTATTGGTTAAACTTCTGTCATCTTGGTTGGCTGTTTCTAAAACTGGTCTGTAACCTTTATTTTGCTGTATATGAAATAAAATTACATATCGGAAAAAAAAAAAAAATCCTAACCAAAATAATAGCCAATAGACTAGCATCCTTCATTGGTCAGTATATACATAAGGATCAGGTGGGTTTCATTCCTGGTAGACAAGGCCCTGACCAAGTAAGGAGGGCGGTAGACATAATTTCCATATTGCAATCCGGTTGGATAGGAGATCAAAAACAAGAAGGGATGCTCTTATCATTGGACCTTCAAAAGGCCTTAGATTCGGTCTCCTGGCCATATATGTTTGAAGTTATGAGACGTTGGGGGTTTGGCTCAAGAGTCTTGGGCATATTATCTGCACTCTACTCTTCTCCTGAGGCTAAAATAAGACTGCAGGGACTATTTTCAGAATCTATTAAAATTAAAAGGGGAACCCGCCAGGGATGCCCATTGTCTCCTTTGATATTCGCAATTGTTATAGAATCTTTGGCAATAGCGATTCGGAATAACGCGAATATCAGAGGAGTTCAATGTACCCGTAAGGACCACAAATGTGCATTATTTGCGGATGACCTGCTACTATTTGTTACTTCCCCGATTTCCTCTATGTCCGAAATCTACTCTGTACTTGACAAATTCTCCAGGGCCTCTGGCCTTAAAGTCAATATGTCCAAATCTAGGGCCCTCAATGTCTCGCTTCCTGTAGATGTAGTTTCCTTACTACAAAAGAAATATGAATTTGGTTGGAATGGCTCATCTATCAAATACTTGGGTATCAATTTATCTTCGAAATTTGAGGATCTATATACAGCCAACTACCCTCCTATGTATAAAAAACTTGAATCTGATTTAGGTGATTGGGATACACAGAATATAGGCTGGATTGGCAGGATAAACTCTGTCAAGATGACTCTTCTTCCTAGACTTCTATACCTCTTTCGTTCTCTCCCCATACCGATAAAAAGGAATCACTTGAAGGCTTTTCAGGGTAAGATCACCAAATTTGTATGGAACAAAAAGAGCCCCCGTGTATCATCGCGTAGCCTCTTTAATCTCCCTAATCAGGGAGGTTTGGGACTCCCAAATTTGCTGTGGTACTACCAGGCAGCTAGACTGGCACAACTGTCAGATATATACCTCAAACAGGACCAACCTGATTGGGTTAGTCTGGAAGAACAGGCGTCCCCCACATGCTCATTGGAAAATCTTGTGTGGTCTATCCCCAAACGCAGACATTCTATTATGTCTCCGGCACTGTCACAGGCGTTGGTTCTGTGGGACTCGCTCAGGAGCAATCCCTCTTTAGTCTCTAAGAGTCTACCATTAACTGATATATTTCAGGTCCCGTCCTTTGCATCCAATGTGAACGTTGAATCCTTCCAGTGGTGGCGAGATAAGGGAGTATACCGCATTGGACGATTCTTCTCCCACTCAGGTCCTCTATCAGAACAATATTTTAGGGACAGTCTTGATCTTCCTCCTTCAGAGAAATCAAGATTTTCTCAAATCTACAGTTTTGTACAGAAACTCTGGACTGACAAGGCTGTAACTGGTCATTTTACGCCCTATGAACGAAAATGTGAACAGGCCCCAGTAAGGAAGGGTGGTATTTCTGTAATTTACAAATCCCTTGCGAACAATGTCAATAAATTACCCTATATGCTAGCTTGGGAGAAGGAAATTCAGGATGAGTGGGATTTGGAAGATTGGGGAGAAAACTTCCATAGATCTATAAAGGGTATCATCAACATGTCACTCATAGAGGCGAATGTCAAAATATTTACTAGATGGTATCTAGTTCCTCTAAGACTGGCATCCATATATCCTTCATCCTCACCTCTATGCTTCAGAGGATGCCAAGGCGTGGGCTCCATGATTCACACCTGGTGGGAATGCCCAAGAATACAAGGTTTTTGGAGTAAAGTGTTCCATATAAATTAGACGGATTACGGGTTGCAATATACATCAGTCCCCGGCGATTGCCTTACTGAATGGATTCATACCACAAGTATCAAAGGTTACCAGAAGGCTGATATGGTTTATCCTAACAGGAGCTAGAATCACTATAGCTGCAGCCTGGAAGAAACAGGCGGTCTCAATCTTAAGTATGAAAAGAAAGATCACCTGGATAATGGAACAGGAAAGGAGAATTGGCTCAATGTTGGATAGACTTACTCAGTTTAACGCGATCTGGGAACCATGGATAAAGTACTTAGGGATCTCACACCCCATAAAGGGGTGATAACATAACTTGCTGTAGGCTGATGTACACACCTGGCAGGTAGGATCTCTGTCTCTCTACCCTCTCACCCCTACCCTCTTTTTCGTTCCCTCTCTTTCCATCTTTCTCACATTCCTCTTTTCCTTCTTTTCTACTTTTCTTCTCTATGTTCTGGTTTTATGCTGTGCTTGTGTTCAGGTTTTTTGTATAATCTGTGTTTGGGAAACGTTCTCCATATATATACACATGTTACGCCTCTATCATAGGGGTGGAGGAAGTTGAAGAGGGATTCTCCTCTCTTTTTCTCCCTCCCTCTCCCTTCATCGAACTTGTTATTTATTCTTTTAGTATTAGGTTCATTTAATCGGTCCAGATATCATACACTTCGTACCAGAGGTACTTGAGAAGTTTTAAGTTTATGAAATGGAGGTACATCACGAAGTGGACTTCACAAAACTGTAATATTTATAATAACTTGCTAAGGGGGCGGGATGGTTTGGGGGAATCGCTCTACCTCCCCGGGCACAGAGTGATCCCATTGGGGGTGTCAGTGGGGGTGGAGGGTGCCCTTCCCATCTCATTTCTATATATGTTGGACCAATAAGGTTTTGATTTATCCCAACTGCTGTAGACTAGGGACCCTAGACGGATTGATAGGAACTGCAGGATTTGGGGGAGGGTAGGGAGCTACCCCGGTTAGACTATATGGCTTGGGGTCAGAATTTACTCCCTTGTTGTACCCCTTTTCCTTTCATCGCAGATAGAATGTTATTTAGGTATGGTTGAGAAATGACGTAGTGATGACTTCAGCAAACGATGTCTCAATATTTAAGGATATGTAACAAAATGTTTTGATTTCCTGATATGTTCTTTAAATTGTACTGACTTTATTCAGAAAATAAACTTAAACTTGAATGAAAAAAAAAGATCTTCATATCCTCATTCAGAAGGGAAATAGACCGGAAGGACCGAGGTTCACCCGTGTCCTCCAACATCTTGGAGATCATCAATATATGGGCCCTAAGGTCATCAGAAGAGGGCATTGATCCATGTTTCAGAGCGTTAAAGTAGTTGGCTAGGTGGGGAGTCAAAAGGGTAGAGAACATCTTGTAATATAGGCCTGAAAACCTGTCCATGCCTGGAACTTTAGAGGGATACCGAGCCCACGTTGTCGGCAAATTATGTTTGTATGGAGGACTGGATATGTCGACAGATGACTTGAGCAGTTAAAAGTGGTTCATTAATCCGCCAATGTAAGGGGCGTTTGGTGAGGCCCAAAAGGGAAACAAGAAAGACCTAGGTCTAGAGATCTTGTGAACTAGAGGAAGATGATGTACTTGCATAGAAACATGATCAATCCTTTAAAAGATATCACGTGGGTTGAAATAGTACATAAAGTCACGGGCATTAGGATGAAGCTCCCTCCAGACGTCTATCAAACCAAAGGTTCGAAGAACTGTGCACACTTGAGCCTCATGCACCTAATCAAGAGAGGGAGTTGCCCCTTGCGCATAATGTCTGTCTAGGGCAGAATTGTGGGCAATGATAGAAATGCCCATGAGGAGGAGTAAGCCCTTCTGATGTTGGAAGTCCACTCTACTGATGTTGAGAAAAACCTGTGTTGAAATCTATTAGGTGCGTAGTAGGAAACAATAGTCACATATTGGTCATATAAATTGTGCTGCAAAAGTAAGTACCGATCAGTAGGATCCACAATCTCCAGCGCACAAATGAAAGGAAAATTGTGTTTGAATGCAATCAAAACACCTCCATGTTTTTCAGTGGTGAGGCAGAATAGAACACAAGATAATGCGGGGGAAAGAACCTGAAGAGGGTAGGACTGAGGTCTCCTGCAGACATACTATATCCACATGTTGAGATTTAAGGTAGTGGATCTCATTAAGGAGTGAATTAAAGTCATGGGTGTTTTGTGAGTGAATTTTCAGAAGGGGAGTATCCATGGTCAGGCCCGGACTGGCCATAGGGCATACCGGGAAAATGCCCGGTGGGCCGCGGCAGCCCGCGGGCCGGTTGTGGCCCGCGAACGGCCCTCGCGGCCTGGGGGTCGATTGCAGCCCGCGAACGGCCCTAGCGGCCCACGAACGGCCCCCGGCGGCTATTGAGCCTCACTGTGCCCATCAAATGCAGCCACTGGGCCCATCAAATGCTGCTACTGGGCCATCAATTGTCATCACTGTGCCATGCCATCAAACGCAGCCACTGTGCCATGCCATCAAACGCAGCCACTGTGCCATCAATTGTCACCACTGTGCCATGCCATCAAACGCAGCCACTGTGCCATCAATTGTCACCACTGTGCCATGCCAAACGCAGCCACTGTGCCATGCCATCAAACACAGCCACTGTGCCACCAATTGTCACCACTGTGCCATGCCATCAAACACAGCCACAGTGCCATCAATTGTCACCACTGTGCCATGCCAACGCAGCCACTGTGCCATCAATTGTCACCACTGTGCCTTGCCATCAAATGCAGCCACTGTGCCATGCCATCAAACACAGCCAATGTGCCATCAATTGTCACCACTGTGCCATGCCAAACAGCCACTGTGCCATCAAACGCAGCCACTGTGCCCTTTAATTGTCGCCACTGTGCCAATTGATGCCACTGTGCCCTTTAATTGTCGCCACTGTGCCCATTGTCGCCAGTGTGCCCATTGTCGCCAGTGTGCCCATTGATGCCAGTGTGCCCATTGTCACCACTGTGCCCATTGTTGCGGCTGAGCCAGAGGGAGCGGCGCTCCGGCGCCCTCTATAGATGCACTGCCACTGTCTATCTATCTATCTTCTTTCTTTCTATCTTTATCTATCTTCCTTCCTTTCTATCTATTTATTTACAGTATTTGTATCTATCTATCTAGATCTATCTACCTATCTTCCTTCTCTTCTTTTTTTATATCTTTATCTATCTTCCTTCCTTACTATCTTCTATCTTTATCTATCTATCTCTCTTCCTTCCTTTCTTTATCTACATTTCTTTCTGTATCTATCTCCCTTCCTTCCCTTTTTTTCTTTCTATCTTTATCTTTATTTCTTTATCTATCTTCCTTCCCCTTCTTCTTTCTTTCTATCTTTATATTTCGTTATCTATCTATCTTCCCTCCTTGCTTTCTATCTATCTATCTATCCATCTTCCCTTCTTGCTTTCTATCTTTATCTATCTATCTATCTTCCTTCCTTCCCTTCTTTCTATATTTATCTATCTTTATTTCTTTATCGATCTTCCTTCCCTTCTTTCTTTCTCTTTCTTTCTTTATCTATCTTCCCTTCTTGCTTTCTATCTTTATTTATCTTTCTTTCTCTATCTATCCTTCTTCCTTCCTTTCTATATTATTCATTCTTTCTTTATCCATCTTCCTTCCTTTCTATATATCTATATCTATTTATCTATCTTCCTCCCTCCCCTTCTCTCTATCTTTTATCTTTCTTTATCTTCCTTCCTTCCCTTCTTTCTATCTGTATCTATCTTTTTTCTTTATCTATCTTTCTTTATCTCACCCCACATCCCGTCATTAACCCCCGCTGTGCCCCCCCCCTGGGGGGGCTTAGTCTAAAATGCCCGGGCCTATTTTTTGTCCCAGTCCGGGCCGGTCCATGGTGGGAAAAAGTGGAAATGCTTATCAGCAAAACAAGGACAATAGAAGCCCCTTGTCAATAAGTGGCTGTCGTTCAGGGAGGGGCTCGGGATCCTGGGAGAAGAGAAGCAAGGGGGAGGGAGAAGAAATGGGAAAGAAAGGAGAAAGAGAGAGAGAGAGAGGAAATAAAGTAAATGGTAGCTGTAGACAAAAACCACCAAATAGGTGGAATACATCTCGACAATAGAGGATGCAAATGTTAGAGCAACAGTAGCTCTCAAAAATAGGACATAAGGACATTTCAGGCCACAAATATTGGAATGAAGCATGCATGGGGGGGAGGGATAAAAGCCTAAGGGTAGGTTTAAGGGGAGGGAGGGGCCTAGGAAGGTAGGATCGAGAAGGGAGATGGAAAAAGGGTATGCACCATGGGTATAAAAAGCCCCCTAGAAATCGTGAGGAAGCAACAGCATCAAACAGAACATTACCAGTAAAGAAACCTGGAATAGTAGCAATTTAGGGAAGTCGGGGGGGGGGGGGCGTAATAGTGCAGGCACCTTGTCCACATCCCCCAAGGCCTGCTTGAGTTTCTGAATGAACAATAATATAAAAAATAACTACAGGCAATAAAATGTTAGTAAGAGGGGGGCTAGCACATCACCGCCAACACACATAAAAAGGGAGGGTAGGGCAGGGAAAGGTTGGAGGAAAAGAGGGAAGGGAGCAGGAAAGCGGTGAAAGGGTTTGGGTGAGGAGGTGGAGCAGTAGGAAGGTTGCAACATAGGCGGGAAGGCCAACCCAAACACAATGAACAGCAATACAAATTGTAAAATACAACAGATCAGGACATAAAAAACACCACACATTCAGCATTGATCAGTACCATGTTGTAAAACGCTTTTAACCCTCTGTGCACTTTATAAATTTTGCATACTGCACTTAGAAGCGCCTTTCCTTTCCTTTTTTGGCCAGTCCTATTGCCTGCAAAAGACCTTAGGGCCAACCAATGTAAAGCAGAAAGGCAAAACCCCCAAACATTATAATATAAATATATATATTATATATTTTTTTATTTTATTTTTTCTAACACCCTAGAGAATAAAATGGCAGTCATTGCAATACTTTTTGTCACACTGCAGCGGTCTTACAAGTGCACTTTTTTTGGAAAAAAATCACTTTAAAAATAAATAAAAATAAGACAACAAAAAAATTTGGCCCAATTTTTTTTATATATTGTGAAAGATAATGTTACGCCGAGTAAAATGATACCCAACATGTCACGCTTAAAAATTGCACCCACTTGTGGCATGGCGTCAAACTTTTACCCTTAAAAATCTCGATAGGCGACGTTTAAAAAAATCTATAGGTTGCATTTTTTGAGTTACAGAGGTCTAGGGCTATTTCTCTTGGGCTAATGATCGCGGCGATACCTCACTTGTGTGGTTTGAACACCTTTTCATATGCGGGCGCTATTTGCGTATGCGTTTATAATTTTTAACACTGAAATAAAATAAAAAATATGTAAACATCCCTTGTAATAGAAATAAGCATGACAGGTCCTCTTAAATATGAGATCAGGGGTCAAAAAGACCTCAGATCTCATATTAAGGCTTAAATGGAAAAAAAAAAGAAATGTTGTCATTTGAAAAAATTTAAACAAAAAATTTCTCTTTAAGACGCTAGGCGGGACTGACGTTTTGACGTCACTTCCGCCCAGCAGAGCTATGGGGACGGGTGGGGGCCATGTTGCCCTCACTCGCATCACCACACAGCAGCAGAGAGGACCCGATCGCCTCTGCCGCTACCGACGGCTACGGAAAGCGGCGGAGGGCGCGGGAGAGCGGCGGGAGGGGGGGCCCTCTTCTGCCACCGATAACGGCGATTTCGCGGTGAATCCGCCATGGAGACCGCCATTATCGTTGACAGAACCGCCCACTGAAGAGATGGATATCTTGGTTGTGGCAGCAGCTAGTGCTGTTACCGAGATATCCATCTTTAAATATAGGACGTATATATACAGTGGGCGGGCGTTAACTGGTTAAAGGGGTTGTAAAGGTACATGTTTTTTCATCTTAATGCATTCTATGCATTAAGGTGAAAAAACATCCGAGCATTTTGAAAGTCCCATGCTGTAAATGCGCTGGCTTCTCGGTCGTCTTCTCGGCTCATTAATTGGTTGATTAAAAGCAGTGCAGCCATTGGCTCGTGCTGCTGTCAATCATATCCAATGATGTGGCGCTCTGGGGGGCGGGGCCGAGTGATACAGTGAGCTGTATCATGGGACCGTGCCCGCAAGAACTTACCAACAATGTGAAAGTGGAAAGTTCTTGCAGAGGGAGCCGAGACAGCCGCGAGGGAACCCAGAAGACCAGGTTCGGGGCCACTCTGTGCAAAACAAGCTGCACAGTGGAGGTAAGTATAACATGTTTGTTATTTAAAAAAAGTCTCTTTAGTGTTTCTTTAAATCCCAATTAAGATCCTTAAATCCCAATAAGGATCAGAAAGCCCCCATAGCACAGGTACAGTCTGCAGGTTCCTTGAGGATAAGGTGTGAGTACCTATGAAATGCAGGATGAGGCCGCAGGTGTAAGTTAACTACTAGCAGTACATAGGGAGAAATAGTCTACTGAGGAAGAAATGGCGAGGCCATCAGGGGACACCCCTGTTGAACAGGTACCTTAAAGGGTCTTTCCAGAGATCAGAACACGAACATTCACAACAAGGTAACAGTAACGGTAATAATAGTCACACAGACAAACTCACAAATATGGCTACTAAAGGCAGAACAGGCTCCAAGACAAAGATTCAGGAAAGCCTTCCTTCAAGATGGTATAGAGATACAGAGCTGGCTCAATTCTGAGGATAGAAGCCGTCGGTGCCCCACATCGTATGCTCCTTGTATATAGACTTCTGTTTGGTACTAAACCATGCACCTTATAGACAGTCACAGCTCAAAAGGGTGTATACCTTTCTGTGCTGCCTCTTCACATACTGCATGCGCCGGAATACTTTGATCTTGGGGGATTTACTGATGCTGCTGGGGGTTTTATTGTTGCCGGTAGGATAATCTATTTTTACTGTTGAAGATTTTTTTCTTTAAAGGGAGGTGAGTAGGGTATCTGAATCTGTTCACTGAGAGAGAAAAATGCCCTGTGTATACAACATTTTTAGAAGGAAGGACAGACTTTTGTAGGCACACACTAAAAAACATCAATTTAACAGCATATCAAATCAAAAATGCTCATGGCCCATATAAATCCTTAAATAAATTGTCTGTACATTCAAAATCTAGTTAGACTTTTTTCTAATTGTAAGTGCAATGGCAGAAATGTACAATTGTAAAACCAGGAAGTGTGCTATACTGACACAAAATCAGAGTACACAACTTTTAAAATTACAATAACAACGATAAATGTTTTCATTTCCTACTGTTTTTGTATAATCTTCAGTAATTTACAAGTTTTTACCTTACCTTATCTTTTGCCTCCTAAAAATAATCTGGTAGATGAAAGGTGGAAGTTGAATGACTGGGAGTGGTTTTGCTGCATGAGCTTTGAAAGTGAAACAAAAACAGGGAGAGCTACAGCAAGGGGGCGTGTAATGATGTTGCCATTTATTAACCATTTAGGTTTCCATTTCACAGGCTGGGTAAACTTGGATGTTTTTCCTGGCTAATCATATGCTTTTAGCTCCAAACTGTCCCTGATTTTGAGGGACTGTCCCTCATTCCTCCTCATTTGTCCCTAATTTTGATCTATATAGTTGTATATAAAATGCACTTTTTATCCATCAAAAAGTGTTTTCCAGCACTAAACCTTTCATCAGATTTCTAAATTGCTGCATTTGTAAATTCCAAAAGCCAATATAAAAGAATATTAGTGGTAAAAAAAGGACTTGTGGGTTTACCCAATTTTGTTTTTCTTGTATAATTCTTCTTTAACCACTTCCGGACCACCGCATGTACATTTACGTCGGCAGAATGGCACCGACAGGCACATCAACGTATATATATACACGTTGGTGCCTTGAGGGGGTTCGGGGGATGGATCGGACCCCCCCCCCCCCTTACATACGGCGGTCCGGTTACCTGGCCGAGCGATCCATGCAGAGGGGGCGGTGGTTGGTTTTTGTCCGCCTCCTCCAGATCGCTCTCAGCCAATGCGCGCGCTCCCCCTGCGTGTCATTTCCTCCTCCTGTGTAAACTGTGATGTGATCGCATCACATAGTAAGTGCCAGATTTTCAGAGGCGCTACGACGGAGTATCTCAGATACCCCGTCGTATCGCCGTTTTTTGGCCGGGTATCTATGCGAGTGATTCCTTGAATCACTTTGGCATAGATACGCCTGAAGATCCGACAAGTGTAATACCATTACACTTGCGGATCGTAGTTGTAATGACAACTCCGGCCACTAGGTGGCCTTTACATTGTTTTCTCATTTGCCATGCAAATGAGGCTACTACGCCGATTCCCGATCGGTTTTACGCCGCCCGTCGTCGCGTACATCGTTTACGAACGCGTAAGGTTACCCCTGCTAATATGAGTGGTAACCTTACGCAGTACCGTCGGATGCCATGTTATGTATGGCGTCGGGTCAGCGTCGGCTTTTTCCGTCACTTACGTCGTTTTACTAACTCGTTTGCGAATAGGGCATTCGCACTGGGCTTTTTCCCCGGCCGGCGCATGGGCAGTTCGATCGACGCGGGGGCGCGCTTAATTTAAATAGAAGCCGCCCCCTTTGAATTACGCGGCCTTACGCTGGGCCATTTTCGCTATGCCAACGCAAACTACGGAGCAAGTGCATGGAGAATACGGCACTTGCTCTGTTACATTGCGGCGGCGTAGTGTAAAAGGCTTACGCTACGCTAAGGCAAATATCTGAGAATCTGGCCCTAAGAGTCGGTTCACACTGGGGCGACTTGGGATCCGACTTGAAGTCGTCTCAAGTCGCGCTGTCCAGAAAAGCAATGTAAGTGAATGGGAGCGGTGTTAATACACACTACTTAAGTCGCTCCGACTTCAGAAAAGGTTCCTGTACGACTTCAATCAGACTTCTAGGTGATTTGTACTCATTGATTTCAATGGAAGTCGCTTCCAAGTCTGATCACTGTCTTAACTGAAGCTACTTCCCAGGAAGATAACATACATTTCTCAGGCAAACCCCTCCCTCTCCCAGAGCTGATTGTTGTTTTATTGGCCACTGGAAAGTCTCCTGTCCTGGAGACGACTTCAAGTCGTGTTGTAAATCTCCCCAGATCGCCCTGTGGTTCATGCTCAAGTCGTGTTGGAGTTGCTTCTGAAAGTCGTGCTGGAAGTCGTGTCGCCCCAGTGTGAACTGACTCTAAGTGTACACAACAGCACACTGACACACAGACACATAGGAACATTTAACCCCCCCATAAATTTTGGCCTAAATGTTTGACTAAAATTTAGTTTATTTGATTTTTCTTATAACAAAAAGTAAAAAATATTGATTTTCTTTCAAAAATGTCGCTCTATTTTTGTATATAGCGCAAAAAATAAAAATCGCAGAGGCGATCAAATACCACCAAAAGAAAGCTCTATTTGTGGGAAGAAAAGGACGCAAATTTTGTTTGGGAGCCACGTCGCACGACCGCGCAATTGTCAGTTAAAGCGACGCAGTGCCGAATCGCAAAAAGGGGCCAGGTCATTTACCTGCATTTTGGTCCGGGTCTTAAGTGGTTAAGGGGGCATGACAGGGGGTGTGTCCTAAGCCTGCATACTTTTGTCCCTCATTCCCATCTCAAAAAGTTAGGAGGTATGTTTTACTTTCAGTTCATAACTTTAAGTGGTTGTAAAGTTAGAATGTTTTTTATTTTAATGCATTCTATGCATTAAGATGGAAAACCCTTCTGTGTGCAGCAGCCACCCCAGCACTCCCTAATACTTACCAGAGCCCCGTCTCTTTCCAGTAATGTCTATGGGCCAGATTCAGGTAGATGGGAGCATCTTTAATCTGGAGTAACGTTTCTCATTTACGTTATTCTGGCGAAATTTTAGGAGCAAGTGCTGTTATTCATGAAGCACTTGCTCCTAAAGTTGCGGCAGCGTATCGAAAATGAGCCGGCGGAATTCAAATTGGGTGGGTACGGGGCGTGTATTATTTAAACTAAGCGCCATCCCGCGGCGAACATACTGCGCATGCGTCGACTGTCAATGCATCCCAGTGCGCATGCTCCAAATTCTGTCAGTGAACGTCAATGACGTCAAATCCCCATTCATGGACGTTTTACGCAAGCGACGCGTTTTTTTTTTTTTCGACGCAATGACGACGGCTATACTTAACATAGGATACTCCACTAGGGGGCTGCTTTATCTTTACACCGCGTATCGCTTACGGAAACGTCGGAAAGTCACTGCGTCGCGCCCGAATACGATCGTGAATTGCCAATTCCCGCTGATTAACATATTTTTTTGGAGTAAATCTGCGGGAACGCCCCCGGCGCCATTTTTAAATTAAAGTTGCTATGCGATGGCGAAATTCAATTACGCCGCTCGCATCGGAACTCCAACCCGGTGTTTCTTGTTTTCTGGTTACAGAAAACAGAAACGCTGGCTTAAAGTGACAGTTAGGCTGGAGTATCACTGATACTCCAGCCTAACTCTACCTGAATCTGGCCCTATGAGTTCCTCAGCCATCTGGGACTCTTCTCTTGATTGCCTGGAACAGCAGTGGTGCCATTGGCTCCCTCTGCTGTTAACCACTTCAGTCCCGGAAGGATTTAACCCCTTTAGGGTACTTTCACACTGGGGGGCGGGCCATTAGCAGCAAAGCGTTGCTAGTTTTAATGAAGCTTTACCGTCGTTTTAGAATGGGTTAATAATGCTAGTTTTGCGGCGCTTCTGAATTGCTTTTCAGGAGCTTTGGAAGCGCTGCTCATTCATTCCAAAGCACTCCTACCCTGCCCCAAAGATGCTGCTTGCAGGACTTTTTTCCACTTGGGCTTTCACACTGGGGAAGCATGAGCGGCAGTTGCTTTACAGGTGCTAAAACGCCTAAAAACAGTGTGAAAGTACCCTTAATGACCAGTTCCTTTTTTTTTCGATGCGGCAATGCGCTACATTAACTGACAATTGTGTGGTCATGCGATGTTGTACCCAAAAATGTATGTAAATTTTTCCCCCACAAATAGAGCTTTATTTTGGTGGTATTTGATCACCCTCTGCGGTTTTTCATTTTTTACGCTATAAACAAATAAAGACTGACAATTTTTTTTTTTAAAAACACAATTTTTTGCTTTGTTTCTATATATATATAAAAAATGAATTCATTCATCAGTTTAGGCCAATAAAAAATATAAAAACAATAAAAGAATAAAAACAATAAGGGTATATAAAAGTTATAGGGCCATATTCAGAAAGCTATTTATGCAGCGTATCAAGAGATACGCTGCGTAAATACTAAGAATAGCCAGCGTATCTTCTTTTGCTATTCAGAAACAAAGATACGCCGGAATTCTGCTAATATACGAGCGGCGTAATTCTGTTACACCGTTGTATATTAGTTGCAGTTTTTACGCTGGCCGCTAGGTGGCGCTTTCGTCGTTTTATGCGTCGAATATGTAAATGAGGGATTTACGGCGATTCCCGAAGTACTTGCGGCCGGCCGTCGTAGTTTACGTCGTTTGCGTAAGCGTTATAGCGGCGTTAGGTTACCCCTGCTATAGGAGGCGTAGCCAATGTTAAGTATGGACGTCGAGATAGCGTCGAATTGTATGTCGGTTTCGTCGTTTGCGTAAATCGTTCGGGAATGGGGCTCGACGTTAGTTACGTTCACGTCGTTTTCATTGAGGAAAAGCAACGTGATTTCACCCATGTGCCCTTGGAACGTCCACGGACGGCGCATGCGCCATCCAAAAAAACGTGAATTACGTGGTGTCATTTACATGAATCACGCCCCCACTTCATTCATTGGAATTGCGCGGCCTTAAGCCACAACACATACGTTATGCCGCCGTAAATAATGGCGCAAGTTCTTTCTGAATAAAGAATTGCGCAAATATTATTAATATCCACACATGCTCAGAATCAAGTCGACGCATGCTCGGAAGCATTGAACTTCATTTTTCTCAGCACGTTGTAGTATTTTTACGTCACCGCGTTTTGGCGCGGTCGGATTTTTGACTGATGGTGTGTAGGCAAGACTGATGAAAGTCAGCTTCATTGGATATCCGACGAAAAAATCCATCGGTTCAGATTGCATCAGATATCTGATCGTGTGTACGAGGCTTTATAGTGCGATCAGTATGTATTTCTAACTGTGGAGGGGAGGGGACTGACTGGGAGTAGAGAGAGATCGTTGTTCCTGATCACTAGGGACAGACGATCTTTCTCTACTCCCCTGATAGAACGGGGATTGGTTTGTTTACATTGAGAGATCACCGTTCTGGCTCTCTGTGGAGCGATCACGGGTGGATAGTGGACATTGCGGCCGCTGACCACGCGCATCGGCTCCGGCCATGCGCCGTGTGCGCTCCCACTGTATTTCTTGCACAAAGCGACATACACCTATGGCAATTCACACAAAAGAGCTGCTGTATAATGATGGCAGCTGGTCAACAAGTGGTTTAACCACTTCGGGTCCGCGCTATTGACAGAATACGTCAACAGCGTGGACCTAAGGCGCCGGGGTCACGTCTTTGGACGTGATTTACTTGTAATTCCCCGCCCTGTGGCGCGCGGCGGGGAAAAACAGTCCCGACGCATCACCGAGGATTCGATGCGTGTACCCGGCGGCCGCGATGTCTGTCAGGTACACGCGATCGTCGGTGACAGAGCAGGGACGTGGAGCTCTGTGTGTAAATACAGAGCTCCACGTCCTGTCAGGGAGAAGTGACAGATGCTGTTTTCCCTTGTACATAGGAAGACAGCATCGATCACCTCCCCCAGTCACCCCCCTCCCCCCACACAGTTAGAACACACCCAGGCAATACATTTAACCCCTTCCTCACCCCCTAGTGTTAACCCCTTCAATGCCAGTGACATTTATACAGTAATTAGTGCATATTTATAGCACTGGTCGCTGTATAAATGTGAATGGCGCCAAAAATGTGTCAAAAGTGTCCGATGTGTCCGCCGCAATATCGCGGTCCCAATAAAAATCGCAGATCACCGCCATTACTAGTAAAAAAAAAAAATTAAAAAAAAATCATAATTCTGTCCCCTATTTTGTAGGTGCTATAACTTTTGCGCAAAGCAGTCACTTATTGTGTTTTTTTTTTGTTTTTTTTACAAAAATACGTAGAATAATATGTATCGGCCTTAACTGAGGAAAAAAAATATAAAAAAAAAAAAATTGGGATATTTATTATAGCAACAAGTAAAAAATATATATATATATTTTTCAATTGTTGCTCTTTTTTTGTTTATAACGCAAAAAAAATAAAAACCGCACGGGCGATCAAATACCACCAAAAGAAAGCTCTATTTGTGGGGAAAAAAAAGACGCCAATTTTGTTTGGGTGCCACGTCGCACGACCGCGCAATTGTCAGTTAAAGCAACGTAGTGCCGGAAGCTGAAATTTCGCCTGGGCACGAAGGGGGTTTACGTGCCCAGTAAGCAAGTGGTTAATGAGTTTGCTAACTTTTTTGCACTGGAACATGGGCAAGAATATTAATTGTTATTAGTCATAAGCTTTGGGTTTGTGTTTAACTCAAACTTAATGCATTTGCAGTGAAAATGGTAAACTAATGCAGTCATTAGTTTCTATAATGATTTAGTTCGCATGTGCCGCGCTATATAAGTTATCATTCATTCATATAACAACCAATTATCAATAATCCAAATTGTAACGGTCACCACCGTTTACGATCTTCCATCCAACCACGACAAGCTTATCCGACACACTTCGACAATCCTACATACACGATCCATATAAATTCCCCAAAGTCAAGACGAGACTCTGCTCTGTACTTGCTTCCAAAGATATGAACACTTTATTGGTTTCTTCCCAGCTTTTTTATACAGTACAAGATGTTACAGCCAATCACAGGACAATGCAATCTCCACTCCTATTCACACTGGGGCTAATTATCTAGCAGACATTTTGGCACCGATACTGACAGATCTGTCACATTCCAAACTACAATTACACAATGCCTTGACCTCAATCCACATTATCTAGACAGACGTACTGTCTCTGACACCTGGGCATCAATACATTCCGAAACATAATTGACATGCTAATTCAGTACATCTAAATGGAGACTTTAACACATTGTTTTAAACACAATGAATCACACAATCAAACGGTCTTTCAGGAGCCAATGTAATTAACACCTTTCAACAGAATGAAATGTCTTTCACAAGCCAGGTCACTTAACCTTTCAATAGCTGTGTAACAGATGTCTAGTAGAAACACCTCTTGTAATATTCCAGTCCTGCAATATGATTATTATTAATGTCCCATTTCATGTAATATATGAACCATGATCCCATTAGCCACCCTACACCCAAAGGGTACAGGGTACAGGGTGGACTCAAACCCAGGAATCATTAGTGTCACTGGCACAGGAGTATCTCTCATCCTTCCAAAGTCTCAGATTGTCACGGTTCATTCCGTTACACCAATAAAATAGGATTTTTTTTACTTACCATAAAATCTGTTTCTCTGAGTTCATTGACAGACACAGCCTTCTTTATTAAGAAACTATAGGGTTAATATAGTCTCCGTAGGAGTAGGACTAGGCAGAACAAAAAACAACACCTGGCTACGCCCATGGATTGTTCTTAGTCAGCATATAACCCCCTCCCTGCACTAGGTATTTAGTTTAGTAGCAAGCAATAGAAGTATTTAAATACTCCATAGAGGGGTGGGTGCTGTGTCTGTCAATGAACTCAGAAAAACAGATTTTACTATAAGTAAAAAAATCCTATTTTATAATTTGTTCATTGACAGACACAGTCTTCTTTATTCAGAAACTATAGGGACGTCCCAAAGCAGTGGAGAACATGAGGGGTGGGACAATGAAAAATCCCAAGGCCAACACAAGAGCCAACCAGGTAACAGGAGCTTCACAAAGGACAAGCTGGAACCCAACCTGAACGATACTCCTTCAAGAGGGAATAGACCCTCTAAACAGCAGGCTGCACAAACCTGCAGCCAAAAGAGGCATCCGCAGATGCCAACCCATCCACTTCGTAGAACTTGTGAAAAAGAACAACGGACACCTAATGACAGAAGGCCCACGAAGCATTAAGCACCCGATAAGATTGCGCCGTAACAGGGAAAGGAGGAACCCGATCCCTGACAGAATAGCCCAGATTCATCATCTATCCGATCCATTCAAAAAAAGGTTGCAGAAGAAGCAGACATCCCCTTTCTTGGCCTGTCCGTGCATACAGAGAGCCTGACCTCCAAAAGACTCAGTGGCCGGCAAATACATCCGAATTCCCGAACCACATCCCGAGCAGATACGGCAAATTCCTTGGGATGTATTGACCAGGGACACAAGTAGGGATGAGCTTCGAGTTTGAGTCGGACTCTTGTTCGACTCGAACATCGGTGGTTCGCTCGTTCAACGAAGATCGAACATTATGGGCCGTTCGCGCCACGGCCCAAAATGCACTGCGTCATCGCAGTGCATTGCTGGCTGATGATTGGCCAAGTATGCACTATGACCCACATGCTTTGGCCAATCATAGCGCCACCAGCACAGAGAGCCATAATTGCCAAAAGCCATGGTGCATTTGGCCAATCATGGCTCAGGAGGACTAAGTACATGCCCCACACTATATAAGGCCGCCTGCATGTCGGCCTTGTGTAGTGTGTTCAGGCGTTGAGAGAGATTGTGTTTTTTTTCAGTTAGCAATAGCTAGATTGAGCAGGCAGTTGATTGAGCTAGTTAGATCCAGTATTCCAGTTTATTTAGTATATATATGCATTGCACGCTTTGTATATGTGTATATATATATATATATATTGTGAGGGATTATCTCGGTAGCGTGTGTGTGTGACCCCCTCTATGGGTTCACTACACGCTGAACTGTACAAACAGGCACTTGAGGATGACTAAAAAAAAGGGATATGGTTTATTTTTCCATCTTGCAGGATACACGTGCAAGCATCAAAACAGTATAAACAAAACAAAACAGAAAATAAACCCTTGCCACTTGGGGCGTCTACCTTCCCAACACAGGAACCTACCTATTGAGTCTGGCACAGCCTACTGCTGGGCAGACACTGCTGGTCCTACAGCAGAAAACAACAAAAAAGTCTCTTTGATATTTCTCACAAAGAAATATCCATCAGCACCTCACCTCTTCAGAAGTGCTTGTGACTGCTCCTTCACTCGCAAAGCCTCAGGATCCAGCAATCAGTCGTTATCCTTAGGCTTTATTTGTAGGGGCTTTAATTGCTTCATTTTGAAAAGCTGAAGGCTTTTAACTCCCCAAACCTCTCTGGCCATTTCTACAGCCGACACCTAATAGTAATTGGTGTATTGTATAAACAAGGCAGAAATATATCTCCCGTCTATGACAACACACACAGATTTACCTGACTTCCTGTCACATACCCCCCCCCCTTGTTTCAACCCTAGGGTTGGGACACAGGTTGCCAGGCACGCATGCACTCAGGACAAACCATCTGCATTCCCCATTTTAACACCGGGGCGATGCGTTACGGAAAAACTAAATTCCTGAAGGGCCAGGAACCACCTATTTATTCTCCTATTGGTCTCCTTGTTCTGTGCCATCCACTTTAATGGGGCATGATCTGTCACCAGTTCAAACTGTCTACCCAGGAGTTAGTACCGGAGAGTAGGGATGAGCCGAACACCCCCGGGTTCGGTTTGCACCAGAATGTTCGAACAGACCGCGGGTTCGCGCGAACATTTCGAACCCCATTGAAGTCTACGGGACCCGAACGTTTGAATTTTAACCACTTCCATACCAGGCACTTACGCACCTTCCCGCCCAAGCCAATTTTCAGCTTTCAGCACTGTCGCAATTTGAATGACAATTGCGCGGTCATGCTACACTGCACCCAAACAAAATTGGCGTCCTTTTTTCCCCACAAATAGAGCTTTCTTTTGGTGGTATTTGATCACCTCTGCGGTTTTTTTTTTTTGTGCAACAACTAAAAATAGAGCGAAGATTTTGAAAACAAAATAAAGTTTATTTTTTTCTGTTAATTTTTTTGTAAATGAGTATGTTTTCTCTTTCAATTATGGGCACTGATATGGTGGCACTGATGGGCACCGATGAGGTGGCACTGATGGGCACCGATGAGGTAGTTCTGATGGGCACTGATTAGGTAGCACTGATGGGCACTGATAGGCGGCGCTGGTATTGGGCACTGATGGGCACTCATGGGCGGCACTGATGGGCACTCATGGGCGGCACTGATGGGCACTCATGGGCAGCACTGGGCACTCATAGGCAGCACAGATGGGCACTCATAGGCGGCACAGGTGGGCACTCATAGGCGGCACAGGTGGGCACTGATAAACGGCACAGGTGGGCACTGATAGGCGGCACAGGTGGGCACTGATAGGCGGCACAGGTGGGCACTGATAGGCGGCACAGGTGGGCACTGATAGGTGGCACAGGTGGGCACTGGTAGGTGGGCACTGGGCATGGATTGGCACTGTGGGGTGGCACTGACAGACACTGGGGTGGCACTGATGATCACTGAGGGGTGGCACTGATGTATCAATGTTGCCAATCAGTGCCCATGTGTGGGCACTGATTGGCATCATTTTTTTTTACTGCCCCCCCCCCCTTTTTTTTTTGTCATTTTTTTTTTTTTTTGTCTTTTTTTTTTTTTTGTCATTTTTTTTGGTATTTTCTTTTGTGTTTTTTTTATTTCCCTGGTGGTCCGTGTGGCGATCCGAGGGGGGGCTGCGCTGATAAACAATCAGCGCGAACCCCCCCTGTCAGGAGAGCCGCTGATCGGCTCTCCTCTACATGCGTCTGTCAGACGCGAGTGAGGAAGAGCCGTCGGCGGCTCTTCCTGTTTACATCGTGATCAGCCGTGATTGGACACGGCTGATCACGTGGTAACGAGGCTCCGCCGGAGACTCGTTACCGAGATCGGAGGTGCAGGGTGTCAGACTGACACCCCGCATCACCGATCGCCGCGCTGCGCGCCCCCACGGGCGCGCGCGGCATTGAAATCGTGCTAGACGTTTGAGAACGTCTAGTCACGATTTCATAACCACTTCCCTGCCGTAAATCGGCTATTGGCCGGGCGGGAAGTGGTTAAAGACCAAAATTAAATTAAATGTTGGAAAACGTCGTTCAGAACCCGGGTCTTGCCCCAGGGAACATGTATCAATGGAAATTTTTTTTTTTTAAAACGGCCGTTTTTTGCGGAGCAGCCATTTTAATGATGCTTAAAGTGAAAAAAAAAATTCCTTTAAATATCACACCTGCTGGGTGTCTATAGTAGTGGCACGTGTTTAGAAATGTCCCTGCACAACATGAAAGGACCAAAAAAAAAAGTCATTAATGCTACTTGCGCAAGTTCTGTGTGGCAACATTATGTGGAATATTTTAGCGGTGGTGGGGGGCCATTATTGTTGTGTGAAAGAAAATTTTTAGAAAAAAGGGCACCCCTTAAACATACTGTAATTGGAGCGCAACAAGGAGCCACGTGCAAATTATTGCATCAAAAATTGTTATTAAGCGCCCCTGTTAAACAGGGGCTGGAAAATTGTGCATTGGGCATAACACAACACTTGCAACCCCTCCCAATAACTCCAATTGGAGCTCAACAAGGAGCCACGTGCAAATTATTGCATCAAAAATTGTTATTAGGCGCCCCTGTTAAACAGGGGCTGGAAAATTGTGCCTTGGGCACAACACAACACTTGCAACCCCTCCCAATAACTCCAATTGGAGCGCAACAAGGAGCCACGTGCAAATTATTGCATCAAAAATTGTTATTAAGCGCCCCTGTTAAACAGGGGCTGGAAAATTGTGCCTTGGGCACAACACAACACTTGCAACCCCTCCCAATAACTCCAATTGGAGCGCAACAAGGAGCCACGTGCAAATTATTGCAACAAAATGTTTTATTAGGCGCCCCTGTTAAACAGGGGCTGAAAAATTGTGCCTTAGGCACTGGTGGCGGAGCCCAGAAACACAACATTTCTTACTAGCTATCGGCAAGAAAAGTGAGGAGGAGAAGGATATTCCATCAGCAGCATAAGAGGACAGTCACTCAGCATCAGCAGTCTAAAAGGGATCCGACATTTCAACAAAAAATATATTATTCATTAATATCATCATCAGGTGCTTGGTAGCTGGTGTTGATCCAAGCCTGATTCATTTTGATGAAGGTCAGTCGATCAACAGAGCTGGTGGAGAGGCGCACCCTGTGATCAGTGACAAAGCCTCCAGCAGCACTGAATGTCTGTTCTGAAAGAACACTGGATGCAGGGCAAGCCAGTAGCTCAATTGCATACTGGGCAAGCTCTGGCCAGTGATCCATCCTCAAGACCCAGTAAGCCAGAGGATTTTCGGTGGGGAAGGTGTCCAAGTCGGATCTTGCCCCTAGGTATTCCCGGACCATGTAAAGCAGACGCTGGCGATGGTTGCTGGAACCGGTCAGACCTTGGGGCTGCGGACTAAAAAACTGCCTGAACGCATCGGTCAGACGACCACCTTCTCCACCGCCCCTCCTGTGACTCACCGAAGCCTCAGCAAGACGTTGTCCAGAGCCAGGTTTTGGTAATCCCCCCGGTTCTGGGAACGTATTGCACAGACCCTTCTGCAAGGCCTCCCGCAGAAGTTTCATCTTCTGCTCCCTCTGCGATGGCAACATAAGGCCCGCAACCTTACTCTTGTAACGTGGATCAAGGGGAGTCGCCAGCCAGTAATGATCCCTCTCCTTAATAGAATTGTACACGAGGATCCTTACGCAGGCTTTGCAGAATCAGGGAGGCCATGCAGCGTAGGTTTGCTGAGGCATTCGGGCCACAGTTCTCTGGGTCACTGAGGACAACAGGATCCACAGGCACCTCATCCCAGCCACGTAAAACTCCACGTGCTCCTTGGGACTGTAAATGATCCCTTGAAGACTGCTGCTGCTGAGTGCTAGGCTCCACCTCCATGCTGCTGATACAATCCTCCTCCTCCTCCTCCTCATCCTCTTCCTGTGTGCAAGGTGGGAAAGCAGGACCACTGTCTGGGTAAAGGGGGCCTTGAGAGGTAAGGAAGTCCTCCTCTTCCTCCCTCTGTTCTGCCTCAAGGGCCCTGTCCATTATTCCACGTAGCGTGTGCTCCAACATGTGAATAAGAGGGACAGTCTCACTGATGCATGCACTGTCACTGCTCACCATCCTCGTGGCCTCCTCAAATGGTGACAGGACAGTGCATGCATCCCTGATCAAAGCCCACTGGCGTGGTGAAAAAAAACCTAGCTGCCCTGACCCAGTTCTGCTGCCATATTGGCACAGGTACTCATTGATGGCCCGCTGCTGCGTGTGCAGCCGCTGCAGCATGGCCAACGTTGAGTTCCATCTGGTGGTATTCCCTTTGGCGGTCAGTCAGCCGAGCGGTGGCATTATATGACCTCCGAAAATGCACACAGACTTTCCTGGCCTGCTTTAGGACATCCTGCAAGCCCGGGTATCTGCCCAAGAACCGCTGCACCACCAAATTGAGGACATGCGCAAAACAGGGCATGTGGGTGAGTTTTCCCTGTCGCAGGGCAGAGAGGAGGTTGGTGCCATTATCGCTGACCACCATTCCAGGCTTCAGCTGGCGTGGCGTCAACCACCTCTCAGCCTGACCCTGCAGAGCTGAGAAAATCTCTTCCCCAGTGTGGCTCATGTCTCCCAAGCACACCAGCTCTAGCGCCGCATGGCATCTCTTGGCCTGCATTCCTGCATATCCCCTTGTACGCCTACGGAGCACGGCTGGTTCGGAGAAAACATCCCCACAGGAAGAGGCCACAGAGGAAGAAGAAGAGGAGGGGGTGGAGGAAAGAGGTGTGTCACAAGCAGTAGTATTTTTTTGGAGGCGTGGTGGCGGAACAACCTCCAAAACTACTGGACCTTGCCCTGCGTCCTTCCCAGCTGCCAGCAGAGTCACCCAATGCGCCGTAAAAGACAGGTAACGTCCCTGTCCATGCCTGCTGGACCATGAGTCAGCGGTAATATGCACCTTACCACTGACCGCCCTGTCCAGCGGGGCATGGACATTGCCTTCCACATGCTGGTAGAGAGCTGGAATAGCCTTCCGTGAGAAAAAGTGGCGTTTTGGTACTTGCCACTGAGGTACTGCACATTGCACAAACTCACAGAAGGGGGCAGAATCTACCAACTGAAAAGGTAGCAGTTGAAGTGCTAGCAATTTCGCTAAGCTAGCATTCAACTGCTGGGCATGTGGATGGCTGGGATTGTACTTCTTTCGGCGCTGCAGCAGCTGGGGCAGGGAAATTTCCCTGGTACTATCAGTAGATTGACTGCTACTACTAGCTTGTGACACACCTATTTCTACATCTTCACTGCAGGCTTCAGAAAGGACTGGGGGTCTACTGGGGTTGGAGGTCCCAGAAGGGCAACGGGGGGGGTAAGCTTCTGTCTTTGGTGTGGGTCTTTCTGGTGTGCTTGCCAACGAGCTGCATGGCAGGTCGACATATGTCTGGACAAGCATGTGGTACCCAGGCGGTTGATGTTTTGGCCACGCGAGATACGCTTGCGACATATGTTTCAAATAGCAAAGGTACGATCTTGTGGACATGTTTCAAAAAAGGCCCACACCAAAGAACTTTTGCTGTACCGGTCAGACACAGCAGCGCCATGCACAAGCGCCGTAGATGTGCGCTGTAATGCAGTGGGTGTGACCTTATGCTGACCCCTGGAGGGCATCCTGCCTCTTTGGAGATGTGCCTGTGCCTCGTCGTTGTCCTCCTCCTCCTCTCTCCTATCAGGCACCCAGGTAGAGTCAGTGACCTCATCATCCCCTCCCTCCTCATCACTGTCAACAACCTGGCAGTATGCTCCAGCTGGGGGAACATCATCACTGACAAATTGCTGTCCCTCTCGGCCACCCCCTCTCCCTGGGCTCACATCAATGCCTTCCTCTATCAGTGTTCCGTCATCGGAGTCTTCAAAACGCTGCTGATTTTCCTGCAGCATGTACCCCACACTGTGTTGAAACAGTTCGGGGGACTCCTCAGGAGGACATGGTGGTACTAGGGAAGTATTGTGTGAAGCCATTCTGCAGAGGGAAGAGGACACCTTGGCAGCTGCTTTGCCAGATAAACTTTGATCTGTCTGTGTGAGAGAGGATGAGGAGGATGAGGACGGCTTGGTCATCCACTCTACTAATTCCTCTGCATGTTGAGGTTCAACACGGCCAGCTACCGAAAAGAATGACGACCGGCCACGGCCACGGCCATGGGCTGAAGAGGATGCACCACATCCACTACCAGCGTTACCTCTACATGCAGAGCCTGCTTGCCCTCCTGACTCTCTGCCTCTCTTTGTTCTCCTTCCAGACATATTGAAGTGCTCAGGTGGTATGTAACAGCACAAGCGGAGTGACACAAAATGCGCTCAGGTTGTATATAGGAGCACACGTACAGTGGCACTATCTGTGCTCAGGTGGTATATAGGAGCACACGTACAGTGGCACTATCTGTGCTCAGGTGGTATATAGGAGCACACGTACAGTGGCACTATCTGTGCTCAGGTGGTATATACCAGCACACGTACAGTGGCACTATCTGTGCTCAGGTGGTATATAGGAGCACACGTACAGTGGCACTATCTGTGCTCAGGTGGTATATACCAGCACACGTACAGTGGCACTAACTGCGCTCAGGTGGTATATAGGAGCACACGTACAGTGGCACTATCGGTGCTCAGGTGGTATATAGGAGCACACGTACAGTGGCACTAACTGTGCTCAGGTGGTAAATAGGAGCACACGTACACTGGCACTATCTGTGCTCATGTGGTATATAGGAGCACACGTACAGTGGCACTATCTGTGCTCAGGTGGTATATAGCAGCACACGTACAGTGGCACTAACTGTGCTCAGGTGGTATATAGGAGCACACGTACAGTGGCACTATCTGTGCTCAGGTGGTATATAGGAGCACACGTACAGTGACACTAACTGCACTCAGGTGGTATATAGGAGCACACGTACAGTGGCACTATCTGTGCTCAGGTGGTATATAGGAGCACACGTACAGTGGCACTATCTGTGCTCAGGTGGTATATAGGAGCACACGTACAGTGGCACTAACTGTGCTCAGGTGGTATATAGGAGCACACGTACAGTGGCACTATCTGTGCTCAGGTGGTATATAGGAGCACACGTACAGTGGCACTATCTGTGCTCAGGTGGTATATAGGAGCACACGTACAGTGGCACTATCTGTGCTCAGGTGGTATATAGCAGCACACGTACAGTGGCACTATCTGTGCTCAGGTGGTATATAGCAGCACACGTACAGTGGCACTAACTGTGCTCAGGTGGTATATAGGAGCCCACGTACAGTGGCACTATCTGTGCTCAGGTGGTATATAGGAGCACACGTACAGTGACACTATCTGCACTCAGGTGGTATATACCAGCACACGTACAGTGACACTAATCTGCGCTCAGGTGGTATATAGGAGCACACGTACAGTGGCACTATCTGCGCTCAGGTGGTATATAGGAGCACACGTACAGTGGCACTATCTGCGCTCAGGTGGTATATAGGAGCACACGTACAGTGGCACTATCTGTGCTCAGGTGGTATATAGGAGCACACGTACAGTGGCACTATCTGTGCTCAGGTGGTATATAGGAGCACACGTACAGTGGCACTATCTGTGCTCAGGTGGTATATAGCAGCACACGTACAGTGGCACTAACTGTGCTCAGGTGGTATATAGGAGCACACGTACAGTGGCACTAACTGTGCTCAGGTGGTATATACCAGCACACGTACAGTGGCACTAACTGCGCTCAGGTGGTATATAGGAACCCACGTACAGTGGAACTATCTGTGCTCAGGTGGTATATAGGAGCACACGTACAGTGGCACTATCTGTGCTCAGGTGGTATATAGGAGCACACGTACAGTGGCACTATCTGTGCTCAGGTGGTATATAGGAGCACACGTACAGTGGCACTATCTGTGCTCAGGTGGTATATAGCAGCACACGTACAGTGGCACCATCTGTGCTCAGGTGGTATATAGGAGCACACGTACAGTGGCACTATCTGTGCTCAGGTGGTATATACCAGCACACGTACAGTGGCACTAACTGCGCTCAGGTGGTATATAGGAGCACACGTACAGTGGCACTATCTGTGCTCAGGTGGTATATACCAGCACACGTACGGTGACCCCAAATGCGCTCAGGTGGTATGTCACAGCACACGTACGGTGACCCCAAATGCGCTCAGGTGGTATGTCACAGCACACGTACGGTGAGCCCAAATGCGCTCAGGTGGTATGTCACAGCACACGTACGGTGACCCCAAATGCGCTCAGGTGGTATGTCACAGCACACGTACGGTGAGCCCAAATGCGCTCAGGTGGTATGTCACAGCACACGTACGGTGAGCCCAAATGCGCTCAGGTGGTATGTCACAGCACACGTACGGTGAGCCCAAATGCGCTCAGGTGGTATGTCACAGCACACGTACGGTGAGCCCAAATGCGCTCAGGTGGTATTAAACAGCACACGCACAGTCAGAGTGACTGCGTTTCTGTGCAATTCAATAGCCCACTTGCATTAACAGCAACTGCCTTTCTGTGCAAATAAATAGCACACGTGCAGTAACAGTTAATGCGTCTATGTGCAATGAACTAACACGTGTACACTAACACGTTAGAGCATCAAGCACAATCTCCTGCCTGACAGATACTAATAGCAGAACTAGCTAAGCTATACAGTTTATAAATATATTGACAACTCCTAGGGATGTCAATATATTCTCTACAAACTGTACATTTAACTATACTAACTAGTAGCCTCCCTGATCTATCTATCTGAAAAGACACTGTGTCTCTATCTATCTCTCTCTCTCTGTCTGTCTGACTTCTCTCTCTGAAAGCAAGCCGGAACACACTACACAAGGCCGCCCGGGAGGCGGCCTTTTATAGTGTGGGGCGTGTGCTAAAGCCCTGAGCCCTAATTGGCCAAAGCACCCAGGCTTTGGCCAATTAGGTCTCTTCGTTTTTTGGGCGCTGTGATTGGCCAAGCATTCGGGGTCATGGTGCATGCTTGGCCAATCATCAGCGCACAACGCCGCAGTGAATTATGGGCCGCTGCGCGTCATTCGAATTTGGCGCGAATAACCCGATTTGTTCGTTTTCGACGAACAATCGAACGGCCGATGTTCGATGCGAACATGTGTTCGCATCGAACGCGAAGCTCATCCCTACCGGAGAGAATCCAAAGCCCATTTCACTGCCAAACACTCCTTCTCAATGGTGGCATAATTCTCTTCATGGGCCTTCAACTTTCGGCTAAGGTACATAACAGGGTGTTCCTCCCCGTTTATAACCTGGGACAGTACAGCTCCTAACCCCACATTTGACGCATCTGTCTGAACCACAAAGTCCCGTGAAAAATCAGGCGATTTTAAAACTGGCTAACTACATAAGGCCTGTTTTAAAGCCTGAAAAGCTGCTTCTGCTTCGGGAGTCCATTTGGTCATGACAGACTCCTTCCCTTTGGTCAAATTGGTCAGGGGAGCAGCCTGTGCGGCAAAATGGGGAATAAAACTGAGATAATATCCCACAATTCCCAAAAATGCACAAACTTGTTTCTTGTTGGTGGGACGTGGCCAATCCTGAATAGCCTCGACTTTGTTTGTTTGGGGCTTGATTAGACCTATCCCAATGGTATACCCTAGATACTTCGCCTCTTCTAGCCCAAGGGTACATTTTTTCGGTTTGGCTGTAAAACCGGCTTTCCAGATGGAATCCAACACAGCCTGAACTTTTGGCAAGTGTGACTCCCAATCCTCACTGTGGATGACCACGTCATCGAGGTATGCAGCAGCATAGGCTCGATGAGGCCGAAGGGTCTTATCCATGGTGCGTTGAAATGTGGCGGGAGCATTCTGTAACCCAAAAGGCATCCTCCGATATTGGAAAGATCCATCTGGAGTTACAAAGGCTGTTTTTTCTCTGGCTGACTACGAGAGGGGAATTTGGCAATAACCCTTGGTTAGGTCTAACATCGTCATGTACCGGGCCGTGCCTAGGCGATCAATCAGTTCATCTATGCGGGGCATAGGATAGGTGTCAAACTTAGTGATTTTATTCAGGCAGAGAAAGTCATTACAAAACCGCCAACTTCCATCTGGTTTGGGCACTAAGACAATGGGACTGGACCAATCACTATTTGACTCTTCTATCACCCCCAGCTCAAGCATTTTTTTTATTTCCTGGCGAATTGCCTCTCGCCGGGCTTCTGGAATTCTATAAGGCTTCAACTTGACCTTCTCCCCTGGTGTGGTGATAATATCATGTTCAACCCCGGAGACCCAACCTGGCAAATCTGAAAACTTCTCCCAAAAATCGGATAGTCTCAGCGACCAAGGACTCTCTATCCTTTCATGGTTTCAACAAGTTCACGTGATATATCTGCTCAGGTTTTCGTCTTCCCGGTTGGCAAATTTTATAATTCACCACCCCCATTTTTTCCAACACTTCATAAGGACCCTGCCATTTGGCTAGGAATTTACTTTCGACCGTGGGGACCAACACCCTATCACCAGGTGCAAAGGAACGGACCTGGGCCCCACGATTGTAAATCCTCTGTTGAGCCAACTGGGCTTCGGCTAAATGTGCCTTCACAATTGGCATCACTTGAGCAATTCTATCTTGCATTTGTGCCACATGTTCAATCACACTTCGATGAGGGGAACTCTCACTTTCCCACGTTTCCCTGGCAATGTCCAGCAGGCCCTGAGGGTGCCTCCCATACAGTAGCTCAAACGGAGAGAACCCTGTGGACGACTGGGGAACCTCTCTTATTGCAAACATCAGATAAGGGAGCAGATAATCCCAGTTCTTTCCGTCTTTATCCACCACCTTCCTCAACATTTGTTTTAAAGTTTTATTAAATCTTTCCACTAACCCGTCTGTTTGAGGGTGATATACTGAGGTACGTAATTGGGTCACTTTCAGGAGTTTACAAAGTTCTCGGGTCACCCTAGACATAAACGGGGTGCCCTGATCAGTTAGGACTTCCTTAGGAAGACCCACACGGCCGAAAACCTGAATGAATTCTTTGGCAATGGTTTTAGCAGAGGTGTTTCGGAGAGGAATCGCTTCTGGGTAACGGGTGGCATAGTCCATTATTACCAAGATGTGCTGGTGCCCTCTAGTGGACTTCAGTAAGGGGCCCACAAAGTCCATGGCGATCCTCTCAAAAGGGACCTCGATAATGGGCAGGGGTACCAACGGACTGCGGAAATGTGGCATGGGTGCAGTAATCTGACACGCTGGACAGGAAGAGCAGTACATTTCCACTTCCTTAGTGATCCCAGGCCAATAAAACCTCTGGGTGATTCTCTCCCAGGTTTTTTCTGCTCCCAAATGTCCCTCAAGAATGTGCCCATGGGCCAGTTTCAAAACCATCTTACGGTACGGTTTAGGCACTACCAGTTGCTCAATGGTGCCCTCTATCCTCTGTGACACTCGATATAACAGGTCCCTTTCAATAATGAAGTAAGGGAGGGCAACCCTCTCATCAGGATTAACTAACTCCCCATCTATCTTTACTACATTCTCCCAGGCTCTTAGCAATGTGGGGTCCCTCAATTGCTCAGTGATGAAATTTTCTCTGTGCACCTTGAGGTCATCAAACCCTATTGGCCGCTGTTCCTCTTCTGAGGTAGCAGGCTCCTCCCTAGGGACTGGTGTTTCCCCTGCTAAGACTGAGAACGGAAACTCAGGTGAATCCTCACAGTTAGAGGTTTCAGGCTCAGAAGAACCACTTACTGGGGAATCTGGGCAATCCCAGAGCTCCCAGAACTTTGGGAAATCCCTTCCCACAATGGCGTCATGTGGCAGTTGGGGAACTAAACCCACTTGGTGACAGAAGTTACCGAGGGACGTTTCAAAGGAAAACGTAGTCACCGGGTATTCTCGAGTGTCCCCATGTACACATGGCAAAAAAACAGGATGCGCTAAAATATATAAAAACAAACAAAATTACTGTCCATGGATGGTAGTCCTAATGAAACAAACCAAATAAATGTCCATGAGTGATAATCAGAGGACTAATGTCCAACTGATCCTATCCGGACCAGCGTGAATTTCATAGCAAGTTCTTGAAAAAACACCAGTGAAGAGATTGTGATATTAACAGTAAACGTGGTGACATTCAATGAGTAGTGCTGATAGTAGATCCTCCACCTTGCAGAAAACAATAACTGCTTACCAGAAATCCGGTGGTCTCTTAATGAAAAGAAGACCCCAGATTGCATATGTATATCCACTGGAGGGAGGTAGTGAGGCCAGGTCAATTATCAATCCCCTTCAGGCTAAGCACTCGGAATCGATTTCTCTCTCTGAGACAGTGGGGCTGATTTACCAAGCCTGTGCGCCAAGACTCATGGTGCACAAGCAGGAGTAAACCTGTTTTTGACATTTACCAAAGAAACACGCTGCTAGTGCAGCGTGTTTCCTCATTTACTAAAGTGCCTAATGCGCCCAGAAGAGGGCGCACAGCACGCCAGTACAGAGCTGGCGTGCGGCATTTAGTTATGTAAACATCGGGGATTCGGGCGGGAGTTTATGAGGGGAGGGAGGGGGGTGATGCAGGGGAAGTGTAGTGACATGTGTTTCAACTTGTGTGGCGGGCCGATTTGAAAGGGAAAGTGACTTTTGGGACCCGATCCCCGGGCGCTTGCAAAGTACGCTAGAACCTCGGAAGGTTCACTTGCATACTGGGCATGCGCAGAGGGAAAAATCGGAGCTCACCGCGCGCCTCTTCAGAACGCCGGGAAATCCTTGGTAAATACCAGGCGGCGTAGCAGTGTTTGCACTGCCTGGAGCGGCGTACGGCAAGCTCCGAGCTGTTCTCGGGCTGCGCTGACACTGAAGGGGAACTCCGCGCCAAATTTCAAATGTGAAACCGGCGCGGCTTCCCCCCCAGGGGTACAATAGGCTCTCCGGCTTGGTCCGGAACGTGAGGGGTTAACCCACGCCAAAATCGGCGTGGGGTTCCCCCCCAGATCCGTACCAAGCCCTCATCCCAGGCATGCAGTCTGGCCGGACAGGAATGGGGGTGGGGACGAGCGAGCGGCCCCCCCCCTCCTGAGCCGTACCAGACCACATGCCCTCGACATGGGGGAGTGTGTGCTTTGGGGGAGGGGGGCGCTGCCCCCCCACCCCAAAGCACTCTTGTCCCCATGTCGAACGGGACAAGAGCCTCTTCCCGACAACCCTAGCCATTGGTTGTCGGGGTATGCGGGCGGGAGCCAATCAGAATCTGGGAGCCCCGTTTAATAATGTGGCCCCCAGATTTCGGGCCCCCACCCTATGTGAATGAGTATGGGGTACATCGTACCCCTACCCATTCACCTGGTGAAGGTGGTTTGAACTTTGAGGGTCTTCTGCCGCCGCCCCCTTCGAATTTTTCGGCCTGGACGGGGGTCGCACATCCCATCCAGGACTTGGACGTGGCGGGCTTCTCGTCGCTGTCTTCTGCCGCTGCCCCCTTCACCACGAAGCTCCGTGCTTGTTTGATGAGGGCAGCGGGCTTCCGTCGTCTTCTCCGGGGCGAGGGTCGTACATCCCACCCCGGATTTCCTCGCCGGCTTCTGCCTGGCTCCTACTGGGGGCCAGGCCTTCTTTTGCCGTCTTCCGCCGGAGGGCGCCACTCTCCGGGCTTCTCGACGTTGTCTTCCGCCGCGGGGGCCAGGCCTTCTTCTTTGCCGCCCCCTTCGATTTTTTCGGCCTGGACGGGGGTCGCACATCCCATCCAGGACTTGGACGTGGCGGGCTTCTCGTCGCCGTCTTCTGCCGCTGCCCCCTTCACCACGAAGCTCCGTGCTTGTTTGATGAGGGCAGCGGGCTTCCGTCGTCTTCTCCGGGGCGAGGGTCGTACATCCCACCCCGGATTTCGTCGCCGTCTTCTGCCGCTGCCCCCTTCACCACGAAGCTCCGTGCTTGTTTGATGAGGGCAGCGGGCTTCCGTCGCAGTCTTCCGCCGCGGGGTGACACTCGCGGGCTTCTTCTTCCATTCGATGTTGACACGGCGAGGTCCGGCGCTGAAATGCCTTCTGAGCGGCGGGCAAGGACTTATATTGGCATTGGGCGTGGGCGTGGTTATGCCAACATGTGACCTTAACCCATGTGACAGTGATGTCACGTCACATCACTGTCACATGGGTTAAGGTCACATGTTGGCATAACCACGCCCACGCCCAATGCCAATATAAGTCCTTGCCCGCCGCTCAGAAGGCATTTCAGCGCCGGACCTCGCCGTGTCAACATCGAATGGAAGAAGAAGCCCGCGAGTGTCACCCCGCGGCGGAAGACTGCGACGGAAGCCCGCTGCCCTCATCAAACAAGCACGGAGCTTCGTGGTGAAGGGGGCAGCGGCAGAAGACGGCGACGAAATCCGGGGTGGGATGTACGACCCTCGCCCCGGAGAAGACGACGGAAGCCCGCTGCCCTCATCAAACAAGCACGGAGCTTCGTGGTGAAGGGGGCAGCGGCAGAAGACGGCGACGAGAAGCCCGCCACGTCCAAGTCCTGGATGGGATGTGCGACCCCCGTCCAGGCCGAAAAAATCGAAGGGGGCGGCAAAGAAGAAGGCCTGGCCCCCGCGGCGGAAGACAACGTCGAGAAGCCCGGAGAGTGGCGCCCTCCGGCGGAAGACGGCAAAAGAAGGCCTGGCCCCCAGTAGGAGCCAGGCAGAAGCCGGCGAGGAAATCCGGGGTGGGATGTACGACCCTCGCCCCGGAGAAGACGACGGAAGCCCGCTGCCCTCATCAAACAAGCACGGAGCTTCGTGGTGAAGGGGGCAGCGGCAGAAAACGGCGACGAGAAGCCCGCCACGTCCAAGTCCTGGATGGGATGTGCGACCCCCGTCCAGGCCGAAAAAATCGAAGGGGGCGGCAAAGAAGAAGGCCTGGCCCCCGCGGCGGAAGACAACGTCGAGAAGCCCGGAGAGTGGCGCCCTCCGGCGGAAGACGGCAAAAGAAGGCCTGGCCCCCAGTAGGAGCCAGGCAGAAGCCGGCGAGGAAATCCGGGGTGGGATGTACGACCCTCGCCCCGGAGAAGACGACGGAAGCCCGCTGCCCTCATCAAACAAGCACGGAGCTTCGTGGTGAAGGGGGCAGCGGCAGAAAACGGCGACGAGAAGCCCGCCACGTCCAAGTCCTGGATGGGATGTGCGACCCCCGTCCAGGCCGAAAAAATCGAAGGGGGCGGCAAAGAAGAAGGCCTGGCCCCCGCGGCGGAAGACAACGTCGAGAAGCCCGGAGAGTGGCGCCCTCCGGCGGAAGACGGCAAAAGAAGCCCTGGCCTCGTGCGGAGCCAGGCAGAAGCGGAGGAGCCCGAGGTGGGGCGACACCCCCGTTGTTCTCCGCTGTTTTCGGCCGGCCCCCCCCGGATGTAAAAGAGCTTCATTTTGGGGTGGGGGCACAGTCGAGCATGGCGGAGAGCATGGGTGGGTGTTTCCCCCCCCCGGCAGAAGACGGCTAGAAGACCGAGGAGTGGCGACGCCCCCGTTGTTCTCCGCCATTCCCGCCGCCCCCCCCCGGATGTAAAAGAGCTTTGTTTGGGGTAGGGGGCCTGGCCGACCATGGCGGAGAGCATCGGTGGGGGTCTCTCTCCCCGGCGGAAGGCGGCGGCGAAGACCGGGGGGGGGGTAGGTGTACCCCCCCGGCGGAAGGCGGCGGCGAAGACCGGTGCGGGGCTGGAGCCCCCCCGGCAGAAAACGTCTGGAAGACCGAGGGGCTCCGCCCCCGTTGTTCTCTGCTTCTTTCGGCCGGCCCCCCCCGGATCTGAAAGAGCTTATTTTGGGGTGGGGGCCTGGCTGGACATGGCGGAGATCATCGGTGGGTGTCCCCCCCCGGCAGAAGACGGCGAAGCCCGGGGCCCAATGGGCTGGTGGTGGGGGGTCCCGGCAGAAGACCCCCGGAGCTGACTAATAAATTATTTTTTTCTGTGTGTTTTTTTTTGTTTACACTTTTCCACCCGGTGAATGGGTAGGGGTACGATGTACCCCATACTCATTCACATAGGGTGGGGGGCCAGAATCTGGGGGCCCCCTTAATATAGGGGGCTCTCAGATTCTGATAAGCCCCCCGCCCGCATACCCCGACAACCAACGGCCAGGGTTGTCGGGAAGAGGCTCTTGTCCCTTTCGACATGGGGACAAGAGTGCTTTGGGGTGGGGGGGCAGTGCCCCCCTCCCCCACAGCACACACTCCCCCATGTCGAGGGCATGTGGTCTGGTACGGCTCAGGAGGGGGGGGGGCGCTCGCTCGTCCCCACCCCCATTCCTGTCCGGCCAGACTGCGTGCCTGGGAGAAGGGTTTGGTCTGGATCTGAGGGGGAACCCCACGCCGTTTTTTGGCGTGGGTTTAACCCCTTATGTTCCAGATCAAATCTAAGAGCCTGTTGTGCACCAGAAGGGGGAACCCCACGCCGTTTTTTTTTTTGTAATTTGGGGTGGAGTTCCCCTTTATCCCGGTCCTGTCAGGGGGGGGGGGGGAATGCCTGCTCGTCTGTCCCTACAATGTATGAACAGCGATCTGTCATTTCCCCTACACAGTCCCACCCCCTTTACAGTTAGAACACACCCAGGTAACATAATCAACCCCTTCCGCGCCCCTAGTGTTAACCCCTTCCCTGCCAGTGTCATTTTTATAGTAAGCAATGCATTGATATACCATTGCTCGCTACAAAAATGCCAAATCTCACAAAAATGTGTCCGCCACAATGTCGCATTAGACAGAAAAAACAAATGATAGCCACCATTACTAGTAAAACAAAAAATTATTCAAAAAAAACCCATAAGACCAACCCCTACTTAGAACTTTTGCCCAAACCAATCAAACGCTTATTGTGATTTTTTGCAACCAAAAATATGTCCAAGAATACTTATCGGCCTAAACTGAGGGCAAACATTTTTTGAATATATTTTGGGGGAGATTTATTATAGCAAACCGTAAAAAAGATGTTTTTTTAGTTACCAAATTGTCGCTATATTTTTGGGTCAAGCAAAAATATGAAAAAACGCAGAGGTGATCAAATACCACCAACAAAAATAAAAAAAAATAATTTTTAGGGGGGGGGGGGGAGGATGAGGACGCCCAATTTTTTGGGGGCCACGTCGCACAACCACGCAATTGTCAGTCAAAATGACGCAGTGTTGAAATGCAAAAAATGGCCCCGTCAGTGACCAGTAATATGCTCTGGGGCTCAAGTGGTTACAAATTAAGAATACACTAAAGTTAGCCCAATTTATGGCCATAATGTGAAAGATGATGTTACACCGAGTAAATAGATACCCAACATGTTACACTTTAATATTGCACACACTCATGGAATGGCGCCAAACTTCAGTACTTGAAAAAACCCATAGGCAACGCTTTTTTATGTGTTTCAGGTTACCAGTTTAGATTTACAGAGGAGCTCTAGTGCTACAAGTATTGCTCTCGCTCTAACGTACGCTATGATACCTCACATGTGGGGTTTGAACGGGGGTTCAATATGTGGGCGGGGCTTACACATTTAAGGCCCGCCCCCATATATGGAAACATTCTTCAAACCACACATGTGAGGTATCATAGCGTGCGTAACAGCAAGAGGAATATTTATAGCACTAGACCTCATCTGTAAATCTAAACTGGTAACCGGAAACAATAAAAATGCTGCTTGTTCCCTTCTGACTGCGAGCTACTAGGGACAGGGGCGTTTAAATTATTACTATTTAGGTTTGTTACGTAAAAATTCTATAAGACCTCCCGTTCAGCTTGTAAAGCATCACTTCATGGGGACCCAAAAAAAATTTAACACCTCTAATGCTTTCATCCGCCATTGCAGATTTGATTCTGGTACTGCATTTCGAGTGAACTGGGCATGCTCGAACAGTTAGAAAAAGAAGTTGGAAGTTTCATCCTGAAAATGACTTGCATCTTTCTGAGCATGCTCAGAAAGCTCTTTTTTTGGCTTAGTAATTTAAGGACATCCTTAACAGGTGTAAGCAGTTCCAAGTGCACACAAACTAGAGGCTGACATTTCTTCATGTGTTTCCAATTGGTTCATTAGCACACATGTTATAAAAAGCGTGGATACTGCACGTGTCAGCTGCCCCTCAGAGGGGGCAGATTTGCTGGCTGGAAGGAATGGCGGAGTGAAACAGAGATGTTTTGGAGCAAGTTTTGTATTTTTTGATGTTTTCTCTGCTACATAATTTTGCTAAATGTTTCTCAAGATGTTAATGACTAATGTTTTAATCCTGTGGGTCTATCCTGTTATTTCAAAAGCATGATTTATTTTCCAATGACTGTGAAATAAACGTTGGTCTTTTTTGTTTTTAGGTGTTTGTATATATTTTTGGTGTGTTTATTTGTAATTTTTTTTTTGCTTTCCTTGTTTTGTGGACCAATAAAATTACTTTCAAATTTTGAAGTTTGTTTTGTGATATTTTTTTCATGCTATGGATTTCAACCGCTGCAGCTGAACTAGTTTGGGCCTAAACCATCAAGTGTGATTTGTCTCTAAGATCTTTCCTGGTGTGTATGCATGAAATGTTTAGTCACCAGAAAAGGAAGGACAAAGCGGTAAGTATTGTTTCCTAGAACTGATGTCCAGACTGACTTTTTAAAGCACATGTGCAAGATGTAGGAAAAGCTGCAAACAGGGCCTGTTGGAGGGGGGGGGGGGGTGGTGTGTTTTTTTTGGACAGGCTTGAAGTGCTGATTTACAGCGCTGTGCTTGAAACTAGCACAAGACAATCCTATTCTAATTGTGGGTTGTTTGAGGGAAGCCAATTGAGTGTTAGAACCCCTGCTAGTGTTTTTAGGTTGGGCTTTGTGTCCCTTTTCCTAAAATTGGCTTCACTTCCTGTCACACAGCTGAACAGGAAGTGAGGTTAAAACCCTACCAATGGTCTTTTCTTCGGGGCACAGGTCAATCTAACTAGTGTCACCATTAAGCAAATTGCACTGCAGTGTACACCCCAAATGATTGGTTACTTTGGGGTTTAGTAAAGGCAAAGGCGCTCTGCAGTAGAAGCGTAGGCAATGAAAATCAGAAGGGAAGCACTGATGGTTTTTACTTCCAATCCCGCCAAGTTTTGAGTTTTCTTCCTTGCTTGTCCACTTGTAGTGCAAAGTGGATTTGCCTTTAGTAAATGGACCCCAAAGTCCAAGATTCCTACTAATTTGGGGTGTACACAGCAAAATGCCATTTCCTAAATGGGAAACTATTTATATTGATCTGTGTGTCCCCAACAAAACATTACTCAGGTGTTTCCCTCACTTCCTGTTTGGCTGTGTGGCAGGAAGTGAATGAATTAAGTAGAAAGTGACAACATTTGTGAGGTGTCTTTACCCTATCAGGGGTGCAGGCATCCCCAAAACAAACATGAAAATAGTTGATTTAACATTGGGTGGTGTTTGTGGGGGTCCCTAACACACATTCATACATATTAGCAACGCTGGATCGTGGCCTATTGGCATGGTTATATTTTCTTAAGCCTCTCAATAAAATGATCTGAAATTTGGGGTTAAACTGGAACAATAATCATCACTTTTATTTTTTGGATTTCTTTCATTTTGGATAGAGTTGGTGGGGGGGGGGGGGGTTAGAAGCTCTGTCAGTTTATTTTGTATTATCCCTGTCCGTTTGGGGAGATTGGCCTTCACTTCCTGCCCCATAGCCAAACAGGAAGTGATCGAAAAAGTAGGCAAATTAAGGGCCCCCCCAAGTCCCCCCCCACAGAACTTGTGTGTGTCCCCTGAAAATTCCTGGGTGGGTCATAAAAAAACAGGGTGTGGCCTTGACAGGAAGGGTGGGTCATTTTTCTATTAGGGGGGTGCCAAAATTTGGTCAGGCCTAGGGAAGCACAAAACCTAAATATCCTACTGCATATTAGGGCTTATTTAGACAGGATCCAATTTACAGCATGTTTTTAGATTGTGGGAGGAAACCCGGCACAGGGAGAACATGCAAACTCCAGGCAGATAGTGTCACGGGCGGGATTCGAACCAGCAACCCTTTTGCTGCTAGGTGAACATGCTACACACTACGCTACTGTGCTGAACGAACATGATTGCAGCTGAAAGCATGAGATGTTTTTTTTTTTACCAATTCCATGATTTCCAGCCTGGAGGACAGATGTGGGGTCTAATTGACCCCGCCTTTCTCTATAAAGAGGACCTGTCACACACTAGTCCTATTACAAGGGATGTTTACATTCCTTGTAATAGGAAGAAAAGTGAAAAATAATACAAACAAAGGGACAAACAAGTGCAAAAAATAAAATATTAAGTAAAAAAATAAAATAACAAAGGAATTTAAATGCTCCTGTCCCTAGTAGCTCGCACTCAGAAGCGAACACGCATGCAAGTCCCACACACATATGTAAACATCCTTCAAACCCCACATGTGAGGTATCATAGCGTGCGTTAGAGCGAGAGCAATAATGTTAGCACTAGACCTCCTCTGTAACTCAAAAGTGGTAACCTGAGAAAAAAAGTCAAGCGTTGCCTATGGAGATTTTTTATAACGAAGTTTAGCGCCATTCCATGAGTGTGCGCAATATGAAAGCGTGACAAGTTAGGTATCTATTTACTCGGTGTAACATCATCTTTTACCTTATCCCTAAAAATTGGCCTAGCTTTACTGCTTTCTTATTTTGTCATTCATGAAACAGGTTTTTTTTTGGAAAGCCAAAAAAAAAAAAAAACGTTAGAACATTTTTGGCACAAATACTGTTGGAAATGTGTCCGAAAAAATGGCCGCCACTTTATTCCCTAGGGTGTTTGTTAATAAAATATATATAATGTTTGGGGGTCCTGAGTAAGTTTCAAGGAAGAAAATATAATTGTTACATGAAGGAGAGAAGTGCCAGAATAGGCGCGGTATGGAAGTGGTTAAAGTGCACCAATAAAAGTGAAAAATTCCTTGAAATTTCGTACCATGGGGGGGGGGGAGGCAATTAGGGGCGCCATCAGGAATTATGGGGCCCCTTACACAGCTTCAGGCATGGGCCCCCTGGAGCAGAGAATAGGGGGGGGGGGTGCCGCCTGATATTAAGAAGGGGGGGGGGCTGCCGCAATTTGATAAGCGGGGGGTTCCTTTACTAAAAAATACATATAGAAAAATATATATTAAAAAGGGTGGTAGCCATCCGGGGGCCCTGGGGACCACTGGGCCCTTTAATAAAAAGAAACTTCTGGGCTCTTTAATGAAAAATAAATTACAATATCTACATATATAAAATAATAAAAAAGGGGGTTGCCTTGGGAGCTCTGGGCCCTTTAATAAAAAATAACTACCAAAAATCTAACAAAAAAATCACATTGGGTGGGAGCTGTGGTGGCTCAACGTGAATGGCACTGCGCTGACAAGCCGTTCACCTCTGCAGCCAAGGGTTCGGATCCCGGTCTCGGCTACATATGAATTGAGTTTGGTGGTGTCAGCCCGGCTCCCGGTGGGTGTGCTATGCAAGGTACGCCTGTGCTTAGTATGCCCACCCCCCCCCCCCCCCAAAAAAAACACCACACTTGCACACACTTTGGCCATGAGGTCTCCTAAAATAAAGGGAGGCGAAGGACCTACAGGGCTGGCTGGGTGGGCTACACTCCTTCATAGGGGGAGTCCCTCTGTCCCATCGGGCTCCCAAGTGTAGCAGGTGGGGTGAGTGGGAGGCCCCCCTCACACCCACCATTGCCACCGGGGCCATGGAGAAGGATGGCGATTGCAAGTCCAGCTCCTCTCTCTCTCGACTTCACGCACAAAATACACTTTAAAAAAGAAATTAAAGTAAAAAGTAACAAACCTGGGGAAAATGTTTATAACATTTTTAGAAGCAAAAAGGTTGTCATCTGGGGCCCTCTGGGAGCTTTCAAAATTATATTATATATATATATGTTTAAAAAATAACCAAAAAATATATCATATGTTTTTTTTTTTTTTTTTTTTTTGTAAAGGTGGGGGGTTGTCATCTGGAGCCCTGGGATCTCCGGGCCACTGGGGACCAGGCCACTGGGGACCTCCAGACCCCTAAACCAAAACATTGGCCCTTTAATAACAACAAATTTGGGGGGTTGCCACCCGGGGCCCTGGGGACCTCCAGACTGCAAAAAAATATTAAATTCCAAAAATTGGCCCTTTAATAAAAAATCCTACAAAAACCAACTAACAAATATATATACAAAAAAAAAAAGAGGGGGGTTACCATCTGGGGCACTGGGGGGCCTCCAGGCATCTGGGCACCTCCGGACCCCCGGGCCCCTTACAGGTGTACAGGGCCGCCATCATGAATTTTGGGGCCCCTTACACAGCTTCAGGCATGGGCCCCCTGGAGCAGAGAACCGGGGGGGGGGGTGCTGCCGTATGAAATTGAGAAGCGGGGGGGGGGGGGGTGCCGCAAATTGAGGAGCGGGGGGGCCCTTTACAAAAATTTTGACAGAAATAAGAAATAAAGAAAAATATATATAAAAAAGGGGGGTAGCCATCCGGGGCCCTGGGGACCTCTGTGCTCTTTATCAAATAAAAATACAAAAGAGAGAAAATACATATATATATATTTTTTAAATATAACATTTATCGAAAAAAAGTAAAAAAACAAGGGGGTAGCCTTCCAGGGCCCTGGGGACCTCTGGGCCCTTTCCTTAAAAAAAAAAAAAACAAATATATTTAAAAATATATATATTTTTTTTAAATATATATATTTTATTTAAAAAAAAGGGCTTGCCATCTGGGGCCCTTAGTGGCCTCCGGGCCCCTGGGGACCTTCGGAGCCCTTAAACAAAAAAAAAAAAAAAAAAAAATAGTTTTTTTTGTTTTAGGGTGGTTCCCATCCGGGCCCCTGGGGGCCCCTGGGGACCCCCGGGCGGTGTAATGCCTGTACCCCCCTAATGGCGGCCCTGCAGGTGTACTGCCTGTACCCCCCTGATGGCGGCCCTGGGTGTAATGTCAGCATGTGAAAAATGACATTCTGAAGGAAAAAAGCCATTTAAAACTGACTCGCGGCTATAATGAATTGTCAGCTCTTGGAATTTGCAGGAGAATTCATTCATTAAAAACACCAAAAAAAAAGCGTGGGGGTCCCCCCAAATTCAATAACCAGACCCTTTAGGTCTGGTATGGATATTAAGGGGAACCCCGCCATCAATTTTTAAAAAAAATGACGTGGGGTTCCCCCCAAATATCCATAACCAGACCCTTCAGGTCTGGTGTGGAATTTAAGGGGAACTCCACTCCAAATAAAAAAAAAAATGGCGTGGAGTCCCCCCTAAAATCCACACCAGACCCCTTATCCGAGCACGTTGACCTGGCCGGCCGCAGAAAAGAGGGGGGGACAGAGCGCGGCCCCCCCCCTCTCCTGAACCGCACCAGGCCACATGCCCTCAACATTGGGAGGGTGTTTTGGGGTGCCCCCCAAAACACCTTGTCCCCATGTTGATGAGGACAAGGGTCTCTTCCCCACAACCCTTGCCCGGTGGTTGTGGGGGTCTGCGGGCAGGAGGCTTATCGAAATCTGGAAGACCCCTTTAACAAAGGGGCCCCCCAGATCCCGGCCCCCCCCTGTGTGAAATGGTAATGGGGTACCTTGTACCTCTACCATTTCACGAGTAAAAAAAAGTGTAAAGTGTAAAAAAGACAAGAGCCGGTTTTTGACAAGTCCTTTATTATCTTCTTTCTTCTTTCCTTCGGGTTTCTTCTTCCTCCTCCTTCTTCTTCCTCTGCTTCTGTCTTGGGTCTTCTATTCCCGCATCTTGCCCGGCGTGTTCTTCCATCTTCTGTTCCTCCCGCTGTCCTTCTCGTCCGCATCTTCTCCTTCTTCTTCTTCTTCGCCGGAGCGGCCGCTTCCAATTGAAATCCCCGCTGTCTGCCGGACCACGCCCCCCCCTCTGACGCCACGGGCAAGCTCTTAGGAGTGTGCTGCAAGTGCGTCAGAGGGGGGCGTGGTCACATGTCAGAGGGCGGCCAATTCAATTTGAAGCTCGTGCGCGGCTTTTTCTTTGCCAGAGTCGCCGCTTCCAATTGAATTGCCCGCTTTCTGGAACATGTGACCACGCCCCCCCTCTGACGCACTGGCACCACACGGGGACTTTCCTAAGAGCTTGCCCGTGGCGTCAGAGGGGGGGCGTGGTCCGGCAGACAGCGGGGATTTCAATTGGAAGCGGCCGCTCCGGCGAAGAAGAAGAAGGAGAAGATGCGGACGAGAAGGACAGCGGAAGAAGATGGAAGAACACGCCGGGCAAGATGCGGGAATAGAAGACCCAAGACAGAAGCAGAGGAAGAAGAAGGAGGAGGAGGAAGAAACCCGAAGGAAAAGAAGAAAGAAGATAATAAAGGACTTGTCAAAAACCGGCTCTTGTCGTTTTTTAACCCTTTACATTTTTTTTTCTCGTGAAATGGTAGAGGTACAAGGTACCCCATTACCATTTCACACAGGGGGGGGGCCGGGATCTGGGGGGCCCCTTTGTTAAAGGGGTCTTCCAGATTTCGATAAGCCTCCTGCCCGCAGACCCCCACAACCACCGGGCAAGGGTTGTGGGGAAGAGACCCTTGTCCTCATCAACATGGGGACAAGGTGTTTTGGGGGGCACCCCAAAACACCCTCCCAATGTTGAGGGCATGTGGCCTGGTGCGGTTCAGGAGAGGGGGGGGGCCGCGCTCTGTCCCCCCCTCTTTTCTGCGGCCGGCCAGGTCAACGTGCTCGGATAAGGGGTCTGGTGTGGATTTTAGGGGGGACTCCACGCCATTTTTTTTTAAATTGACGGCGGGGTTCCCCTTAATATCCATACCAGACCTAAAGGGTCTGGTTATTGAATTTGGGGGGACCCCCACGTCATTTGAATAATTATTTTAAATTTCGTACCATGGGGGGGGGGGGAATGTCAGCAGGTGAATAAAGCGCACTTTTCCTGCGGTTAGAAATATGTCTTTGCACAAAATGACATTCTGAAAAAAAAAAAAAAAAAAAAAGCCATTTAAAACTGACTCGCGGCAATAATGAATTGTCGGCTCCCGGCAATTGCAGGAGAATTCATTCATTAAAAAAAAGGGAAAAAAAAAGCGTGGGTGTCCCCCCAAATTCAATAACCAGACCCTTTAGGTCTGGTATGGATATTAAGGGGAACCCCGCCGTCAATTTATTAAAAAAATGACGTGGGGTTCCCCCCAAATATCCATAACCAGACCCTTCGGGTCTGGTGTGGAATTTAAGGGGAACTCCACCCCAAATGTAAAAAATAAATGGCGTGGAGTCCCCCCTAAAATCCACACCAGACCCCTTATCCGAGCACGTTGACCTGGCCGGCCGCAGAAAAGAGGGGGGGACAGAGCGCGGCCCCCCCCCTCTCCTGAACCGCACCAGGCCACATGCCCTCAACATTGGGAGGGTGTTTTGGGGTGCCCCCCAAAACACCTTGTCCCCATGTTGATGAGGACAAGGGTCTCTTCCCCACAACCCTTGCCCGGTGGTTGTGGGGGTCTGCGGGCGGAAGGCTTATCGAAATCTGGAAGACCCCTTTAACAAAGGGGCCCCCCAGATCCCGGCCCCCCCCCTGTGTGAAATGGTAATGGGGTACCTTGTACCTCTACCATTTCACGAGAAAAAAAATTTAAAGGGTTAAAAAAAGACAAGAGCCGGTTTTTGACAAGTCCTTTATTATCTTCTTTCTTCTTTCCTTCAGGTTTCTTCTTCCTCCTCCTTCTTCTTCCTCTGCTTCTGTCTTGGGTCTTCTATTCCCGCATCTTGCCCGGCGTGTTCTTCCATCTTCTTCCGCTGTCCTTCTCGTCCGCATCTTCTCCTTCTTCTTCTTCTTCGCCGGAGCGGCCGCTTCCAATTGAAATCCCCGCTGTCTGCCGGACCACGCCCCCCCCTCTGACGCCACGGGCAAGCTCTTAGGAAAGTCCCCGTGTGGTGCCAGTGCGTCAGAGGGGGGCGTGGTCACATGTTCCAGAAAGCGGGCAATTCAATTGGAAGCGGCGACTCTGGCAAAGAAAAAGCCGCGCACGAGCTTCAAATTGAATTGCCCGCCCTCTGACATGTGACCACGCCCCCCTCGGACGCACTTGCAGCACACTCCTAAGAGCTTGCCCGTGGCGTCAGAGGGGGGGGCGTGGTCCGGCAGACAGCGGGGATTTCAATTGGAAGCGGCGCCTCCGGCGAAGAAGAAGAAGGAGAAGAAGATGCGGACGAGAAGGACAGCGGAAGAAGATGGAAGAACACGCCGGGCAAGATGCGGGAATAGAAGACCCAAGACAGAAGCAGAGGAAGAAGAAGGAGGAGGAAGAAGAAACCCGAAGAAAAGAAGAAAGAAGATAATAAAGGACTTGTCAAAAACCGGCTCTTGTCTTTTTTAACCCTTTACATTTTTTTTCTCGTGAAATGGTAGAGGTACAAGGTACCCCATTACCATTTCACACAGGGGGGGGGCCGGGATCTGGGGGGCCCCTTTGTTAAAGGGGTCTTCCAGATTTCGATAAGCCTCCTGCCCGCAGACCCCCACAACCACCGGGCAAGGGTTGTGGGGAAGAGACCCTTGTCCTCATCAACATGGGGACAAGGTGTTTTGGGGGGCACCCCAAAACACCCTCCCAATGTTGAGGGCATGTGGCCTGGTGCGGTTCAGGAGAGGGGGGGGGCCGCGCTCTGTCCCCCCCTCTTTTCTGCGGCCGGCCAGGTCAACGTGCTCGGATAAGGGGTCTGGTGTGGATTTTAGGGGGGACTCCACGCCATTTTTTTTTTAAATTGAGGAGGAGTTCCCCTTAAATTCCACACCAGACCTGAAGGGTCTGGTTATGGATATTTGGGGGAACCCCCACGTCATTTGAATAATTATTTTAAAATTTCGTACCATGGGGGGGGGGGGAATGTCAGCAGGTGAATAAAGCGCACTTTCCTGCGGTTTTTAGAAATATGTCTTTTGCACAAAATGACATTCTGAAAAAAAAAAAAAAAAAAAAAAGCCATTTAAAACTGACTCGCGGCAATAATGAATTGTCGGCTCCGGCAATTGCAGGAGAATTCATTCATTAAAAAAAGGGAAAAAAAAAAAAAGCGTGGGTGTCCCCCCAAATTCAATAACCAGACCCTTTAGGTCTGGTATGGAAATTAAGGGGAACCCCGCCGTCAATTTATTTAAAAAAATGACGTGGGGTTCCCCCCAAATATCCATAACCAGACCCTTCGAGGTCTGGTGTGGAATTTAAGGGGAACTCCACCCCAAATGTAAAAAATAAATGGCGTGGAGTCCCCCCTAAAATCCACACCAGACCCCTTATCCGAGCACGTTGACCTGGCCGGCCGCAGAAAAGAGGGGGGGACAGAGCGCGGCCCCCCCCTCTCCTGAACCGCACCAGGCCACATGCCCTCAACATTGGAGGGGTTTTGGGGTGCCCCCCAAAACACCTTGTCTCCCATGTTGATGAGGACAAGGGTCTCTTTCCCCACAACCCTTGCCCGGTGGTTGTGGGGTCTGCGGCGGAAGGCTTTATCGAAATCTGGAAGACCCCTTTAACAAAGGCCCCCCAGATCCCGGCCCCCCCCCTGTGTGAAATGGTAATGGGGTACCTTGTACCTCTACCATTTCACGAGAAAAAAAAATGTAAGGGTTACAAAAAAGACAAGAGCCGGTTTTTGACAAGTCCTTTATTATCTTCTTTCTTTCTTCTTTCCTTCAGGTTTCTTCTTCTTCTTCCTCCTTCTTCTTCCTCTGCTTCTGTCTTGGGTCTTCTATTCCCGCATCTTGCCCGGCGTGTTCTTCATCTTCTTTCGCTGTCCTTCTCGTCCGCATCTTCTTCTCTTCCTCATCTTCTCTCTTCTTCTTCCTTCGCCGGCGTCGCACTTCCAATTGAAATCCCCGCTGTCTGCCGGACCACCCCCCCCCCTCTGACGCCACGGGCAAGCTCTTAGGAAAGTCCCCGTGTGGTGCCAGTGCGTCAGAGGGGGCGTGGTCACATGTTCCAGAAAGCGGGCAATTCAATTGGAAAGCGGCGACTCTGGCAAAGAAAAAAGCCGCGCGCACCGAGCTTCAAATTGAATTGCCCGCCCTCTGACATGTGACCACGCCCCCCTCGGACGCACTTGCAGCACACTCCTAAGAGCTTGCCCGTGGCGTCAGAGGGGGGGCGTGGTCCGGCAGACAGCGGGGATTTCAATTGGAAGCGGCGCCTCCCGAAGAAGAAGAAGAGAAGAAGATGCGGACGAGAAGGACAGCGAAGAAGATGGAAGAACACGCCGGGCAAGATGCGGGAATAGAAGACCCAAGACAGAAGCAGAGGAAGAAGAAGGAGGAGGAAGAAGAAACCCGAAGAAAAGAAGAAAGAAGATAATAAAAGGACTTGTCAAAAACCGGCTCTTGTCTTTTTTAACCCTTTACATTTTTTTTTCTCGTGAAATGGTAGAGGTACAAGTACCCCATTACCATTTCACACAGGGGGGGGCCGGATCTGGGGGGCCCCTTTGTTAAAGGGGTCTTCCAGATTTCGATAAGCCTCCTGCCCGCAGACCCCCACAACCACCGGGCAAGGGTTGTGGGGAAGAGACCCTTGTCCTCATCAACATGGGGACAAGGTGTTTTTGGGGGCACCCCAAAACACCCTCCCAATGTTGAGGGCATGTGGCCTGGTGCGGTTCAGGAGAGGGGGGGGGGGCCGCGCTCTGTCCCCCCCTCTTTTCTGCGGCCGGCCAGGTCAACGTGCTCGGATAAGGGGTCTGGTGTGGATTTTAGGGGGACTCCACGCCATTTTTTTTTTTAATTTGGAGTGGAGTTCCCCTTAAATTCCACACCAGACCCGAAGGGTCTGGTTATGGATATTTGGGGGGAACCCCACGTCATTTTTTTTTTAAATTGACGGCGGGGTTCCCCTTAATATCCATACCAGACCTAAAGGGTCTGGTTATTGAATTTGGGGGGACCCCCACGCTTTTTTTTTTCCTTTTTTTAATGAATGAATTCTCCTGCAATTGCCGGGAGCCGACAATTCATTATTGCCGCGAGTCAGTTTTAAATGGCTTTTTTCCTTTGAAAAATGACATTTTGTGCAGAGACAGTTCTAACCACGGGAAACATGCGCTTTTTCACATGCTGACATTAGAGACCCCCATAGTACGAAATTTAAAGGAAAATTACACTTTTATTATTGCACTTTTAGCATTATTAAAATCACTGCTCCCGAAAAAACGGCCGTTTTAAAAAATAAAAAAAAGCATTGGTACATGTCCCCTGGGGCAGGACTGAGGTCCCCAAACACTTTTTAGGACAAAAACTTGCAGATTAGCCTTTAAAATTCACTATTAAGATTTCCCCCATAGACTTATACAGGGAGTTCGGCGCGGCTTTAGTTATCAATCACATCGCGCTGCTGCTGCCGAGCCGGTTCATGCGCCTAATTAGGGATTCATCCAGCGCACTAATTAAGGCATGTACCGGCGCAGCGCAGATTCATTAGTAAATCAGCCCCAGTGTAGCTGAAGAATGCAGTCATTCTCCATTTTAATCATCAAAGTACGACAATATTCCTCCTCGAATGTTTTTTTATACAAAAGCTCTTCATTAACCACTTTTACCTGTGCCTGTGTAAATGGTTGTAAACTGAAGGCGCGTGCCCGCGCCTTCAGTTTTACACCCATTACACAGTCACAGGTAAAAGTGTAATGAAGAGCTGTATAAAAAACTTCGAGGAAATTGT